>CM068358.1:1711708-1731708 GCA_034769755.1 Odontamblyopus lacepedii | reverse complement strand
AGCCCCTTTCAGAAGCCCAAAATATTTAGTCTGTTCATAATACATGAGTCTAAGGCTGCACGGCTTGTGAAAAATGTTCAGACAATAATAGGATTCTGTTGAAAGTTCTCATGTTAAATTGTTAGGGGCCCATTACCTGCCTGTTTCTCTCTCTCTATATATATATGTGTTATAGCTTTGCTCAGAATGTTCCACAGTATGACATTAAACAGCTCTACCTTATGTTTATTCAATTCCAGGTGGTTTTATCGCTCAAAAATACCTAAAAACAGGCATTCTGACTGTGAGCGGGGTCGCCTCTCCCCTGATCTGACCTGTAACTTGTTCTGGTTTGGTTTCCATGAAGATAGAAAGATTTAATGCCATAGTGTGAAACATTCCAGACAAAGCAATAACATCTCTGTGGGGAAAGCATTTGACGGACTGTCCACCAGAAAAGTTACTCACTGCACCAGGGATGTAACAGTAACGTAAATCTGGTGATGTCGTATCGTCAAAGGTCTCACAATAATATCGTGGACCATCACAATATATCGAATCCCAAGTCTCTTTGCTTAAATGAACAGTTCTGATGCAGAAATAGCTAAAAAAAAACAGAGGGAACTACATAGACCATGATCCTTTGCTCCGTTTCAGTGCAGACGACATGAAGAAATAACTGTTCTAAGCACTTTTACATCTTCATTCTTTGGATTAAGTCTGTGAAGCATTTTTAGAGGAAAAAGGAGCAGATTCACAGTAATAAATATTGTAATAAATCTGGTCCAGTGAGATGAACTTTGTCACTTGGAGTGAGGAGAACCACCTCCAGCTCAATGTGATGAAGACAAAGGAACTGGTGGTGGACCTGAGGAGGACCAAAGCTGCTGTGACCCCCATCTCCATCCGGGGGGTCAGTGTGGACGTGGTGGAGGAGTACAAGTACCTGGGGGTGAACTTGGACAATAAACTGGACTGGAGCAGGAACGTGGACGCGGTTTACAAGAAGGGCCAGAGCCGCCTCTATTTCCTGAGGAGGCTGAGGTCCTTTGACATCTGCAGGACGATGCTCAGGATGTTCTACGAGTCTATGGAGGCCAGTGCATCATGTACGCTGTAGTCTGCTGGGGCAGCAGTCTGCGCGTGAGGGACACTAATAGACTCGAGAAGATCATTAGGAAGGCTGGACATGTTGTGGGGGAGGAGCTGGACTCTCTGGCGGTGGTGTTGGACAGGAGAATACTGGACAAAATCTGGACTATCCTGGACTCTCCCTCCCACCCCCTCCACGAGGTGCTGGCCAATCAGAGGAGCTCTTTCAGCCATAGACTGCGGCTGCCGCTGCTCCACTGAGAGACACAGGAAATCTTTCCTGCCTGTCGCCATCAAACTGTTGAACGCTGCACTTTAACTCACAAACTACTCAATCCTTTTCATCCTATTCCCTGCTCACACATGTATATAGTCATAAATATGTCACTGATGTAAATAATTTCCCAGAGAGAGCTATTTTATCTTTTATCTTATTGTATTTAGCTTATTTTGTAACTTGTTCGATGTACATGCTCTTGGTCGGTTGCATCTGTAACAAAGAAAATTTCCCTTCGGGGATGAATAAAAGTAATTCTGATTCTGATTCTGATTCTGGTGAAAATATCGTACACAGAGATTTGGATTTCGTTCCATCCCTAATGACAATAAATGTTGCACCAAATGACTGAAGCATTTTAGAGTCAGTCTTGTTATTCTGTAGAATATCGTAATATCGTGAACTTTCCCACGATATCGTAATAAATATCGTACTGTCAGATTTATACTGGGACGATATCGTATTGTGAGACTTGGATATTGTTACACTTCTACAGTGCACCTTTAAACGCGTCCAGAGGAATTGACCAAAAGGCTGAAACGAGAAGAAAATGTTAGTAGAAATCTAAAGTACAGGGTTCCCCGTTTTCGCGGCGTATGATGGGATCTGTTGTTGTTTGTCGAGGAAATTATGTCGTTTAAAAATTGTGATTAAAGATCGATTGTGACTGTTAAAGATGCACCATAACGTTTTAGGGGTCATTGTTTTAGTGAAACACACATTCTCTTCTCACCCTGGACATGGACTTTTTGACCTGCTCCCCTCAGGCAGGAGGCTACAGAACCTCTCGCCACAAAAACAGTTTCTTCCCCTCTGCTGTTGGACTCATAAATAATAACACTCGGACTGGTCCCACCCCCCACTCTGCTTCTGTCACATGACCCTGTGTTCTCGCACCTGCCTGCACCTGCCTGTTTTGCACTGATCACTGATACTCTCATACTCTATATTATTATACTCCTGTAAATTTGTAAATTTTGTTATATTATACTATAGCTTTATTTTATTCTATTATTTGTTGCATGTCAGTGTTTGTCTACATCTGCTCCAAGTACCGCAGCAATTTCCTAATGTTGTGAACCTGTTCACTCATATGGCAATAAAACACATTCTGATTCTGATTCTGATTCTGATTCTGATTGGTGGTGTCATGAACTTGACCTCATGAAGTCAGATACATTTAATGCCATGTTGCGGAACATTCCAAGCAAAGTAATAATCACTTCATGACGACCAGCAGACGAACCAAACACCAGAAAAGATATTACTATAACATATTTACTTAAGTGTATATGACAGATGTTTACGGTTCTGTAATTTTGACTTAATTTGGTGGGATTATAACTCTTGTAAACATATGTTCGTTTTGCACCAATCAAGAGGCTGATTGAGGAGGAAAGTTGAAAAATATGTGGAAAATTACAGGAAGTAGAGAGAAAAGTTCGGCACAGTTTACACAAAAGAAACATTTCGTCTGAGACTTTAAACATAATTTCAACAAGATAAAGGTGTTTTCTTACATTTGTATTTGTCAGGTAATATTTTTTCTGTACATTTGAGAAGTTTCGCTGTGAATTCCTTCGTGAGATGTCACAATTTCCAACCATGAAGTAAAATTTGAAACCTAAAAACTGGCCAAATTGGGAAAACAAGTGTGAATGTTTTTGCAAAAATCCTAAATATAGTGATCTTAACTGTGTTTTAGTAAAACGAGTCGTCTCACCTGTCGTAGGTGATTCTAGAAACAAGAAGCATGTGTTGGATTCTTTTTAGTGCCGTTATTTTTAGTCTTTTCCTTTGGCGTAGTCGTTCGGGTAACATTTTTATTATTACAGTTGTTGTGCTGCGAAATACAGTAACTGAATGTGCAAAGTTCTGTTTAGAGTTGAGTTTGCATTGAAACTAAAGCACTCTTTATTGATCTCCTGTGAGGGAAATTCATTCTTTGTACTTGACCCATCCATCACCCAGTGCCGCTGGAGCCACCTGTCAGGAGCAGAGAGCGACTGCACTGCTCACACTTCTCCATTTTTCATTAGCATTTTAGCCCGAAACATAAACAAATTTGTATAATCTGTGGGAAACAATGAACAAGATTTATGTCACGGTATCTTTTTGTGTCATACTGGAGGTTCGTGAAATATGGTGAATAAGACGAAAGGAAGTTAAAGGTGCTGTGCCTGATTTTTACTGTCTTAAAAACTCGAAAAACAGAACAGTTTGCATAACTTTGGGCTAAAGGTATTTATCTTATGGATTTTGAGCATTCTAATTATTCACCATGGAACAACGGGCATGTTAACAACTAGGGATGTCCTGATCCGATATTCAGTATCAGCTCCCGATCCGGCTCTTTGACGAGTATCAAACAGTATTGGATTCAGTCACGTGATCGGACTGATCCAGTTTCACACGTTTTAGCGGCATCAACATTTACAGCAGCTGTAAATCAAAACGCCGCCATGTCGCTGTGTGGGACTTCTCACTACCGCGGTCCCACGTTTATCGTGGGGGTTACGCTCTAAAAATAACCCATGAGAGGCGAAATCTGTGAAGTAGAAAAACTCTGTAAAAACTGTAAAACCCTCCGTGATATGAGCGGGGAGGAGGATCGCTCCACACAAATCGGCCTACGATCTAACCTGAGGAGCGCGGGGCTGAAAAACAGTTCTGGGGAGTTGTTGGCGCTGTTTTTAATTCTTATAAACAGACAGGTCTCCTTCGATTACACAGAACACAGTGCACGGGTTTTCCCTTAGCCGATCAGAACGCTCAACACAATGCACATTCATACATTGTAAAAAAAAGCATGCAAAATGGCACAAAAAAAATCTGCGAAAGATGAACGGCGTTATAATGAAGGACGACTGTACAACAAAACGAGAGTCAAACAGCGACGCAATCGCTGCAAACAAAGCAGAGCCACTTTAACCAGTTTGATTCGTCACTTACAAAAGAGAGATTTACAAGCGCGAAACGGCAAAGCCACAGCAGCAAACACTGGAGGAGGTATCGGATTGGAAAGAGCACTCCTTAAAAACTACTGGATTGGATTGGAAGCCAAAAAATCTTGATCAGGACATCTCTACGAACAACACACTTCCATGAACAAATTTGCATAATCTGGAAAAAAAAGTGAATGGAAGAGAAACCGGGAGAGGAACTGAACTGAACTTTTGGCGCCTGTTTCTGTTTATCCCTGTCCCAAAAACCCTACGCAGACACTTCCACCGTCACGTCCCCGTACCAGATGGCACGCCAGGTTCCCCGTCCAACCCTTTTTTTTCCACCCACTCCCCTCCACCCGCGTCAGCATCACTACAGCCCGTGTTTCTTGACCCCGATAAAACTTGGGTCTGTCCCCAAATTGCCTGAAGTCAGCGCTGATGAGACCAGGAAGTAGTGTCACCTTGGGTTTGTACTGGCCGTCTCGCACCGCACCTGTCGCACCGCACCTGTCGCACCGCACCTGTCGGCCTGCTCATGAACCTGTCTGTTTTCCCCTAGTTCTCTTCAGTTTGGTGGTGTTGGTTTGAGCTGGTGTATAAGTATAAGTATGTTTTTAAAGGTGTCCAAAGTCCGTCTTACAGCTGCTTCAGTTGGAAATTGGTTCTATAAATCCTTAAAAAAATCATCCTCAAGGCTTAAGAAAAAAAAAAAAAAACATTTCTATTGGCTGGAAATCCTTTATTTGCAATATATGGCTCTAAATTGTATTGGTATTTGGCCACTCGCTAAATGTTTTAAATCGTGAAACAGCAGTAAAAGGACTTTATGGATCCCTGTGTTAAAAAGTACTGTAGTCGAGTGCTTTTAGGAAATGACAAGATAAGTCATACACAAAGTCATTCGAAGTACTGTACAGGATAAGAAAGACATTAAAATCACAACACCAACAATTAAACGCATACATCATCATTATAATATTAACATTAAAAGAGAAGAGTGCAGAATAAATCCCAGTCAAAGTGTTTCTCCTAGTTCTGTAATGTATTTTCTATAGGATAACAAAAGTGTGAATATGCTGCTTTTCTGTCTTAATGCACGTAATTAGATGTGAAAATGTTTAATACCAGTTATTTCATCATGTAAATTGGACTGAAACAGAGCAAAGGATCATGGTCTATGTAGTTCTCTCTGTTTTTTAGCTGTTTTTGCACCATGACTATGAATTGAAGCAGAGAAACATGTAATTCGATGTATTGCGATGGTCCGCGATATTATTATTGTGAGACTTTTGACGATACGATTCACTTATTGCACGACTTTAAAAACATATGTAATTGCAATTTTTAGTTAAATGAGTCAGTTCGCTTCCTTCGGTCAGCCGGCAGTAGCTCGGTTTGTTCACCGATCCGAACGTTGGCGGTTCGAGTCCCGCTCTCGACATAATCGTCACTGGTGAGCGCTCGGATCCACTGACCCACAGGTTGGCGGTGTGATTCCAGCTCCCGCAGATTAATGCTGTTGTTGTGTCCCTGGGCGAGACACTTAATCCCCTTTGCCCCCAGTGTCTGCGGACACTTGTGAGTCTGTGCGTGAATGGGTTCTTGGTGTAAAGAGCTTTGAGCGCCTTGAAGCTGGAAAAGCGCTTTATAAAAATGTGATTCTCTACCATATAGGGCTGCACGATTTCGAAACATATGTAACTGCAATTTTTCTCACAAGTTTGTTAGTTATTTAATTTTCAAATCAATCACCTGACAGGAAGCTATGCCAGGAAGCCAAGAACTGAACTCCCCAAACAACACTTGGACTCAGACCCCCCCGAGTACCTCAAAAAAGACTTTCCTTGCACTAAATGCCTTTTGCACTTTTGCGCTTTTTACCATTTATTATTTATGGGATAGTGAGGAACACAATTTCAATTCTTTATATAATTTTTGCATGAAGAACTGACGAAAAACTTGAGTCTGACAATCATGAAGACACATGGAAATAAATAACACGAGGGGTTTTGACTGAAGTTTAACCAAACCTTTTTAACATACAGTAAACGAGATATCAGTAAATCGGTTTACAGATGAAAATATTCTGGTTACGCTTTGATTTTCGATCTGTGGTTTAATAAAGTTTAGCACCACCGATTAAAGGAAGATTGAACTCTGAACTGCTCAACTAATATAAGGATCTCCTGCATTTCAGCGCGTTTGCAGAGAGATTTCAGATGTTCCTGAGAGAATCGTGTCATCAGAGCAATTGTTTGTGCAAATTAAATAGTAAAAAGCACCTATAATTATTGCAAAATTGATATGGGGGTAATTATAAACACCACAATGTATATTTATTATCTGTGTACTTGATAAATGCTGTGCTTTTTCGTCACCATCCTTCATAATTGAATGTATTTATAGGGGCCACAGGGGTCTAAACTACCAAATTGGCAAGTCCTTTAACTAAATAATATGTTAGCAGAGAAAATTATGTTGCTTTAAATGTATTTTCTTTGCATTATGCTAATTTTGTCCATTTAAATTACGATAATGGAACAGACGATGACGACAACACTGCAGATCCTGTGCACGATTCCAGTCTTTTATTTTATGGCTTTTATTCTACTGCGGAAGTTAACTTTTTCCAGCACTTTTCAAAGGATAATTCAAACTATACATGAATAAGCGACCACTGTGGTATGACCAAAACTCCCAGTGGTCTGACAAAACAAAAGGCTGCTAACCGCCGCTATAAATACACACTCCATTATTCTGCCCACACGCGGCGGCTCCTGTTTGGCCCCGTGTCTCTCTTATCACATTGTGTTAACACAGTGTGCGTATAGGCCACCTGTATTTATAAAGCTCTCCTGCTGTGTCACCCACTCGGCCCGTTCTCCCTCCGAGTTAAAGAGCCTTTCTGGTGACTCACGGCTCTCCAGTGTTTTCATAAAGAGCGAATTGTTCAAATCAAAAAAGCAAAATTGAAGAGAAAACAGGACGGCAATAGACAGTCACATAAACCCTTTAAATACAGGGTTGCACAAAAAAGCTATTTTCAATAACAGTGCTTTGTATTCATGGGTCCAGAATGATGAAATTTAGGACTTTTGAATGGGAACAAGTCCTGAACAGAACAGGAAACTAAAACACAGGAATTTCAGTCGCTTTATGGCAATATTTAAACAGTTAAAGGTCACTTTCTCAGCTGCTTGTATCCAAGGAGATGTTATTGCTTTGCCTGGAATGTTCCACACTACGGTATAGACTCCACAAGACCGAGTCACAGGTCAGATCTGTGGAGAGGCACCTTCCCAATCTCCCAGTAAGTCTGAGTTTCATTTTAACACAATCAGAGTCGACAGAACTGACTCAGCTGGAGCTACAACAGGACAGATGATTTGTTAGGCCAACAGTGTTTCAGGTCGTCACTCTCATAACTTTGTATTTTCCACCATAGAGATGCACGTAGAGTTCCCCAGCGTGATGCCACTGCAAAGTATCAGTAACCGTGTGCCCCGGTATATTCAAGGTTCTTTATTTGCTATTCAAGCTGGCGAGAGAAACACACGACGGAACGAAATGTGTTCCTCGAAGCCCAGTGACCAGGAGGGATAAAAATGATAATAAATAAGAAATATAATGATAATAAATAAGCAATATTAAAAGTGCATCAAGAGCATTTAGCAGTTCCAGTACAAGTGCAAGTAAAACGTGTGGCAGGATAGAGAGGCAGTCTAAAGGCTTCTACACACTACGGGACTTTTTGGTCTTAAACGATTTTTAAATGTGCGACAAAAAGCGCAAATGCCACAGACACGAGGAGAATCTTATGAGACTTAAAATCTCTGACGGCAAAGATCTGCAGCGGGATCTGTCTGCGTAAAACAGAAGCTGTGAGGGCGATCGCCTCATCTGTTTCCTGTCTACAGTAAAAACACTCACTTTGAGACTCTGAAGTGTTCAGAGATCAGACTGTGCACTTCTAGTTTAAGCACAAGTCAAACTGTGGGATTATTATTTATGAAATGTGATGCGATATTTCAGATACAGGATTTTTAAAGCATAAAAGAGGCAATAAAGTCCACAGGAAGTAGAGTCACTGTCGCTGATCTGCACTGCACGTGGTGTGGGTGTAAACAGACACACGTGAGGAAACACTGTCTTTTTACTTTTAAAGAACGCTTCAAACTGGATTAATAGTGCGGTTTTGTGGACTGGAGTCATTATTTGCAGGGGACCATTTCTATGGATATTGTGGATGAGACGCTGCACTTTAAATTTACAACTTTATTTTCGCTCTATCCTGAGTTCTCTTTGCCCATCGCTCCTCTGCCCCCGACTCTGTTTTACGGCTGTTACCGTCGTGTTGCTGATTTTTGGTGGTTCTGATCTGACACTGACACTGACACTGACACTGACACTGACACTGACTCTGACTCCACACATGAGGAGCAGCGGCTTCAAAATCGCACACGGAGACAGAACGTCAGGTCACGCCTCCTGAACTCGGAGAGAAGAAATCGCAGCCAAAATCGGGCAAATTCTCCTGTAGAATGTGGCGGCCTTAAGCAGGAAGTCCGTGTGCACTGTTCAGAAGTCTGACAAAAACTGGACCTCAAACGAGCTGTTCTGGCTTTGATGCTCCTCAGCCTCCACCCAGAGGGACAAACAGGTATTGGGTGGGGTGCAAAGGGTCCTCCATAATCCTGGAGGCCCGTCTCCTGCAGCGCTGCTCGTAAATATCACTGATGGGTGTAAAGTCACATCCAGTGGTCTTCTCTGCCGTTCTGACCACAGCTGTAGAGCCTTTCTGTCCTGGGCTGAGCAGTGGTACCACCCTGTGATGGACTGGGTCAGCACCACCCTGTGATGGACTGGGTCAGCACCACCCTGTGATGGACTGGGTCAGCACTCTCCACTCCACATCTATAAACCGAGATGAGGGCTTGGGGGCCCACTCCAGCAGCCTTGAGTCTCTTCAAAAACAAATGTTGGCTGCATTAGTGAGTTGGGCTGTCAGCGATGTGCAGACCCAGTACTTCCATCAGGACACCACTCCACTTCTGTGTGATGTAGAGGGGGGCGGTGAGCAGCTGTTCTTCCTGAAGTCCACTATCAACCCCTTTGTTTTTAAAGGATTCAGGCAGAGCTTGTTTTATCTGCACCGGGTCTCCAGCAGCTGCACCTCCTGTTTGTTTGCCTGTTGTTTTGTAAGATTAAACCCACAACACCAGTGCCATCTGCAAATTTAACAACCTTGTTTTATGCCTTACTTAACTTTGTGTGCTTTGTTATGATCACCAAAAATACAATAGTCGGCGTCTATTAAGTTTGATGAGTCACTGTGAGACCAGTAATTGTTGTTGCTGAAGGTTGAAGAATTGATTAAAGGTCCAATATTACCCAACATTAACTCAGTGCTGTGTTATAACGCTGTTTCCTTGTTAAAAACGTTCCCAGAGATGTTTTGTTTCATTCACACTTGTTGGAGTAACCCCTTTATTATTCGTCTGTCTATGTCTCCAAAGCTTAAAACGTTCTGTTCCACCTTGTGATGTCATGAAGCAATAATTTTCAGGTTAACAGCGACATTTTAGTTCTGTAGAGATGGGCAATAGACGATTATCACAGCGGCAGGAAGTGCCATGATGTTGAGTCGCGCAACTTCTGGTCAATGCTTTTTTCTACTGCAAAATACCTGTGGAAAACTGTCGCATATTTTTCACCAAATCTTCATTCAACAAGGTCGACAGAGAACATATTCTGTCCCTGAAGAATTTATCCACAACGATCAGGGTAAGAAAGATGAAAACTTAAGACTAGCAACGACTGGACGATCAGTGAAACTAATGAGCAAAACTAACATTATGGTCATGAATAAAACATGAATAACTTGTTCAGACTGAAGCTAGAATTAAAATTTAAAATTGATTTTGTGATGTCGATATACACACAGACCGAGGGATTTGTGCAGTTTAAATGCTACAGATGTTCACAGATTAAATGTCGACCATCACAAAATCGATTTTTAATTTTAATTGTAGAATCAGTCTGAGTGAACAAGTTATGTTTTAATCATGACCATAATGTTAGTTTTGCTCATTAGTAGTTTCACCGATGCTCGTCGTCGTTCGGCTTTAAGTTTCTTCCCTCGATCGTTGTGGATAAATTCTTCATGGACAGAATCTGTTCTTTGTTCCTTGTTGAATGAAGATTTGGTGTTGGGGCAGATTTATGAAGCTGCTCAAAAATATGCAACTTTTTTCCACAGGGATTTTGCCAGAGAAAATCACTGACCGGAAGTTGCGCGACTCAACATCGCGACACTTCCTGCTGGGGGGGGCACGGTATATGTATTTGTATTGAACCGTCGCGGTTCGGGGGTCACGGTTCGGTGCATTTTGACGGAGAATATACGGTACAAAAGTTTAATATTGAACTGACCACAGGACTTTACTTTTGCGACGGTTTCCTTAACCACTGCCATGAGCCCTGATTGGTCCATGAACATGTGGACATGTCTGGATTGGTCTAGCGAGCAAACTCCGCCTTCAAATACAAAACTGCTGTTGTTGAAAGTTGCTGCTGTTCGGTCGTTGCGAGAGGGTGAAAGACGATGGCGAGTAATTCAAGCCCGGAGTTAGAAGACCCACCACCATCATTTAAGTCGGTGGTGTGGGCAGGGCTCTACACTGCGCCCATTTCACTCGCATTTGCGAGTAAATATTTCGTCGTGCGAACGAGGAAAACAAAACAGGGGCACCTGTGGGAGTGCTTCTGCAGCACAATAAGGAGCTGCGCACAGACGTAACGTGACGAGTTAAACGTTCTAAATGTATCAAACATTAGGGGCAAACTCACACTAGGACTTCAGAATCGTGCCCAAGCCTGGATCACCCCTAAAGCGCGGCACGCTTTCCCAGCGCGAGCGCAACCGAACACCTCCGACTGCGCACGACCCCAGCGTACGAGCTCCGGGTGTGCGGCGATATCACTCATAGAACAATCTCCGCTTCAAAACACACCCACGCCCCTTAAACGAGGCGCAGCGCCGCAGCAGGACCCACACCTGTCCCACTCACAGACACCCCCGTGCCACTTCCTCCTCCGCTAAAGCGAGAGCTTTGTCTTGGTTTTGTCTCGGACTCGAGCGCATTTGGACTCAGTCTCGTCACGGACTCAAGGTCTGAATACTGAGTGCGGTCATATTTCATTACTGCCGCTGCTTTCGGCAATAAACTTGTGCCGGTGTGCGGGACTTATGCGCTGGAGCCCGCGGACACTCCGTGCGGCACCGCCAGTGCGCGGCTCGTCCACCACTGCGCTCACCCTGAAGCTCCCTAAAAGGCACCTAAAAAGACCATGTGTTAAAACTTCACTGATGTCCAGCTCAATATACTCAATGTGGTGCTTGGTGTTCACTTGTTTTACATGTTTTACTTTTACTTGTTTTACTACAAGTTGCAGTTCTCTCAGCTGGAGATTTAGGCAATAAAAAGCTGCCTTTGAGCACAGCCTTTCTGGTTATGTTTTTTTTCCTGCACTGTACCGAAAATGTACCGAACCGTGGGGTCTGAACCGAGGTACGTACCGTACCGGGAATTTTGTGTACCGTGCACCCCTACTTCCTGCCGTTATGTGCTAATAGTTTATTCCAGAACTGAAATCATCAGCGATTCTAGTGAAGGTGTATGGAGTTTAAAAACACCATGGAGCGCTTCCTGTGTCACCACATGATGTCACAAATTGGAACAGTGTTTTCCATTGGAGACAAGAACTCAGAACGAATGAAGCAAGACACAACTCCGTGTGGGCTTGTGACGAGGAGACCACATTATAACAGTGATCAGAAAACGCTGTAATATGGGCTCTTTAAAGCTGATGAGTTGCCATGGGACCCGCCGCTGTCGCTGGAGGTAGAAGAATTCATTATGTGTGAATGAGTGACACGTGATGAGGTAATAAAAACAGGAGCGGCTCACATGATGGAGTGTGTCTGTGACTAAATGAATAGCTGCGCGTCGCCGCGGCTCAGTTTGACAGTGCGGAGTCATTTCCTTGTGTTCTTGAGGCAGTGAAAAATGACAGTCCTGCATTGATAATTACACATTTGGAGGGCAGGTGGTGTCAGGGGCTGATTTATGGAGACGGAGGAAATGCTTTAGCATCGTGTGGCACTGTACCCGAAAAACTATATGTCCCCACAGCTTGGTTTGCAGGGCCGTGCGCAGCTTTGCCGTGTGAGACCCTGTTTTGGGGGCCCCCTATTTGTCGCTTAAAGTTGCACTGTGTAACTTTTCAGGTGTCTTTGTGTTTCCGTGGTTGATATTAAACTTATCGAACATGCATTTCTTTTATCACAGGTGTTTGCAGTGCTCAAACATACCTCTAAAAACATGCACGCCTTTGTGAGTAAGGACACGTCTCCACAGATATGACCTGTAAATATTATTTATTAGTTTATTTGTCAGGGATTGTACAAAAAAGCCACCAAATAGGTAAATGAAATGTACATAAGGCTTCTGCCACAGGCTCATTTGCAGCCCCGTCCCTGGTTTAGGCTTTTAAAAATGTCAATACAAGTACAACAAATAGAAAAACAGTGAAATTAGTCAAATACACAGTCAAGAAACAATAAGAGGATGAGATCTGCCACTTTACACCATGAATCCATTTGCACTTTAGTGCTGCCCCTGTTTGTTCTTGATCCAGAGCTTCAGCTTTAATGAGCTTCATTTTTAATGAAACAAGACTTTAGACTTTAGCTCCAGACTTTAGACTTTAGCTCCAGACTTTAGACTTGAGCTCCAGACCTTAGACTTTAGCTCCAGACTTTAGACTTGAGCTCCAGACTTTAGACTTTAGCTCCAGACTTTAGACTTGAGCTCCAGACCTTAGACTTGAGCTCCAGACTTTAGCTCCAGACTTTAGACTTTAGCTCCAGACTTTAGCTCCAGACTTTAGACTTTAGCTCCAGACTTTAGACTTTAGCTCCAGACTTTAGACTTTAGCTCCAGACTTTAGACTTGAGCTCCAGACTTTAGACTTTAGCTCCAGACTTTAGACTTTAGCTCCAGACTTTAGACTTGAGCTCCAGACTTTAGACTTTAGCTCCAGACTTTAGACTTTAGCTCCAGACTTTAGACTTTAGCTCCAGACTTTAGACTTTAGCTCCAGACTTTAGACTTTAGCTCCAGAGTTTAGCTCCAGACTTTAGACTTGAGCTCCAGACTTTAGACTTTAGCTCCAGACTTTAGACTTGAGCTCCAGACCTTAGACTTGAGCTCCAGACTTTAGCTCCAGACTTTAGACTTTAGCTCCAGACTTTAGCTCCAGACTTTAGACTTTAGCTCCAGACTTTAGACTTGAGCTCCAGACTTTAGACTTTAGCTCCAGACTTTAGACTTTAGCTCCAGACTTTAGACTTTAGCTCCAGACTTTAGACTTTAGCTCCAGAGTTTAGCTCCAGACTTTAGACTTGAGCTCCAGACTTTAGACTTTAGCTCCAGACTTTAGACTTTAGCTCCAGACTTTAGACTTTAGCTCCAGAGTTTAGCTCCAGACTTTAGACTTGAGCTCCAGACTTTAGACTTGAGCTCCAGAGTTTAGACTTTAGCTCCAGACTTTAGACTTGAGCTCCAGAGTTTAGACTTTAGCTCCAGACTTTAGACTTGAGCTCCAGAGTTTAGACTTTAGCTCCAGAGTTTAGACTTTAGCTCCAGAGGTAAAGATTATAACGTCGACTGTCCTCGGCGCATTTCCTTCTTGCCTCTATGGAGACATAATCTAAAGTAATAGTAATTAAGGAAGGAAAAGTTACACAGTGCATCTTTATAGCAGGCCTACTTTACCAGTCAAAAGTTTGGACTCACCATCTCATTCAGTGTTTTTTTCTCTTTATTTACTGCGTTTGACATCAAATATATGAAGTAAGATATATGGAGTTATGTAGTAAAGTAAAAGAAATACTTAAATAACAAGTATATTCTTTATAGTTTATATTCAAATCCTCAAATTAGCCGCTCTTTGCTTTGTAGATTAACTTTTTTTGCTTCAGATCTTTTCTTCTGTGTATATATCACATGTAGAAAGTGGTGAACATATAGAAAAAAAACACTGCATGAGAGCGTGAGTTCAAAACATTTGACTGACAGTGTGTTACGCAAATTTTCCAGACCTTTTGACCAGGTTATAGTTGTTTCCCCTTCTCCTTTCCCCTCTCGACGTTGTATTTGGTGTGATTCTTGCATATTTCTTCTTTCATTCTTTAGTTACTTAATACTGATCCCAGTTTCACCGTCTCCACCCACCGGTCCACACCCACTGCTCTGTACTTTTGTCGTCCAATTTTATTTTCCTAAACGCTGATACATGTTCGATTTGGCAGTGAGCGTGTTTTGTCCTTCTCTGAACTCTTTAAAGTTTATTTTTGTCTTTTGCTAAATATACCAGCTGGTGGATTGCTCACTTATGCATGTTTTATAGGTGTGTCAGACCCGGGAGTGAAATCTGAAATCTCAACGGGTTCATTAAAAAAATATACAAAAAAAAAAAGTTTTCTAACATCAGATACACTTTACATGAGAAGTAAATAGGCAGAAAATCCGTAGAAGTGTTTACTATGTGAGCAAATCTCTGGAAAGTGTCAGTTTGTGCGCCCCTAGTGGCCACGGGGCGCGGCACATGTGTCTGTTCTGCTTAAGTACTCGACCATCTCCATCTTTCTCTCTTGTTTTTTTCTGTAAATCAAAATGTCTTCTGTTTTCAGGGCGTCAGGGCGCACGGCGGCGCCTTTATGTCGTCACGGAGACAGCTGAGTGAGTGTCTGTTCTCTCACCCGATGGACGTTCTGTGTGTGTACCAGCGTGGGGCGCTCTTTCTGCTGACGCTGGGTGGAACCGTTTGGCTCCTGACGTCTTTTACTTCACATAAACCACAGTCTCAGTTCACTAGCAAGGACCACGCCAACAACCGTGTCCAAAGAGAAAAGAGTTTATTATAGGGAGACGACGTGGGGCGGGGTGGCTGGGTTGAGACTCAGGGTGGGGGTTCAGTCTCAACCTTCACATGGCCCAGCAGGACGGGACCCCCCCGTGGGCGTCTTGTGTCTGGAAGTGAACAGATCGGGGTTGGGAGGGTGGGGTCGAGTTATTCGGGACAAACTGTGTTGCCGGGATAGGCAACAAAGAGGCTTCTGGGAAACTGAGGCGCGGCAGAAGTGAGCTGTGATTGGCTGGAGAGGAGGCGAGGGCGGTGGAGGCGTGGTCCTGCTCCTGGTCCTGCTCCTGAACCTAAGTTAATTAAATTAACTACATTTATGTGTTCGTGAGTCTAGGACTTTGGAGACGTTTCAAGCTATTTTTATTAATTCAATCATTATTTTGTAAAACTAAATAAATGGTAACACAAAACCACACCTAAAGCCACAGTATGCAACTTTTTAGCAAAAACATAAATAAATAAGATAAAAGCTAAAACATGTTTTTGTTATTTGGCCTGGATAAGAACCTGCCCCTGTTTATGTCTGTAGAAATGTTCCTAATGCTCCACACGCGGCATAAATCGTATCTTCATTCGTGTGGTCCAGGAAAGTGTGGTAAAAAATACAGTTTCAGATAACCTCGATTAGAGCCCTGCTCTAAAAGACATCCAAAAGACGATTTAGGAAGAAATTTGGAAGTAAAAGGAGATGTTTTAGAGGTTGCTCAAGCTGAAGTTTCCTGGAAATGGACTAATTTTGTGTTTTCAAGTAACTTTTTATGGACTTTCTAAGTAATTTTTTTTTACAAGTTTCAGTTTGTATTTGTAGAATAAAATGACAAACGCACCTTATTTAGTTGGTTCACTATGTTATAGTATATGGACATTTTCAGGTGTCTTGAGCAGCCTCTAAACATGAATTAATCATAAAATTTGGAGCCAGAAATGGAAACAAATGTAGAGTTCGAATCTAAAGAATCTATAAAAAAAAACATTTGGACCATCCTAATCTCCATGAAAAATGGTTTTAACTTCCTGTTTCTTTGCAGAAAGTTACACACTGTACCTTTAATTATCCATAATAAAGCAGAGAGGAAATCTTAATTCATAAATGAACAGATTTATTTATTATTAAGAGTGATTCAGCCTTAGCGTTACAAAAATAGATCGTATTATATCACATTCGATTAAATACCTTCCAACTGCTGTGATCAGTATTTTACTAAATTCTCTCTGTGGAATAAGAAAATGGAGTTTTTATTGGACAGAAGTGCAGCAGCTGAACGATTCTGACTCGGAAACACTTTGAGTAAATGCCAAAAATGTAGAACTGCAAACGAAATATGGTTCAACGTGTCAAATCTATTTTAACAATATGAATAGAATAAAGAGCAGGTCCAGTCATAGTGAAGTCATTTTAACTCCACTTTGCAGTGTGGATCCTTCTAAACCAGAATAATCCACTGTCAGTAACGTCGGTCCAGCAGGTGGAGGTGCTTATGTGAAGTAAAAGACTGAATAAAGTGGCCGTGTTCAAACCCAGAGTGAGTGAAAAGAGCTCCGCGGTGAGGCATGTTTTTCCTGCACTGCCCCGTCCAGAGGAATGCTGCCTGTAGCTCCCACCGTGTCTGCGTCTCCCTTTAAAACTGCTCACGATATTTGCACTTTTAAGTAATTAGACAGATATTTCCCCCCACAGGTTTTATTTCTTAAATGTGTAAATAATGATCTGGCTGCAATGCAAATGAGTTCGTTGTGTCTGTGCTCCCCTAGACGCCTGTTTTCACTTTTTTCCTTGTGTTTATTTGTTTCAGCCTTGAGAATATTTGTATTAATTAGTGTTTTAAATGGTACAAAACTCCAGTGTATTAAATGAATTCAAACTAGTCGCAACTATATCACTGCCTGACCAGAGGTGGGCAGAAGGACCTGTGTGTAGCTCGTGTTCTTACACTGGAAAAAACAGTATCTGGATGAGTTAAAATGACTTAAATCAAGAACATTTTACTTTATTTGAGTTGATTAAACTTGACAAGTCAAATAATCTGCAAGGGGAAGAAGTGTTTTTTTCTTCATTCAAGCAAAATTTGATTTTGTTTCTTAGTTTAAGTGCAAAAAGTTGTTGTTTTTCTTATTTTAAGTGTAGCGAGATGCTTTTTCATATTTTAAGTAGAAAAAGTTTTATTCCACTGGCCGATCATCAAGTGAAATTTACTCAAATCACGGTCAAACGTTCTTAATTCAAATCATCTTAACTTGACTAGATTTAGTTTTTTACCGTGTACAGGGTTTAAGGCGACGACACTTCCAGCTGAACCTGGGTTTCCAGAGCCTGAACCTGCGATAAAAGACAGAATCACATAAACGTTTGAATGTGTCGGTGTATGAAAAGGCCTCAGGTGAAAACTCAGAACCTGCACAGTTCACTCCCTGAGCTGCACTGAAACTGGCAACAGGCATTTTGTCTTCTGATTCTCTAATCATCAGAACCAAAGCACCAAATTACAACATACACATCTTGGCCGTCATGAGTTTGTAATTAAGAATAAAAGAACTACAGTTGTTATTAGTAAGAATTTATGTTTCTGGAATTTAAAATGAAAATCTTACATATTATTTAGTGACTTGTCAGTGACTCATTGTAAGAGCATTGACTTTATATTACTGAACAGCACAGAACCATTTCCTCAAGTAAATAAAGGGTCTTATCAGTTGAATAACCTGAAGAATAAAGGTCATATAATAATATTACATGGAACTGACTTTGGTGAAGTTTAAGCCATGTTATAATGTTGTTCCTTCAAAAACAGACCTGGATTTATGTTTTGTTTCATTCACACGTTTGAGTAACACTTTATTGCTCGTCCGTCTACATCTCCAAATCCTAAAATGCTCTGTTCCACTGTAGTTTTGAAGTGAACAGCTCCTTTGACCTTTTATTCAGCAGAGATCGTCAATTCAAAGGCTCAGATGATCCAAATGATTCTAGTGAAGGTGTGTGGAGTGTAAAAACACAGTGGAGCACTTCCTGTGTCACCACACGACACCACATCAAGCTGGAACAGAGGGTTTTCTGTCGGAGAGAAGAAATCGGCCTTTGTGTGTTCAACGTGTGTGAATGAAACAAAACACAACTCCAGACACGTTTTTGATGAGGAAACGGCCTCATAACTCCACCGCGATCAGGAAACAGCGCAGAACAGTCCCTTTAAAGGCCCTTTTCTGAACAAAAGCCCTTTTCTGAACAAACTCGTGTCCCTGTCCTGGTGCTGAACAGACTCGGCCCGTGTCCCTGTCCTGGTGCTGAACAGACTCGTCCCGTGTCCCTGTCCTGGTGCTGAACAGACTCGTCCCGTGTCCCTGTCCTGGCGCATGCTGCAGCTTCAGAGACATGTGACAGGCTGTGGATGTTGGTGTGAACCTTCCCCTGCCTGTCAACACACTGTTAGAAATGATGGGCTTTATTTACTGCACCTGCCACTGTGCTGTGCACCCGCCACTGCCCTGTGCACCCGCCACTGCGCTGTGCACCCGCCACTGCCCTGTGCACCCGCCACTGCCCTGTGCACCCGCCACTGCGCTGTGCACCCGCCACTGCGCTGTGCACCCGCCACTGCGCTGTGCACCCGCCACTGCCCTGTGCACCCGCCACTGCCCCTGTGGCCTGAACCCTACTGCACACACACACACACACACACACACACACACCAACCATTATCATAGTCATAGTCAAGGTTAATTCCAGATTTCCAGCCCCTGCTGTATTATTCCACTCAAACGTCTCATTTTATGCCTTTTTTTGAATCATATTTATGTTATATTATGTATTTTACTGCTGTTGAATCAGGCTGGGAATCACAGGGCCCCTGACGATTCGATACGATACTCGATACACGGCTCACGCTTTTGGCCGTACAAGTGAGAATCGATATGTTGCACCCGCTGCTCTGTGAGATACTGCAGTTTTTTATGAAGCAAATACGTTTTAACAGCAATATTTCTTTGTTAAACCACAACTTCTGCAAAGTGAATATGAAATACATGAATTTTAAAAATCAAAACTGTGAATATTTCAAGTGTATCGCATAAAACGTTTACTTCTACTTAATAAACAAGAGCTCCTCCAGCGGGGCAAAATACGCCCGTACTTTGAATTATTGTATATAGAATTAAGTTAGAATTTGTCAAACCCAGTTAAAGATGAATTGTTGGTGCAGTTTGGAAGTTTGACATTCCTAGGGGAGACGGTTGTGGAGTTAGAGCGCGGACAAGAAATTGTCCACAGACAGACGGACAGACGGACAGACAGACGGACGGATAATCAATAGGGAAATCTGGCTCTTGCAGTAGGAGTATGAGTATGACATCATCACATTCTAGAATCGGAATTCCACCAATCAGATCGCAGCAAAAGAACTTAAAGACACTACAAAGCTTTGAAGTGTCCACAGACGGACAGACGGACGGACGGACAGCGCCATACCATAATACGTCCCGTCTTATTACAACGGGCGTATAAAAAGCAACAGAATTATAGTGTGGTCACAAAACAAATTGCTAAAAGATGCCTAAAATCCTCTTGTCGATGTGTCGATACAGCACCACATGATAAAAATACTGTATCACCAAAATCAGTATCACGATACTTCAGTATTTCCATAGTTTTGCACATTCCCACTGTGGAAACAAACATTTCTTCAGTGTGGGACAAGTAAATGTTCTATTGTCTTTAAAAC
>CM068358.1:1529208-1706708 GCA_034769755.1 Odontamblyopus lacepedii | reverse complement strand
GACAAAGCAATAACATCTCCATGGAGACAAAACAGGTCACCAAAAAATGTTGTGCAGTTTTTTAGTTTTAAATGACCTGCGTCTTATTCCATCCGGCAGCCTGGACAAAGCACATCCACGTCATCTGAATACTGGCAAATAATTGAATAATTCTGTAAAAAAAACTACCACATGTACTTTTGGTATTTTTGAGTGGTGTGATTTTTCCCACGTGCACTCGTATTTGAAGGTCAGTGCACAAAGTAGACGCTAAGAGCCATTACAGACTCATTTGTTTGCTCCATTTGCGAAGGGCACCTACGCACCTCCGTACCTGCACTCGCCTGGTTTCAAATGGAGAATTTTTTTCCCACACGAACATTCAGATTTGTCTCTTTTTGCTCATTAAGCTTCGCACAGACTGACAGTAATGTGGCCGTGTTAAATTATGAGTCATTTCTGGTTCAGCCACCGGGGGCAGCCACTTTAATGAGGCCGGGTTTGTGCCAAGGTGAGCGTGCGGGTGCCTTCCACATGACTAAGTGCCGTCCAAAACAAAATAGTAGACACGACCATTAAGTGAAGCAAATGGGCTTGTTTATTATGGGAATGCAGGATTATAATTGAAAAGTTACTTCCTCAAAGATCCAAGACATAGTTCCTCTACTTTCCCCCTCGCTGTGCTGCAGGTGGAGTGGATAAAGGAGGCGCCAGTGGATAAAGGGGGAAGTGCGGAAAGGAGGAAGGAACTAATAACAAATTGAGTAGATTTTTGGGGTACTCTTGAGTAGATTTTTAAAACTGTACTTTGTAACTGAGTATAATTCAGCCATGTAATTGTAATTAGTGACCGATGAAGTCATATAGTTCCAGTGTACAGTCTAGATCCGTATCGTCTCACTCTGGTTGTCTGTACTGAAGAAGATTTACTATAAAATGCTTCTTTAAATTGTGTTTAAAAAGAACTACAGTGTAAACCCGAATAAGTTACCAGAACTCAAACAAATTGAGGCAATCGACTCTTAATTATTTTATGTTGCTGAACTTAAAAGTCACAGTCTTCCAGAGCTTAATATGTTGGACTTGCTCCAAAACATCTGAATGAAAAGTGCTCATTTACCTCAACTCAAATATTTGGAGTTAAAATGACTTTTCTGTTAAGGCGACTCAGTCATTTTGAATGTGTCTTGTATTTTAACCTGTGCTCCTGGATATAAATCATCCCTATTTGAAACAATAGAAATAACAGAACGTTTAATGACTTAAGGCTATTAAGTTGTGCCTCATCTATTTTTTTAAGTTATGCTCAATTATACCCACAGTACTTCACTTTAATCAAAAAATATTTGTTAAAATTACTCAAAAAGAAGAACATGTTACAGCAACTTGCCATATTTAAGTTAGTAGGACTATTTCTAAACCTTTGAGTGTGTATTATATGTAATATATTTAATTACATTGAACCTTCAGGTTTACAGTGTAGTTCTCGGAGTATTTTCATGTAAACTTTTGAAAAAACTTTTATTTAAGTACAGCTTTGTCAGCAGTACTTCCTAAGTGCTGTGGAGATGGGCTGTTCAGAAGTTTTACCCTGTTTTAAGTGAACATTTTTATATAATTGAAAAGTTTCCGTGTACTTCGCGTGTCCTTCTAAGTCCATATTGTCCCAGTCCACGGCCGCCTCCACTGAATAAGTTTGACCCTTTTCACTGATCAAGTTTTGGATAAAAGCCTGATCTAAAGTGTTTCTGTGTCTGAGTCGTGTCTTTACATATACTTTTAAACAAACTTGTCCTACAGTTGGGCAGCAGTATTTGCTGCTGTGGTGGAGGTGATGAAAAGTTTTGACGTGGTTTAATATAACAGCTTCAGTTTATTCACCCTCAGATGTGACTGTCATTTGAAAAGGCTTCAGACGATAAGATTAATATGACGAGTCTGCAGAGCTAATCTCACGTAATGGAAGTAATGGTAAGAATCGACATTTATTTAGTGAACGTAAGTCTCTCTTCATTTCTTTCAAAAACTTTAAACATTTATTGTCCTTCATCTGAAATAATCATCAGAAAACAGAATGTCAAGTAAACACAGCCGACTGCGTCTTGTAAATGTACAGATCTATATTTTGGCTAAATACGTGTCGCGCTGTCCTCCGTGTGTTGGGTGTAATGGTTGTAGTGCGTCGGGGGCAGGTGGGGGTAGAATAACAGCGGTGGTGTGGAGGAGGTGGGAGAGGGGCTGATCTAAGGCCACCCCGAGGCCTCCATCACCCAGACAAAGGCCTCCATCACCCAGGTGGAGCGCACAGGCCCACAGCCCGGTGCCTCCTGGGGTAAACCAGCGGCTCACAACAGAAACACACTTCCACAAAGCGACGGGCGCTGATATCTCACATTTATATCTTTTTATTCATGTGTGGACAGAGACATGTCGACACATGTACACACATAACGTACAAAACGAACTAACAAAAAACACATCACTCAAACCTACAGAAAATATGAAACGATTGGTGTCATACAATAGAAAATAGAATGATATTAAACTGACTTATGTCATTAATAACAGAATAATAATAATAATAATGACAACAACAAACAACAACAAACAACATCCACATCAGCCACAGGTTTCTGGCTTAGACCAGAGGAGCTCAAACAAACTCCAAAGCTCCACTTACCAAATTTACAGAGTTTCCAGGGTCCGAAAAAGTGACGATGGATTTTCAAACTTAGAACTTCTAACAAAACATTCAGTAAATCCACATGGAACATTTGAACTGCACAGAGTTTTGTGTGTTGTGTCTGAATCTGTGTGAAAAGCTAAAGGCCGAATTAAAGCCAATTTATGGTTCTGCGTCACCACTGTGTCGACCTCCTGCACCCATGGGTGCAAAATCAGATTTTATTATAGTCTCTGCTGCACCTCCCAAATTCACCAACTACACATCAAAACAATACAGACAATAACGACTGTGACTGGTTTAGACCTGATTTAGTCCTAGTTTAGATCTGGTTTAGTCCTGGTTTAGACCAGGACTAAAACCAGGTCTAAACCAGGACTAAACCAGGTCTAAACCAGATCTAAACCAGGACTAAACCAGGTCTAAACGAGATCTAAACCAGGACTAAACGAGATCTAAACCAGGACTAAACCAGGACTAAACCAGGTCTAAACCAGATCTAAACCAGGACTAAACCAGGTCTAAACCAGGTCTAAACCAGATCTAAACCAGGACTAAACCAGGACTAAACCAGGACTAAACCAGGTCTAAACCAGATCTAAACCAGATC
This sequence comes from Odontamblyopus lacepedii, assembly GCA_034769755.1. NCBI lineage: Eukaryota > Metazoa > Chordata > Actinopteri > Gobiiformes > Gobiidae > Odontamblyopus > Odontamblyopus lacepedii. Next base: position 1,703,436 of record CM068358.1, on the reverse strand, counting down.
TAAACCAGATCTAAACCAGGTCTAAACCAGATCTAATGGACGCAGCTCCACTCTGATAATGAGCCGTGGATGTCAGAGTCGGGTGTGTGGGAACAGCAGCTGTAATAGAGCTGCAGCCCAACACAGTGCAGCTCATTGTGGGCGCGGGGGGAGTGCGACTGCACCATGTGATAAACAGCAGTCCTGCAAACTAAATGAGTCAAATAAAAGTAAGATCAAAAGTAAGTCGGCCTATAGAAGTAAAATAGTCCACGGCAGGCGCTGTGTTCCAGGCTCCAGCACCGAGGGCCTCAGCCTCTGTCACAGGAGGAGACACTGAAGCCCTCAGTGAACAACGGAGACTCAAGACTAAATAGGCTCATTTTAGGAATGTTCATGGCCCATTATCGGCCTCTCCAAATGTCAAATGTCAAACGTTACTGAGGCCTACTTAATGTTGGCTGAACAATAACTGTTTCCCAGTTACACTTAAGGGATTATGTGCGCGCGGGTTTTTTTTCTCCTGGCCAATGAAACAATCTTCTGTCCCCATGTTGCGGGCGGGAGCAGGACAAAACATTACAGATGCAGGTGGGAGCGGGACTGAAAAATCACAATCCTTTGCGAGAGCGGGACTGAAGAATGCGGGAACGGGACTGAAAATTGTGTCCCGTAGACCTGTAGAGTGTAACCGGTCGGCCGGAGGTGGAGAACACAGCCTCACAGCAAAGCACAGGCCAATGAAATACTGCGTGGATCCGGAACGCTATGAAAAAAAAGCTAGAGAGAGAGATTTTTGTCTCTGTCCGGATGTCGTCGTGTTTGGGTCCGGATCCGGACCGCAGTCCACCAGTTGAGAACCTCTGGCTTAGACTGTTTTAAAAAGGTCAATAAATCATCACCACTTTCTAAAAAAAAAAAAGTTTTTGTCCTGGTGCTGATAACTGCTCATATACTGTATGTTTCCTCCACGGTGTTGTCAAAAAAATGAAACCGCACTGACTGAAAAATCCATGTGATACAGATGTGTTTAAAGACGCACTGTGGCACCTTTTGGTTGGGAGTCCGTTACTTGCTTCTTGCTTGTTTCTAATTTGTATAAATTTGTGTACATTTTTTTTAGAGTTAAACAATTCAAAGTGAGAAATTCAGCTGTATTTAAAAGTCAAAATGTGATGGACCAAATTATCGTCCATATTCTGCTCATTCCCAAACACGTCTGCAAATATCAAAATTCAGATAAAGCGTTTGCCCATGAAGAGTTTACTGCACAAACACAGCAGTGCCAGATCCACCGTGATCAGGACAATGCAGCTTTACCAAAGGCCTGTGCTCGTTTTCTTTCTGAGCACAGAGCAATTCTTTAACCAGGACAGAAGCTCCAAGGTGACTGCACAGCACAGCAGTGGCTCAGGCCCAGGCATCTGCAGGTGCTGCTTACATAACTGCCTCGCACACAGAGATGGACCTTTTTAATTAAGCCAAAACATCTCCTGCCCCGTGTAAAAAGTGCATAAGTCTAATGAAAAGCCCGCGCTGGGATTTGAGGACAGCACCGGCTCCAGTGACATCTCTTTTTATCGCCCGGATGGAGTTTTTATTAGCAGAAAAGATCCAAAACCAAGTAATGCACAATATGCTAATGCGGAGTCGTCTCACACTCACTACAGCAGGAACTCTATATCAAAAAATGACAGCGTCGACTGGCCGGGCTGGAGCCGCTGTCACTCAGTCGCAATGGAAAATATTTCACTTTTAAAGGTGCAGCCAGAGCAACCTGCTTGTCTCCACTGAGATTCTGTCGCTTTGCTTGGAATGTTCCACAGTATGGCATTAAAGGGGCCATATTACGCTATTTTCAGATCTGTTATAATGTCGTTTCCTTGTCACAAACAGACCTGGACCTGTGTTTTGTTTCATTCACATGTTTAACACACAAACCTGCACATTTAGGCTGAGTTCTTCTCTCAAACCGGAAACTAATTTCAGCCAATTCCTTTGCCAATCTCTACTGAACTAAAGGTAAAACATATGGTCGTTAAGTTGAAAACTACTTTTTCATGACATCACAAGGTGGAACAGAGCATTTTGAGTTCTGGAGATGTAGACAGATAAATAATAATTAAGAGTTACTCAAACACGTGTGAATGAGACAAAACTCCAGGTCTGTTTTTGATGAGGTAACATTAGAAAATGGCTGAAAACTCACGAAAAAAAAACTCATTTTGCGTAATATGGGGTCATTAAGCTGCACTATATTCGGTAACTTCTCCATTAAGCTTCTGTTGCTTTGCCTCAGATGTTCCACAGTTTGGCGTTAAACGTACGTATCTCCATAGAGACCAGGCCAAGTATGAACCAGCTCACTGTAAGAATGTTTTACAGGCGTTTTTGAGCAATATAAACACCCATATTTGAATAAATGCAATTTAATAACAAAGAAATGACATCTTCATGGAACAAATCACCACCTGAAAAGTTACATATTGCTCCTTTAAAAAGCCAGAGCCGGGTCAGTGTGGGTTTGGTTACATGACGTACCAGCATATTTAAAAAAAAACTGTGGTTCAGGACTTATGGAAATACCACAGAGCAAAAAGTGGAACGTTAAAGTTCACTCTCAGAATCTGAACATTTTCACAGTTTATATGAGTCCTGTTAAGAGTTCATTTAACGTTTAATTTCACATTTTTGGAAATGTTAAAGTAACACTGGACCAAAGTTCCCCTTTAACCCCAAAATCAAGAGTTAGATTAATGTTTTGAGAGTAAATCAAGAGTTACATTAGAGTTTTGATTTAGCTAAACACACAGAGATGTTTTATTTTGACACTTTATTTGAATTAATTTTAGATGAAATTATGTACAAAACTGGTTCAAACTGGTCTCACGGGAGTTTGAAGTGGTGGAGGTGCCAAATTAACACTAAGGGAAGTTGAATGAACATTAGGGGAAGTTGAGTTAATTTCAGCCATATCAGCTCTGCCAAATAACCCAACTCAAACCCCCATTTAACTTTCACAGAGTTAAAATAACACTTTTTGTCTGAACGATTTTACCCGGAGATTTTATCCCTCGAGTTCTTGCTGTGTGTGGTAGAATTGTCTGTTTAATGAAAAGAAACTGCAAATAATATATGCTCAAAATGTCTTGGTCAACTTATGGAAAACTAAAAGTGGCATAAGGTGCAACATCTTTTCTGTCACCGTGAGCCCAGCAGGAACAGGCTGCACCGTCCTCCATCTGAAGCCATGACGGCCGCGTCTGCAGTGTTGTCAACCTGATCCATCAATCAAAATCACTTGTACCAGAGTGTGAATTTAAGCACATTTAACCGTGAAATACAATAATAATAAAAAGCCTCAGTGCAGCTCAACACGTGGGGCCATCAGACCCTGTGTCATTGCAGTTTGAGGAGAGTGTCATATTTTTCATACATAAAGTGCACCGCCCCATGAGGCGCATGAAGTGAGACTGATACTTCAGCCCGGGCGTCCTCGATCCACCGGCAGATCGTGGTGTAACTCGCCCGGTGTCGCCTCTTGGTGAATGTGAGTTCAGCTTCTGTCGTCCAACACTTCCACAGCTGCAGTTTAACTCTGAACGACCCGATGACATCGATATAACGATTGGAGTTCTTTGGTTAATCCACCCAGAATGATGACGGCATTCTGTATATACACGAGTCATAATGTGTTTAATGCAGCTTTGCGCACATTTGTTTACGTTTTACAGAAACTAAACTTGTAACTGCACGGCTCATTTGCATATACTGCGCTGAAAAAACAGATATGATCAGCTTTTATTGGACTAAAGGACATGATTCAGTGGATTATCTGTGTTCTTTCTGTGACGGGGGATGTGGAGCTCCCGCTGAGTCTGTTCTGTGTGTATGTCGTGTTGTAGATGCTTCATGTTAAACTTCTTGGAGCTTATACATGTGCAGTAGCACAGACCTGTTTAGTGTTGTTGCGGTGAATTACTTTGCAGCACATAGAACTCGACACAGAACCATAAATCAAAAACAACAACGACAAGATGACACAGAGTCGATGCGTTGAGTTGACGCACTATAATTTAGTTTGCTTCACACGTAAGTCGCACGTCTCTGAACAGGGGCCATTTCGGGTCCTTATACTCGCACCGTAATATGATGTTGAAGCACAGGACGCATCACTGCATTTCTGTCCTGTGTGCGAGTGTTTCTGAGGCTTTCGTGCTCCATGCGACGATCCATCGAGCGGTGCAGCTTGAGCGCTGTGTACCACATAAAATCGGTTCAAAATTATTACATACATAAAGTCTTATAAAGCACACTGACGATTTTAGAGAAAATAAAGGATTTTAAGTGCGCCTTATGGTGCGAATAATACGGTAACAGCCCTCAGAACAAAAGTGTCCATCCTCCGTGTCTAAAGACACAACAGAAAAGCCTCTTCTAAGCTTCATTTTAGCTTCATTTTTCCTCCTCTCTGTTGTTTGGGTCTTTATATGTGCCATTCAGTAATTTGAGGTGTAGAAGTTGCATCTTTTTGACTAATTATAGACACTAGCAAAGTACTGCTCACTGTGTTGTCTTTTGTACGTCTTGCAGCTCTTTTTTAACAATATTACAATCTTAGAAATGGGATTACGTGGATGATCTTGATTTAGAGTTATAGTGTCAGTGCCGTTTTAATATTATTGTCCGTGATTGTTCTGTAGCAATATATGACACTTCAACATTTGTTATCATGATTGGCGTAGGCTCATATTGATTACCCACATGCCCTATTCAGAACTGTCCTCTGCGCAGACTGACCGCATGCTGGCGGAGCTGTCTCGCTCCTATCAGGCCTTTAGACTGAGATGTGGGCTCCTCTTAATGGCAATGGACTGTACTGGATCTCTATCTTAAAAAGGCAGAGATGGATCAATGGATGCTGTCCTGATGGATAGATGGACAGATAGTTACAGAGCGGGGGGGAGAGTGATGCTTTTGGCCTGCTTCCAGAGCACTTGTGTGGGTTTCTGCGGCTCGGGGGATACTGCCTGGGCCTCTAATTATAGGCCGAGGCACTCAGACACACACATGCGCTGCGCCGTCTCAGGCCCATTCACAGTAATGAGCCTCTCTGCTCCAGGAAGTGGCCGCCACCCACTCTGCTCCAGGAACTAGCCACACTCCACTCTGCTTCTTCACTCAGGTTACTGTGACCAGTTTGTCCCCCCAGCTCCCCTCTTAACCCGAGACATTCAAAGATGTGAAATTCTGTATCTCTATCACATATAAATGAATAGAGAAGCCAGTGCCCTTGTTAAAGTATGTAGAATGTTTATTTCCTCATATTTATGCTGTTTATCTGGTCTCATCACTAGTAACATGTAAAGGAGGAGGAAAAAGGCTGCAACACTATAGGAGAATTTGCCCGATTTTGGCTGTGATTTCTTCTCCCTGAGTTTGGCGAGGTGTGACCCGACTTTTTGTCTTTGTTTGCGATTTATTTTGAAGCTGCTGCTCCTCATGTGCGGTGTCAGTGTCAGATCAGAACCACCAAACATCAGCAACACTGCGGTAACAACCGATAAAACAGCATCAGGAGCAGAGGAGCGACAGACACAGAGACGCAAGACACAAACTCGGGATACAGCGAAAATAGACTTTATCACTCGCCTCTCGTAAAGTGGTAAATTTAAACTGCATCGTCTCATCTGCATTATCCATTGTTTTCGGTCCATAAAACAGAGCTGTTATTCCGGTTCTTTGGAAGTAAAAAGGCAAAAGTAGCTCCTCAAACGTGTCTGTTTACATCCACACATCACACATCCAGGTGAAGCTGCAGATTAACGACAGTGACTCTACTTCCTGTGGACTTTATCGCCTCTTTTATGCTTTAAAATCCTGTATCTGAAGTATTGCTCCACATTTCACAAATAATAATAACACAGATTTGGTTTGTATCTAAAGTGAAGTGCAGAGTCTGATCTTTGAACATTTCAGAGTCTCAGAGCGAGTGGTTTTACTGTAGCTAAAGTGATCGCGCTCCAACTTTACAGTTTTACACAGTCATATCCCGCTGCAGTCTTTGTGATCGGAGATTTTAAGTCTCACAAGTTTCTCCTCGTGTCTGTGGTGTTTGCGCTTTTTGTCGCACGTTTAAAAATCATTTAAGACCGAAAAACCCCGTAGTGCGCAGCCGCCTTAAGTGTCAGTAGATGCCACAGATCAGGGGTCTCCAGTCTTTTTCCTCCGGTGAGCCGCCTTTACGAAATGAAAATGCCAGAGAGCTGCTATTTTTAGCGGCCACAGGAAATGGTGAATATTTAAGAGCCACGCTGCGCCTTAAATGAGGTACGGTTAGACGCCTATAAAACATAAACCATTATTCACTTTGTTCTGCACAGAGTGAAGCATCAAAATGACACGTGTGATAAAAGGCTTTTAATTCATCACATTTTACTTATTCAGGACAATATGTGCCATTCAGAAATCCCTTGACCCCTGCCATAAAGAAGTGAACTAAGGGGATGCGATGTCACCCACAGCGTTCAGCTCCAGTCAAATGAAGCTCACGGAGGCTAGCGGTTAAAGGGGCAAATGTGGAGCCGCTGTATTCCATATTAGGAGTAGGAATTTGTTCAAGGACAAAACAGCAAAATAAAAACGCCAGAATCGTGTAATTTTTGGAGGGTTTCATTTTAAGACCAACATGATAATTTGATAGCAGCAGTTATCGAGAAACGGGAGGCGTTTTTTCCCAATACAAAGTGAATTGGAGCTGGAGTTGTTGGAGCCAGAAGTGCTCCTGTACTCACTCACTGTTTGGAAAGCGCCGGCGAGTGTGTTAGCGATGCCCATTTAAATACACAGTCTATGACAAGGCAAGAGTATTTGTACAGCTTAATTCACAGACAAAGTAATTCAAAGTGCATTACAGAATAAGAAATACATAAAAATCACAGTCATCATAAAATTAAAGAGAGTGACATTAAATTGAGAAATGCTAGAGTATCCTAGATTATGCTAAAGTCTGGTAGATAATTTACCGTAGCCCCGCAGGGTCAGAAATCGTGACTAAAAGTGGCTTATCCGTTAGATGCCACTTTGACACACTAATTATCATCTAAAATTAGACATCAGAAGGTTTACACACTCAACAGGGACTTTAAACTTTACATTTTTAACAACATTTTTAATAGACAATTGAAATTGTGGCTGAAATCAGGACAGAGCTGTACACATGGAAATGCTTAACGTCTTATTGTATGTACTGCATTATTAACTGTTAATGTTTTATTACTTTGAACCTTTTCTAAAAGCCTCCTGTGGACAGGTGTTGAAAATGAGCACTTGTGCTATAACACTTGAAACAATGCATCTGGTTCGTCCAATGCAATTGTTATGTCCATATCAAATAAATAAATAAATAAATAAATAAATAAATAAATGTGATCTATAGGTTGGTTTCAGCAGACACTTTGTTTTTACGGGTTAATACTAACGTCCTTTACTATACTTATACTCTCAAAATCAAAATGAACATCTAATTTGGAATTTTAGGATCGACTGTCATCTGATTTTCGATACTTCTACCAACCCTAGTCTGCATTAGTAAATACATTTAAACAAACTCCATCCAAACAGACCAGTTTTCCAAACAGCAGCCATTTCCCTCGTATAGACCTTTGTAGATATCTGCGTGTCAGTGTATGTGTGTGTGTTGCGTGTAAGTATATGTGTGCGTGTACGTCGTCCCTCACTGCTCTCAATATGTTTTGTGTGGCTCTTTGTCAAATGGCTCTGAGGAAACATTATGTTGTACACATGACAATCTGCAGCTCACAGGAACCCGCAGCATATGGGCCATTTGCATAATGTACACGACTGTAACTGTTATTCAGTCGTCTGAGAGAAAGGCTCTTATGTAATTAGCTAAGATAACAACAACATGGATGGTCAGCCAGTGCAAATATGAGTAATTATTCAATATGGCAATGGAACGTAATTGAATTCTCCATGTCAGTCACATCCATATGAAAAAGTCTTGGATTTAGAGGTTAAAGATGCACTAGGTAACTTTTCTGGTGAGGGGTCTGATAAGAGTGAGTTTCTGTAGAGATGTTATCGATTCTCCAGGAATATTTCACAGTATGACATACAAAAAATGCAACATAAAGCGCTTTACATTGATTAAAAAAAGAACAATTGGACATTTCCCCCCCACAAATCTAAGATAAACAGGTGAAACTTGGATTACTCTTTGTGACATCTTTTTTCCACTAACTGAACTATGAAATCCTCCCCAAAAAGTTACACAGTGCATCTTTAAGTTTAGATTCTAAAATAAAAGTGATTTGACAGTGTGATCGTTGCATACTGAGTAAAACCTTTGCCCATTAACCACAGACTGTTGCTTGAGGGGAGACACACACTTAATCCAAATTAAATTGCTTTCTTATGTCACATTATCTTTGACTCTTATTCATCAGAAAAATGTTACCGCTGTGCAGTACAGCCATAAAAATAGGCATATATTACGGATATTTAGTATTAAACTATAACATACGTAGAGTTTATATTTAATTGTCCTTTGTAAACCACAATACTGATGAGTGACTGACTGACGTCCTGATCCAAACTGAGATGGTCGGCTCGAGCAGCACATTTTCATTCAGGTTTTTTGAGAATGTTGGACCCGGAGTCTGAATATTAGTGTTGTAGTCAAGACCGTGATCGAGACCAAGACCAGTCCGAGACCACAGGGTCCCAAGACAAGACAAGACCAAGACTTTTAAAGGTCCAGACCGAGACAAGACCAAGACCACGGCCCATCGAGACCAAATCAAGACCATCTTTATCATTTTTGATATGTATTTTATGTATTTTATTTTTTATTTTGGCACATGTATATCAAACAAGTGCACAGGTGCAGGTTTATGCCAACAGCAGTGCCCGTAATGAAATATAATCACACGCAAGTGTCAGACCTCGAGTCCGAGACAAGACCGAGTCCAAGCGCCTTTAAGACCGAGACAAGACCGAGTCCAAGCGCCTTCAAGACCGAGACAAGACCGAGTCCAAGCGCCTTCAAGACCGAGACAAGACCGAGTCCAAGCGCCTTTAAGACCGAGACAAGACCGAGTCCAAGCGCCTTCAAGACCGAGACAAGACCGAGTCCAAGCGCCTTTAAGACCGAGACAAGACCGAGTCCAAGCGCCTTCAAGACCGAGACAAGACCGAGTCCAAGCGCCTTCAAGACCGAGACAAGACCGAGTCCAAGCGCCTTTAAGACCGAGACAAGACCGAGTCCAAGCGCCTTAAAGACCGAGACAAGACCGAGTCCAAGCGCCTTTAAGACCGAGACAAGACCGAGTCCAAGCGCCTTTAAGACCGAGACAAGACCGAGTCCAAGCGCCTTCAAGACCGAGACAAGACCGAGTCCAAGCGCCTTTAAGACCGAGACAGGACCGAGTCCAAGCGCCTTCAAGACCGAGACAAGACCGAGTCCAAGCGCCTTCAAGACCGAGACAAGACCGAGTCCAAGCGTCTTTAAGACCGAGACAAGACCGAGTCCAAGCGCCTTCAAGACCGAGACAAGACCGAGTCCAAGCGCCTTTAAGACCGAGACAAGACCGAGTCCAAGCGCCTTCAAGACCGAGACAAGACCGAGTCCAAGCGCCTTTAAGACCGAGACAAGACCGAGTCCAAGCGCCTTCAAGACCGAGACAAGACCGAGTCCAAGCGCCTTTAAGACCGAGACAAGACCGAGTCCAAGCGCCTTCAAGACCGAGATGAGACTGAGTTCAAATACACTTGAGTCCGTCTCGAGTGCAACGACAGAGATTCACTCAAACTTCAAACACAGAAACTCAAACATGCATTAATCAGTCTGAACACAGCACTGAGCTGCTGCTAATGATGATGGAGCTGTTCAAACATAGTTAAAAGCTCATAAAAGTCTATTTTGCATCATACCGGCCCTTTAAAGATGCACTGTGTAACTTTTTTGGTGAAGACTCCATCCCCTGCGTGTTTCTATTGCTCTGCCCGGCTTGATTCACAGTTCTGCTTTACATTTACTCAGTTACAGGTGGTTTTATAGTTCAAAAATATCTAGAAAAACAGGCGTTCTGACTGTAACTTAGTCTGGTTTAATGCCACACTGTGAAACATGAGACAAACAATAACATTTCCATGGAGAAAAGCCTTTGAGGGACCCTCCAGCAGGAAAGTTACACAATGCAACTTTTGACCTGGTGTTTTGTATTTAAATGCTGCTCAGCTTTTCTTTTCCGTTCTCCTTTTGTTAGCCGTTAGTTGTGGCAGTGTAGGTGATTCCTCTTTATTGCAGAGACATGATTTCTCTTAATCCGAGCGGCCGTGAGCAGCTTTAGGCCTGATCCATCTCCGTTTATAATCAGGTTTAGAATATGCCTTAAGTGCGTCGTCTTTCCGCCGTCCTCCAAATAACTTTCGGACTCTTCCTCCTCTGTGCCTTCTTGAGTCCGTGTGCTGAGTGGACACGAGAATTAGCATTAGAGGAGGACAGAAGGGAGCGCGGCGCCCCCTGCTGTGCGTCTTCCATCCCGCTATAACCCCACCTGGCCCCGGGGCAGTACCGCGGCGAGCGGGACAAGGGCGCACGGTGTTCGAGGGGCTTCTGCGTCCAAACACTGTAAAAACAAAGTGTCTATAAATAACTAAAGTGCAGAATAGTTGTCTTGACCCTGTATTTTGGCACTGTACTGCGAAAAACCCATCGAGTAAATTTTATAGCAGACATATTGTGCTTGTGTCCGCTGTATAGTTATAATCTATGACACCCGTGGATCATTATGTTAGGATTTGCACATTTTAAATCGCAATAATCATCTAAAAAACGACGTGATAAAAGAAGCGAGTGAGCCGACTTCTGCGTTAGAAAACTGCAGTGCCCAATGGGAGCCGACATCACCATAAACTTCACAACAAAGAGCCTTATAACTGTCGGAAACTCTGATTATTATTCCCTGCTCATCACACATACAGAATAGTTATCATGACCCATTATTTTGGTGCTTTACTGTGGAAAAAAACAATCCGGTTCATTTTAAAGAAGATAAATTGTGCTTGAGGCTGCGAAACAGTTCTAATGTGACACCGGTGAATCCGTATGTTACAATTTGCACATTTTAAATCGCAATATTCTTCCAAAACGACTTAATAAAAGAAAGAAGTTCGCTGTAGCTGTCAGCATCTTCTATGGATAGCTGCACATCACACCCACAAGGAGTCAATTTTTCATTTCAACGTTGCCGAGTCCTACGTGAATCACAAAATATGTCACTGAAGCTGGAGAACGAAGTTAGCACGTCGCAGTGGGTCTGTGCCGGTGATGGAGGAAACGGGAGCTGATCGGCAGTACGGTCAGCAGTCAAGAAAATAAGTGATTAAAGATGGTTCAAACATGCAAAACTCACCCCATATACAAGTGATAGAGAGTGAGTGAGAAGGGGAAACACTGTGACATGGTTAAAAGCTCTGAAAAAACGCTTTTGCATCATCGTCTGCTTTAAACTGTCCAAACTCATTCCTCATGTCATAACACGATCACTTTATATATTCAAAACCTCATTAAAGGCCCCGTACCTGATTTTTTCCCCCAGGTATTTGAGGAATCTGCGTCTTGCCCAGTACAGATATGTTCTATAAGCAGCTCTTGAGGTCAAAATACGTCCACTGTGTTCAGTCTGGTTCTGCGGTTTATTGCCGAGATTGAACCGTTTTTGATTAAGGAGTCTACAGTTTCTAAGATGCCTGATAAAATAGAATAAAAATTGTAATCGTATTTGCTTAAAGCCACGGTATGGAACATTTTAGCTAAAAATAGACTAAATTAAGAGCTTTTTTTCTTTTTGTTGTGTGTTTTGCACTGGGGAAACCTGAACGGGCATCTCCACAACCCTCCTCCTGCTCGTCTCCTTTGGCACCAAGTATCACTGTGGAGAATGTTCCGAAATATTGTTTTAACTTTCTAGTTCTACTGAATCATTCAAGTGACCTGCAACTGCCTGAGAGCCAGGAAGTGCAGCGTTAGCATGCTAGTTGTTGTGATAAAACTCAGGTTTGGTCTCTGACAGCTGTGAAAAGTGCTCATAAACTCATCATGGTGAATAATTCGCTCAGAACGCATCAGTCAAAGGAATAAAGTGTTTAGAACGAGCTCTGTTTTTCACATATAGAAAACATTAAAAATCACGGTCTGAGCCTTCACCATTTTTAAGATAAGATAAGTCAGGACTTTATTGATCTCGCAGTGGAGAAATTCAACAGTCACAGTAGCTCCAGGACAGTTTAGTGCAAAAAAAGGAAAAAAGTGTGATGCAATCAAGATAAACAATAAGAAAACAAATAGAAATAATAATAAAAATAAGAATATAAAGTGAATAAGTATATGTACAAAATTTACCAAGAGAATAAAACTGCACTGGTGATAAGAAGATAAGAAAATAAGAGTAAAACCGGGTCTCACTGCTGCACAGACGGGAACGCTGTAAAGTGCAGATGAGCGGATAACAGAAGATGAATTTTGCAGTGCAGATTGGTGGCGTAGGAGGACGGGCTCGGGCCCAGTGTCCCCGCGGGCAGGGCAGCTCGGCGCAGGGAGGCGGGCACCTCACTGGGCACAGATGGCACCGGCCGACAGACCGGGGCAACGGGGCCGACGTAAACATGCTACGAAATAATTATACCAACAATGAGAGCGTGGACTGGAGGACGGCAGGAGGGACACGGGAAGGAGAGGAGGAGGAACTAACTATAGGACATGGAGCAGAGGGTGTGATGGAGGCGGCACTACGGAACTTTTATTTCAGGCTCCGTCAGCTGCTCGTCTTTTTATTTTATCTCTTTTATTTATTTATGTATTAGAATTAATCTGATTTGTTGCTTCATTGACTGTTTTTTTTGTTTTATGTGTTTTATATGCGTTAGTGCTTTATAAATAAAGATTTTTATTATTATTATTTATTGTTTCTATGGAAATGTCATTGCTCCTCTGGAATATTCCACAGTATGACATTAAACGGCTCTACCTTCTCTTACTTTTTTTCAATTACAGGTGGTTTTATAGCTCAAAAATACCTAGAAAAACAGATCTGACCTTTAACTTGGTCTGTTTTGGTCTCCATGAAGATAAAAAAAGGTTTAATGCCGCACTGTGAAACATTCCAGACAAAGCAATAACAACTCCATGGAGCAAAATAAGTTAAAAAAAAGTTACGCAATGCACCTTTTAAAAGATGTGGTTCTTGTTATGGGGTGTTAACTGCTGACACGTAATAATATTTACATCACCATGTTCCTTTTATAGTTTTGAAAATATGATATTCACTGAAAACAACGTATTCGCATGTTTAAGTTATTTCGTCCTCCCTTCGCTCCCCGCGCTAAGTCACTCCCCCTTCAAACCCCTTCAAACTACTGCACAGCGCCTCATTTGGTTTTTTCGTTGTCGTGCGGGAGCGTGGAGGACGTGGGTTTGTGGGCTGAGCATTCGACAGGGTTTGAATGGGGCCCGGGAGAGATCGCTAGATTACTCAAACATGCATGGGCGGCATCTCAAACTACTCCGCACGTGTTTTTGATGAGAAAACAACCTTATAACAGGATAGAAAAGCTCCAAAAAGTGACATTTGCATAACACCTCCTCTTTAACACACAGAGCTGCAGGATTTTGGAAAGAAAAAAGGTTTGGGGTAAATTATGATTATGGTTTAGAAATATATCAAACCCCAATTTCCTACTGCATGCTCACGATTGTTATTCTGCCTACAGCTCTGAAAGAGTTACCCACATATTTGATTTGGAAGATTGGGCTGAATGCATAGAGAATAGAGATTGCAAGTACTGTAATTGGATTTGAGATACAGGTTCAGAAAGACTCTGTCCAGAGGAAACTTTGTAAACAGCTCCAGGAGAACTAAACGTCTTATATTGTACAAAATGAACTCTGGTGTGAGCTTTAAGTCCTGTTAGAATGTTGAACCTCCTCAAAAACATGCCTGGAGTTGGGTTTTGCTTCATTCACACATGTTTGAGTAACACTTTATTATTAGTCTGTTCACATCTCCAAATCTCCAAATGCTCTGTTCCACCTTGTGATGTCATGTAGTGATAGATTTAAAGTTAACAGCTCCTTTGACCTTTTACCAGTGGCCATAACGGTTTGTCAAACCCTGATCTCGTCAGATCTCAGAAGCTAAGCAGGGCCTGGGTAGGACTTAGAAAGGAGACTTCAGGTGCCACAGGGGGGCGCTGCTCACAAAAACTGTGTCCTCAGGTCGGGCACTTCACCCACATTGTCTAGTATGAAAGTGGTGTGTGTGCGAGAGTGATGATGCTGGTCCGAGGGGCCAGCGGCACAGATCAGAGTCACAGGTTCGGGTACCTGCGGACTCCCGGCGGGTGAACCGCAAATTTGAATGAAATGGGTGAAAAATGTTCTGCTGTGTCGGATGTGGGTTTGGGTCGGACGCAGCAGAGCGCGGGTTTAATCTGCGCTTTACGAAACATCGTGTGCTAAAAAAAAACAGGGCTGTATTTAATGAAATGCAAAAATGCCTTTGTTTTTACACGAAGATGAAATGTAAAATCCATGTTTTTCCTTCACGCGAACATTCCCAGAAATCTGCCACTTTCAAATTTCCTTTTCAAACCACACACGTGATGTCCTGCAGTTTAAAGTTAAAAAGAAAATTAGCAAGTGGAGAGTACAAAGTTGTGGCTCTTTTTTGGCTCTCGGACTGATTTTCATTCGGGTGCAGTTTGGGTGCTGGTCTGTGTTTATAGAGGGTCGGATCGGGTGTGGAAATTTATTTCAATTCTGTCGAAAAACGGGTCGGGCGTTGGACTGGGGTATGATGGCATCGGCGGGTGCGGTTTGTCAAAATCGGACCCGTGCAGGACTCTGGTGCAGACTGGATTGGCGGCCGTGTTTGCAGACTGGATTGGCGGCCGTGTTTGCCCCAGAGCAGTTTGTGAGTTCACCACCACCAGGTCTGGAGTAAATGAACAGTGATGTAAATAATCCTCTGTAAAGCGTCTTTGTGACATGTCTGTGAAAAGCGCTAAAGAAATAAACACTTTTGTTCAGTAAAATTCCCAATTCCAGGGCATTTAAAAACACACTTGGGCACTTCCTGTATTACCACATGACATCACAAGGTGGAACAGAGAGTTTTCTGTTTAAGAGAACTGAGCCTAAATGTTCGGGTTTGTGTGTTTAACGTGTGAATGAAACAAAACACAACTCCAGGTCTGTTTGTGGTGAGGAAACATTCGAACATAGATCAGAAAATAGCGTCACATGGGCCCTTTAACATCCGAGAGACTGAAATATGAGCAGCTGAACTAATACAAGAAGCTTTTTCCGAACATGTTTGAAGAGATCTGAACTCCAGGTATAAGATGTTTCTATAAAGTAACGGGATATTTTGTGAGGAGCTAAATAACTGCAGGCTCTGCGACTTGACTTAACATGACTGAGATGCAGTGAACAGCTGCAGATACCGGAGATGGAAAAGGCCGAAAGGATAAAACAGACTCCATATTGTACTGTAAAAGAGAGTTTCCAGTGAGTCCAGTGCAGACAGGCAGGAACAGGCTCCCGGCTCCAGAGGATGACCTACTTTATAAAGCGGGAACCCTGTGTGGGCTCCAGAGCACGAACACAACACCGGAGCTCCTGTACATTAGACTGAACCGTTCTTGACTAAGAAACGCCTACAGTTTCTAAGATGCCTGATAAAATAGAATAAAAATGGTTATCTCATTTGCTTAAAGCCACAGTGTGTGACATTTTAGCCAAACATAGACTAAATCAAGAGTTTTTTTCTCCTTTTTGTTGAGTGTGTCGCACAAATCTGAACGGGCATCTCCACATCCGTCCCTCTGCTCGTCTCTATCCAAATGCTCTTCCACAGTGTAGCACAAAATATCACCATGGGGAATGTTCCGAAGTATGGTTTTAATTTGCTATTTCCATTGAATCGTTCAGGCGACGTGTCACCTCCACTAATAATAATAATACAGAACAATTTATTTTTTCTCAGGCGCCTTTCTGGACACTGAAGGTCGCCTCACATCATAAACATACGATTCTGAACCTTTAAACAAATGTTGACTCCGGCTCTTTGATTAGTTCGGTGCGTTTTAATTCCTTTCTTATGTCCCATGGGTTCCCACTGTGATGTCAGCACGTGGCCACTCCCACTTCACCTCCAGCCTCCTCCCCGTATTAAAGGAGATTCCCCAGACCTGCTCGGGGCTGTGGCCGGTGTGTCTGTGTCTCTGCTCTGAAAAAAGGCACTAGTTTGTCGTATTTAATGTGTTAGTTTAGTTTTGTGTGTCTGTGTTTATGAGGCACTTGTTATGTCAGTTTGTTTAGTTCTTTGTTGTTTAGTTGCTTCGTTTACTTTGCCCTTCGTTACCCTTTTTGTTTAAACCAGGGGTGTCAAACTCATTTTGGTCCGGGGGCCGTATGCAGCCTACTTTGATCCCAAAAGGGCCGGATCAGAAAACTCAGTTCTCTCTTCAAGTTATTGTATTTTTCTCCGTGTCTCGTAGTGGTGTTTAAGATTATATTCCTCGAGCAACGCCACTTGTTCCAAACACACTGAGCACAGATTTCCCATTCACCTCTGTCAACAAATAAGAATTAGACTATTTTTCTTGGGAAATCCTGAACTCAGCATCTGCTTTTCTCATTTTTTGACATTTTGCTGATGAGGGTCACGGTCGACAGTCAGAACGATCGTCCTTTAAGAGCGTTTGGAAAGAGGAAAGTCTTCATTTGTGCTGCTCTGGTGGGAGTCGCAACGTACAGAAACGCCGGAGACGCTGCTATGCTAAACGGTGCAGAAAATTAACAGAAAAATCAGAAAATTTTAAGTATTTTAATAGAAAAATCAGCCAAGGGCCAGATTAAAGGTCTTGGAGGGCCGGATCTGGCCCCCGGGCCGCATGTTTGACACATGTGGTTTAAACCATGTAAATAGTATTTGCTGTATATATTTCAGATCCCCTTTTTGTTTAATTTACCTTGTGCGTCCCTGTTAATTAAATTACTTTATTTATTCCATTTTCCATCTTGTTGTATGTTTTTGTTCCTTCTCCGGCCCCGAGCAGAGACCTGCCTGAAGTCGCCCATCGAACGCAAACCTGCACAAAAACTCTGTCAATCGTTTGTGCTGCAAAAAGTTTCGTTTGTGCTTCTTTAGTTTTGGAGAAATTAACGATTCTTTTACAGGTCAAACTGGGGTCAGACCCACAGGAAGCTTCAAAATGCTCGAAAACGCCCAAAATGGAGTCAATCGTTTGTGCTTCAAAAAGTTTCATTTGTGCGATTCTGGTTCTTCAGATATTTATAGTTTTATTTTCGGCCGATGACGTCGTCCAGAACCTCAGAATATTGAATAGAGCTCAAAACAGGAAGAAAATGATAGAAAACCTTTGTGTTGTTTTGGGCTGTGATAATTTTCATTTGTGTGAGTTTATTTCTAAAATGATTAATTATTATTTCTGCGGTAATTGTAGGGCGTCATTTCCGCTCATCTGACGGAAGCAACTTTAGCAAAACTCTGCAAAACTAGTGAAGCTAAACGACCTGAGGCTGAGGAAAAGTCTGTAACCGTCTTTTGATTCATATTTTGTAGAATAACACAGACTTTTCCTCAGCCTCAGGTCGTTTCTCTTCACTAGTTTTGTGGAGTTTGTCTCCGTCAGCTGAGCAGAAATGACGTCCTGTAATTACCACAGAAATAATAATGAAGAATCTTAGAAATAAACTCACACAAATGAAACTGTCACAGCACAAAACAGCACAAACCAAATACAAACGATGACAGTTTTTGTGTAGATTTGATGGGGCGACTTCAGGCAGGTGTAGCAGAGCTGGGGCCTCACAGTGGCCTCGGGGAGCAGAAGTTGGTGGTTTGAATCCTGCTCTCAACAAAAGCCTCGTTGGAAGATCCACTGACCCACAGGTTGGGGGTGTGATTCCTGCTCACACAGATGAACACTGCCTTTGTTTGTGAGGCCAGACACAGAAACACCGGTGTCTGCGCTGGTGTGTGAAAGGACGAGTGGTTCCTGGATTTGATTTGAGTTCCAGGAAGGTAGAAAAGTGCTTTATAAATATGTCCATTTTTAAATAAGCCTGAAGAGTTGCAGTACAGTAATAGTTTGTGTTGTAATATCGCAGTCGCAAAGTCGTCTTTGCAATTAAAACTTAAAAACAGTTTCTTCAGTTAATTTCTTTATTTTTTGTACGTACATAAAATAAAAAAATAAAAAAAACACTAGATAAAGTCGGTGTGGGAAGAGGCAAAAAACTCAAAAGGGGCGAAATATTAAAGCCTCCATTTTTTGAATACATTAAAATTGAGCGTTAGCTGCATTAATTAAAAAAAAACAATTCAAAGATGATCAAACATTATCATGAAATATCAAACATTTCCTCAGACTTTTTCTGATTTGCCGTCACTAACCAGATGTGAAAACTGCTCCACACTTTACTCTAAAAAGAGTTCAGAAAAACAGTTTGTGTCTTTAAAATGCTCACGCCGGACCTCCTTTTTACTCTGACCAGACACATTCTTCACTGATGAGTGTAAAACTGCACAGACGGCGAAATCCAGTTGACTTTAACGCGCTGAAATGTTTACGAGACCTGATTTCTTTACGAACCGCAGTCTCCCTCCGCGCCGTCACAATTATAATTCTGCCTTCAGCACTGAAACAGTTACACACGTATTTGATTTGGACGATTGGCTTCGTAAAATGGAGAATAAAGATTTCACTGTGCAAAGACTGGGGCCGTTGTAATGAACGGTGAGACGTTCAGAGCCGGTCTGTGAGTCCGTCTCTCGGCACGTGTCTTGTTGAGGTGGAGAAAGAACAGCTCCTGCGCCGAGCTCTGACCCACTTGTAAATGATCCTATTAGAATGAATAAGGAAAGGTCCCCACTGTCTGCTGGAGCCCTCTGCACATTAAAGAACAGATAAAGGCTTAATCTACTTACAGTTTTTACCGTTTTAATAGAAGTGACTCTTGTGAGCTTTAAGCCAGGTTAGAATGTTAAATGAAAAAACAGAGCTGGACTTGTGTTCTGTTTCTTTCCCATGTTTGAGTAACACTTTATGATTCGTCTGTACGTCTCCAAAGCTCAAAATGCTCTTTGTATGGAGTTTAAAGATGCACTGTGTAACTTTTCTGGTGGAGAGTCCGCCTCTGCTTGTCTCATGGTGATGGTGATTGCTTTGCTTTGGAAGATCCACAGTGTATTTTAAATAAACATATCTTGTGTTTCGGTCAATGACGTGACGCTGTCCAATTGCAATTCCTCTGTTAAAAGGTTCAAATTTTATAATAATTCAGCACATTTCTGTAGCACCTCTGACCTCCAGGGAACCAAATCATTTGTTCATAAATCCTGAGTTATTCTGCATGTTTTTTGTGCTTAAAGTGTTCAAATGTCATGTGGTGCGACCGTGCATCATGTGGTGCGACTAATAACAGCAGAATTCTGTGGCTGGAGTTTAATAACAGACAAAGTCGACTTGGGTGAACGGTTCTTTAGGCATTTTTCTTCATTTTCAGCATTTTCCAGGGCAGTAGTTTGTTCATTAAACACAAACAGGTGACGTCATATTGGAGCAAAAGAAAATATCAATATGCATTAAAAATCTAAAGAAACACAACAGTTTGTTTCTCTACACTTCATATTACTCACAACTTAGATTAATATAACAACTGTGTTTTAGAAAATAAAACTATTTTAAGGTTATTCTCGGTCGCACCACAGGACATTTTACACTAAAAATGCTTCATATAAATGTTAAACACAGATTTATGCTCCTGACACTGGAAATATTTGAAAAAGTTTACTAATATTTTTTATATTTAAAAATGTGCCTGTTGAAAATCCTTGTACGTTCTTCCATTTCATCATTCAGACCCACTTGTCCTCAGATCTGACCTGTAACTTGACCAGCTTGTCTCCATGGAAACAGTTAAATCCAAAGCCGTACTGTGGAACATTCCAGGAGAAACAGTCACACGTGAATGACCCTTTACCAGAAAAGTTACAAACAACATTATAACATAGGTCTGAAAACAGCTCAGTTAAACTCCAGACTCATAACAGCAGGTCCCCACATCTGTGACATGTCCTGTTCCTCTTCTGTAAAGTTATTTCCACATCACAGAACCAAACCACCATACGGCTGCAGTGGAATAGGCCTGAATCCACTCACAAACACGGCTTTGTCTGATTTGATCTTATTATATTTGACTTCCACTTGAACTGAGCTGTGCTGTGCTTTATTTTCCTGTTTTGGACGCCATGTTGAGGACTCTTCTCTGTTCCAAAGACTTTATTTTGTTTTGGATCGTTTAAACTGTGTTTTAACTGTGTCTAAAGTATGTTTAGTGCTGCTTCAGTCCTGGTTTAGTCCTGGTTCAGTCCTGGTTTAGTCCTGGTTCAGTCCTGGTTTAGTTCTGTTTTAGTCCTGGTTTAGTCCTGGTTCAGTCCTGGTTTACTCCTGGTTTAGTCCTGGTTTAGTCCTGGTTTACTCCTGGTATATTTCTGTTCCAGCCTTGGTTCATTTCTTTTTAAGTCCTGTTTAAATCCCAGTTTAGCCCCATTCCTGTCCTGGTAAAGTCCTGGTTTAGTCCTGGTTTAGTTCTGGTTTAGTCCTGGTTTAGTCCTGGTTTAGTTCTGGTTTAGTCCTGGTTTAGTCCTGGTTTACTCCTGGTATATTTCTGTTCCAGCCCTGGTTCATTTCTTTTTAAGTCCTGTTTAAATCCCAGTTTAGCCCCATTCCTGTCCTGGTAAAGTCCTGGTTTAGTCCTGGTTTAGTTCTGGTTTAGTCCTGGTTTAGTCCTGGTTTAGTTCTGGTTTAGTCCTGGTTTAGTCCTGGTTTACTCCTGGTATATTTCTGTTCCAGCCCTGGTTCATTTCTTTTTAAGTCCTGTTTAAATCCCAGTTTAGCCCCATTCCTGTCCTGGTAAAGTCCTGGTTTAGTCCTGGTTTAGTTCTGGTTTAGTCCTGGTTTAGTCCTGGTTTAGTTCTGGTTTAGTCCTGGTTTAGTCCTGGTTTACTCCTGGTATATTTCTGTTCCAGCCCTGGTTCATTTCTTTTTAAGTCCTGTTTAAATCCCAGTTTAGCCCCATTCCTGTCCTGGTAAAGTTCTGGTTTAGTTCTGGTTTAGTCCTGGTCACTCTCACCTTTGCTGTGACCTGCTTCACCCTCGCTCAAAGTGTCATTTCCTGTCGTGTTGTCATTGCTCTTTAAACCTCCTCTTCTTTAAACCTGCTCTTCTTTAAACCTCTTCTTTAATCCTCCTCTGCTCGCTGGCGCCCCCTCTCTTCTGCTCCTGGTCCAGACCTCCCTGCTCACTGGCGCCCCCTCTCTTCTGTTCTCTTCATCTGCTGCTTTCGCTCGAGCTGCTTCTGTTTCTCTGCCGTCGAGGAGACTCACATGAACCTTAGCGGAGTGTGGGATCTGTAAGGATGGGCCTGCGTCGGGGGGAGGGCATCTTTTCAACTTTAAAATGGATTTAAGCGATTGTGACTGTGTAAAGCACCAACAGGCTGAGGTGTAAAGCACCAACAGGCTGAGGTGTAAAGCACCAACAGGCTGAGGTGTAAAGCACCAACGGGCTGAGGTGTAAAGCACCAACAGGCTGAGGTGGGCGATATGTACGAGAAAGAAAAGCCCAGTGTTTGTTTGTCTTGTTATTCAGAAGCTGTTATCTGCGACGACTCGCCTGTGATCAGTGGATTTGTTCGCTCCGTCGTACGGACGCACCGATACCACTTTGAAAACCAATACGAGGATCATTTCTGTGCTCTGATACCGAGAACTGATACCGAAACTTTTCCAGTCTTACAAATGCACAAGTGCAAAAAATATATACTTAATAAACCCAGAAAAAATACAAACAACCCTCATATTACCTCTACACACCAGAGTCCCTGAGAAGAACTCTGAACTTTTCTTTCTTTTTATTATTATAATTTAATTTAACTTTGAGAATGTGAAAATTTGATGATAAACTTTTTGAATCTTGATTAATGTGTTTAATGCAGCTTTGTGCACATTTGTTTACATTTTACAGAAACGAAAACCACATGCCTCATTTGCATACAGCTCATTTACATACAACTCATTTGCATACAGTATAAGCTCTGATGCTTCAGCTTCTGTGGGACTAAAGGACTCGACACAGTGAATATGAGTGTTCTCTCTGTGACTCAGTGAATATGAGTGTTCTCTCTGTGACTCAGTGAATATGAGTGTTCTCTCTGTGACTCAGTGAATATGAGTGTTCTCTCTGTGACTCAGTGAATATGAGTGTTCTCTCTGTGACTCAGTGAATATGAGTGTTCTCTCTGTGACTCAGTGAATATGAGTGTTCTCTCTGTGACTCAGTGAATATGAGTGTTCTCTCTGTGACTCAGTGAATATGAGTGTTCTCTCTGTGACTGTGAATATGAGTGTTCTCTCTGTGACTCAGTGAATATGAGTGTTCTCTCTGTGACTCAGTGAATATGAGTGTTCTCTCTGTGACTCAGTGAATATGAGTGTTCTCTCTGTGACTCAGTGAATATGAGTGTTCTCTCTGTGACTCAGTGAATATGAGTGTTCTCTCTGTGACTCAGTGAATATGAGTGTTCTCTCTATGACTCAGTGAATATGAGTGTTCTCTCTGTGACTCAGTGAATATGAGTGTTCTCTCTGTGACTCAGTGAATATGAGTGTTCTCTGTGACTCAGTGAATATGAGTGTTCTCTCTGTGACTCAGTGAATATGAGTGTTCTCTCTGTGACTCAGTGAATATGAGTGTTCTCTCTGTGACAGAGGATGTTCTGCTGGTGCTGAGTCTGTTCTGTGCGTCTGTCGCGTTGGTTCATGTTAAACTTTTCACAGATCGGACGAGTGCAGCGCCTCTTTCACTGATGTCGCTACAGTCGCTTTATTTAGGCTGGTGGTTTCTCATAACCGGGATATTCGGCCTTTTTCAGGATACTGACACTGGGAAACTGCTAATGTGTCGTGTAATAGTGGTATCGGTGTGTGGTATCGGCAAATGTTTAACGAGTAAATCATGGAAGTATCGGGCCCTTCCTTACTCCGTGGTGCTGATCATGTGATGCGTGTTATGTATCATGACTTTTTACACATTATTAAGCCATTATTTTTGTCATTTAATATAGATTATTACTGTTAGCCATACGTAGAATATACAGTGTTGGGTAAATATGAAACAGTTTATTTCTACAGTCATTTTTCTATAAAGAGGATCATCTGCCACCGCAGCAGGTAACGTCTGTCTGCTGTCGAGAGCTGCAAAGAAGGAACTCTGAGTGGAGTGACAAAGAAACGTAACAAACAGAATCGGTGCTCAAACTCCGAACTAAACATAACTTAAATAATCATTTTTGGGCACGGTGGGGATGTGGTTTACCCAGGGAAGGAAAAACATAATGTCCATGACCAGAGCTGTATTTCGAACATTTAGTCCAGTGAACAGACAAACAACGAAACACGATTAAGGCTCTACTCTCGCTGCCTCTCCTGCCCCCATAGGCCCACCCAGGTGCATTCTGGGATACCTGTTTTATACTCTCGGTGTCCCATAGCTTAAACCAAAACCGAAAAGGTGCTAGAGGTAAATAATAATGGAAAACTAGACTCAAGAACTTAGCAACTTAATATGTGTCATGATAGTTTGTCACAGCAGTAATCTCATAGTTTCCTGTTTCAGTTAGTCGGAAATAAAGAGTTTTGTCACAGTTAGACTCACTTATTTAGTTTATCTTTATGTGGGATTATAATCTCTAAACTCACCTGTTTAGTTTAACTTTATGTGGGATTATAATCTCTAAACTCACTTGTTTAGTTTAACTTTATGTGGGATTATAATCTCTAGACTTTAGTTTATCTTTGTGGAGGGGAAATGTGGGAAATGTGGGATTGTTCTTTTTGAATCACTGTAAAGCGTTTGTGTTACATTTTTGTATGAAAAGCGCTCTAGAAATAAAGTTTAATTGATTGTTAATATTAACATAGCAAAGCTATTTTACTCAAATTAACAAAGCTAAATGAATAAACCAATTAACAAACAAAATAATAAACTATAAACAAAATAAGCAAGTTAAAGTTGAACTCTACCCATTTTTTTCTTTTTCTGTAAATACTTGTTGGTCAGGTTTGCTCACTGTAAATATTTCTGCTGTTCGGGTATTTTCACACTTCGGGCACTGGGGCAGTAAATTCCAGCTGCACTGAGTTTTTAATTGAGCCCCGCGACAATGACATTTTAGCGTTTCTCCATTTTTCCTGTGGCCAAAACCTTCTTGTCAAAACCTGGTCTCGTCTGATCTCAGAAGCAGTGACGCAGCAGTGGTAAAAAACTCAAACTAAAAACACATTTCTCCCTCATTGTCCAGTGTGAACGTGGTGTGTGTGTGAGTGCTGGTGGTTGGAGGGGCCGATGGTGCAGATTTGTCTGTCCCAGGGCAGCTCTGGCTACAGTCGGACCTTACAGACTGTGGAGAGAATGAATAAAGCAGGAAACTGTTGTTTTTTAAAATATATCTCCTGCTTTTACTGATTTTTTTGACACCCTGTAAATTGCGTTGTCCACAGGGACGGTACAGATGCTTTTTATTTGCAGAGGGACAGTGCACAACAATACATTAATCCAGACAGAAGTCATAGGAAACATGCTGGTGCCAGGTTATAGCATGAATGCTAATTTACACCTGTAGTCCCCGAGCAGGTTGGTGGAAAAACCGAGAGAGCACAGATTCAGGAGACATGACTGAGAGTGTTGAAATATTCTTCTAAAAACAACAGAAGCACATTAGCTCCTTTAGCTCCGTTCAGCCTCAGTTTCATTTGAACGATTTACATATTTACCTTTATCAAGTGGGTTTCATCATTTCATCATTCATACTGTGACTAATCACAATAATCCGAACACTAACATGTGATACTGTAGCCGCCCTGTCCACAGGTGGGATTTACATACTTACACTACGTACGTCAATAAGTTTTCAAAAGACAAATCTATTTTAGTGTGATAAACATATTATGTTTCACTTACTTTAAAGGGACAGTTTGGGTCTTTTGACCTGAATCTGTGCGTCTCCGTCAGCAGTGTCGCATCAGCACTGATTTACCTCCCGACAGCGTCTGAGCCGAGTTCTTCTCCGGTTTCGGTGCTGATGAAAGTGTCCGGCAAAGTTGGCTGGAGTCATGAAAAGAAAGTTTTTTCCTTCTCAAAACAGTATGTGTTCAAAAGAGCGACACATTTGCATCACAAAACATGAACCGTGAAGAAGTCGGACCTCATAATCGCTATTTTCTCTCTGGTCATATCACTGCTCACTGGTGCCAGTCTGTGGCCATGTACACATGTAGCCGGGTATTTTTAAAACCGAACATCTCCGTTTATAAAAATAGTTTTATCCACACCACCTCGTCTTCGAAAAAAATACCTTCCACACATAACCGAACATCTGCGTTTTCAACCACATTCATACACATTCCAGACCTGTAGATGGTGTTATTTCCATTGAGCCCTCACTTCGCCGTCACTTCCGCCTAAACTTACACAACAGAAAACATGGCGCCGAGCTCCTCTGTCTGGACAGACTCGGAGACAGAATTGCTCCTAAACACAGTTTAGGAGCAATTCTGCTCTCAACACACACACAGCTCTCAAGAAACGACTCCGGTCCATATTCGGCTTTGGCTTTGGCTTTTGCAGTCGCCTAAACAAATGTCGCACGTTTGACGTCAGGGCAGATTCATATTTTTTGGCGCAGACAGTGACGTTTTAAAACGCAAAACCCCAGTTATCTCTGTCCACACAAACAGGCATAAACGGAGTTTTCAAAAATCTTCACTTTGGCCGGAGTTTTCCCTGAATACTCGTTTTTGATGCGTGTTCGTGTGGATGAGGTCAAAACGCAGCAAAACATCTTCGGTTTATCAGATACCCGGCTGCGTGTGGACAAGGCCTGTATATCCAGGTGACAGCCGGGCATGAATCCAACACTTTTTTCAGTATTTGGACAGTGTTTATGTGAGAGAGCAAACGTGAGAGCTGAAGCGATAAGTGTATAAGCTTGTATAAGCTATAGAAGAATATATGTAATATGTATGTGGCTCTGTGTCTTCATGGTCCGTGTCATAGTCACACATGTCAACTTTCCGAGCAGGAAACACAGTGAAACAGGCGCAGCTTCACCTGGAGGCGGCGCAGTGATATGAACCAAAGAGAAAATAGTACCAAGCGATTCTGAGCTCTGACTTTTTCATGGTTTTGTGATGCAAATGTGTCGCTCTTTTAAACACATATTGTTTTGAGAAGAAAACTCTTTATTTTCATGACTCCAGCCAACTTGCCGGACACTTTCATCAGCACCGAAACTGAGAACTGGGCTCACCGGACGCTGTCGGGAGGTAAGTCAGTGATGCGACTCTGCTGACGCGGACGTACAGATTCATGTCAAAAAACCCAAACTGTCCCTTTAAGGTGAAGGTTTTGTCCTCAGGTACTTGAGTGCCGCTGGGGCAGCCTCTCTGTAGCAGTGGACCTGTGTTCAGATCTCCAGTGTGATAGTGTTGGTCAGGACTACTTTAACTGGAGGATTTGATCAGTTCTTCGTGCTTTGGGTCGTGTTACCTGCACTGATTAGAGATAACAGCATTATTATAGTGTTCACAATCATAAATCCAGCTACACATTATTATTACATTTAAGAAACCATTTTAAAGCACCTTAGCCTTGCCTAAGTTTTGTCCTGTTAGCGTTCACTTTAAACCCTGGTGCTCCATGTGGTGTCTGGTTCATCCCTGCTTTTCCTCTCCTCCATCCTCCAGACCCCAGCTGTATTTACATGTCCTCCTCCGTGTGGCTTCCATCTGCTCATCTCCATCGTGTGTGTGTGTTTAGTCTGTGTTTACACTGGTCTCATGTCATTGCACTAAGCCTGTCTCTTGTGTCTCTTCATATGTCCCTGCATGTCCCCCTGATGACGCAGTAAGCACCATGGTCTGATAAGCCCCACAAAACCAGGTACAGTATCCATCTGTGTTCAACCACGCTTCACACCCGGCTCTGGGTGTTTTTCTGTTACGGCTGCACGATACATGACGACAAACTAACTGAATCGTAAACTCGAGCCGGGCTGATTTTGCTTAAAGGTCCTGTGTTACATAAAATCGACTCCTGTGAGTTTCAGTCATGTTAGAACGTTGTTACGTCGTCAAAATCGACCTGGAGTTGTGTTTTTTTCATTCACACATTTGAATAACCGTTTATTATTCATCTGTCTACATCTCCAAAGCCCAAATGCTCTGTTCCACCCTCTGATGTCATGTAGTAGTAGTTTTCAAGTCATTTAGTTCAGCAGAGATGGGCTTTTCCAGAGCTGAAAACAGTAGTGGAACAAAGTGTTTTCTGTCTGAGAGAAGAACTCAGCCTGAATATCCAGGTTTTGTGCGTTAAACGTGTGTGAATGAAACAAAACACGACTCCAGGTCTGTTTGTGATGGGGAACAACATTATAACACAGAGAGAAAAGTGTAAAATGGGCTTTTAACAGTGCAGCCCAATATCGTGCAGCTTTACACTTTAAAATAACTCCAAATCACTTTAATTTGCCTCAATAAAGACTGAAAAATTCATACTTAATTCATAATAAACAAATAGTGTATTAAGAATTAAAGTGCATATGATGTTTTATCTTTTTCAATTTATTACTTCTGGTAGTTTAATATGTGCAAATGAATCCTAGTTTTAGATCAGTGAAGTGGCAGTTTTTTGTGAAAAATGACAGGAAAAAACACCGAGTTTAAACACACTGGAAGAAGACAAGAAACTCCATTAAGACGTCAGGTACAGTTTCCATTCAAACAACTCATTTTCACTTCTTAAAAATTTAAAAGGCCCATATTATCATATTCGGCCATTTTGAGTTTTTTTTATTGTGATATGAACAGTTACAATTCATGCACCAAATAATAATTGGACTTCGTAGACGTAATAGGCCAACGGTCTATATAATAATCTGCCTATAGCTGCAGGTTATTTCTTGAAACACTAAACATGTTTTATTTAATTTGTGACCCCTTCACCAAAATAAAGAAATAAAACATAATAAATGAATAAACATATGTCATTTTCTTCCCTTTGTCATAATATTGTTTCCTCATTAATAACACACCCGGAGTTTTGTTTCATTCACACGTTTAACAAAGAAACCCTGAAAAATTTAGGCTGGTTTACATTTTCTCAAACATGAAACACTCTGGTCCACCTCGTGATGTCATACGGTGATACAGGAAGTGCTCCGCTGTGTTTTTAAACTCCACACACCTTCGCTAGAATCACTTGGATCATTTCAGCCCTGGAAATGCCCATCTCTGCTGAACTAAAGGTGAAAGGAGCTGTTGAAAACGACCCCCTTTATGACATCACAAGGTGGAACAGAGCGTTTTGAGCTTTGGAAATGTAAACAGATTAATAATAAAGGATTACGTAAATGTGTGAATGAAAAAAACACAACTCCAGGTCTGTTTTGAGGCGGTAACAACATTATAACATGATTTGAAGCTCATAAGAGTCAATCTTGAGTAACATAAGACCTTTAATTAACACTTTAGACCTGTTGTAATTTATTTTAATTAACCAAATAATAGTTCAGGTGTAATTTGCCGTTTTGCCCCAGTGTTAATCGCTCAGCTTTTGCTCTTAAGTAAAATGTTGTTGCCATGGTGACAGTTATCGAATTACCTCATATCATGTCACATCTGCTGCCGCTGTCCAACACTTTAACCTTCACCAAAAACTGCCAAAACAAAGTCAAACCAGGCGAGGGTTTTTTTTTTTAAGCAAACCTAAAATATAAATCTCAAACAAAACGGCGGCTTTTAGTGACGTCCGTGGCTCCACTTGTCATATGCACTTTTATGAAATACGGCTCCTAATTGACATTTTTAAATTGACTCGATGAATAAAACCCTTTTAATGATTTGCTGTTAAATTCTTGGCAATTAATTCTGTGTAATTTACGGCGGGGGTCCGGCCGGCCGCAGGAGCCGTAATGGCCGCTTTGCCCTTTTAAATTCCAACCGCTGGCCCAGGTTTGGACGTGTGCGCCATCTGTCATCCATCTTTCACTCTTCTCCCCGTTTCCGCCGCTCTCTCGCTCCAATCGGGACGAGCCCAACGTCTGATTTACTTTGGCTGTGCTCACGTTGACCCGCTGCTGGGCCAGTTTTAAC
Organism: Odontamblyopus lacepedii; assembly: GCA_034769755.1. Lineage (NCBI taxonomy): Eukaryota > Metazoa > Chordata > Actinopteri > Gobiiformes > Gobiidae > Odontamblyopus > Odontamblyopus lacepedii. The sequence continues at coordinate 1,674,133 of CM068358.1, read as the reverse complement.
GGGGTTTGACTCGACAGAAGGGCCCAGCGTGAAAGTGGCTCTCCAGGTCTGAGCCAAGTCCAGTGTGTGATTTGCTTTGTACGTCGCCGGTCCTGAGGGAGACGTCCGGACGCGTCTGTGGTGGAGGCGGCTCGTCCTGTTTTCAGCTGTGAAAACACACTCATGTTCTTGGATTTTGCATTCGTTTTGACCATAGAGTTAGACTTACCATAGACTTTAAAGCTTCTATGTTAAACAAAACTTCTCGTGAGCTTTAAAGGTGCATTGCTCAACTTTTCTGGTGGAGGGTTTGCTACCTTCTTTTTATTTCTTTGCCTGGAATGTTCCACGGTGTACCACTACTAACCCTAACCCTAACTACTACTACTAGAACTACTACTACTACAACTACTACTACTGTAACTACTACTACTAGAACTACTACTACTACTACTACAACTACTACTACTGTAACTACTACTACTAGAACTACTACTACTACTACTGTAACTACTACTACTAGAACTACTACTACTACAACTACTAATACTACTACTGTAACTACTACTACTAGAACTACTACTACTACTACTGTAACTACTACTACTAGAACTACTACTACTACTACAACTACTAATACTACTACTGTAACTACTACTACTAGAACTACTACTACTACTACTGTAACTACTACTACTAGAACTACTACTACTACTACAACTACTAATACTACTACTGTAACTACTACTACTAGAACTACTACTACTACAACTACTACTACTACTACTACTACTACTACTACTACTATACTACTACTACAACTACTACTATAACTATTATAACTATTACTACAACTACTACTACTGCAACAACTACTTCTACTACTACTGCAACAGAAACAAAAGATCACAGAATATGAATATGAGAAGCTCAAACTGATCTTAACAGAGATCGAACAGCAGATGAGCAACACATTTTTCCTGTGGTCCAGTCTATGATCACATGCTGCATGTTTGTGTTTAGCTTTGCATAGTTGTCTACAGTTTATAACACTGAAACCACAAATTATTACAATTTATTTCAGGATTGTTCAGCGCTGTCCATGTGGGATTAAAGGCAAACACAGCAGTAAACATTTCCATCTGGCATTTGTTCATTACGGGAGTTTCTATCGCTCAAAAATACCATAATTCCTTCCGTGAAAAGGGGGCGACTCTCCACAGATCTGAACCGGCATGTCTCCCTTGCGGTAGGTGATTTTAATCTACACTGTGGAACATTCTAGACAAAGCAATAACGTTTCCATGGAGACAAACAGGTGGCGGACCCTCCACTAGGAATGTGAAATGTGATTTAAGAGCTGCTAGAATGTTTTTACCTCCTCAAAAACAGACCTGGAGCTGTCTTTAGTTTCATTCACACACATTTAATTAACAAATCTTCACCTTGTGATGTCATGTGGTAATACAGGAAGTGCGCCACTGTATTTTTAATAATAATGATAATAATAATAATGATAATAATAATATTTATTTCTGGACACCAAATGTCGCCTCACAACAACAGAAACAAATTAAATACGATTAAAACAGTTAAAGCCACAGTTAAAGTGGGACAGTATTTAATTGATTGATTGTATTTAGTGTTGTATTTTATTAATATTTAGTAATGTATTGAACAGTATTTGAATTAACTGATTGCATTTAATTGACTTACAGTTAGTTAAACTTAGTTAATAGTAGTTTTTAATTAGTTTAAACTCTATACACCTTCACTAGGGGGCACGGTGGCTGAGTGGCAACACTCAGGCCTCACAGCAAGAAGGTTGCGGGTTCGAGCCCCGGGTCGCCCGCCCCTTTCTGTGTGGAGTTTGCATGTTCTCCCTGTGTGGATGGGTTTCCTCCGGGTGCTCCGGTTTCCCCCATCAACCCAAAACATGCAGCACCTGAACTAACATCAAGGACCATGTTGTCCACCCTCCTGTGGGCTCCACCTGCAGAGGGGTTCATAGGGGGGGTCAGGTGCTATGAGGATTGGGCAGCAAACTGCCCCTGCGACCCAGCCGGATTAAGCGGGAGAAGATGGATGGATGGACACCTTCACTAGAAACAAATACAGGTCTGTAAAATCAGCCCTGCAACAATATTATAATAATATTAATCTCAAAATCTGTTCTGGATCAATGTTATAATATATATTATAATAATATATATTCGTAATAAGTCTTTAATATCCTCCTGGGACCTGAAGAAAACAAGTTTATTTGCAATAAACACTGAACTGAACTGAAAACACTGAACATTTCTTTTAGTGCTTCCACAAACTAACTCCTGTTGAGTTATTTTTTTATCCTGGACATGATAATCCCCTATAATCCCCCAGCCCTGTTTAGGCCGAGGAACCTCTTCCCCCTTTAAGAGTTTATCTCAAAACACAGAAAAGCTTTTTAACTCAGTGTAAATGAATGTCTCAGGAGGATATAAACGGCATTAAGAGAAAATGAATAAAATCTGAATCTTCACTTGAATCATTTGGATAATTTCAGCTCTGGAATGGCCGATCTCTGCTGAACTAAATGTAAAAGTTTGCTGTTAACTTGAAAAACTACTGCATCATGACATCACGAGGTGGACCAGAGCATTTGGAGCTTTGGACATGTGCACAGACTAATAATAAGCGGTGATTTTAACACGTGTGAATGAAACTAAACCCAACTCCTGGTATGTTTATCCTGAGGTTCTACTGTACATATAACACGGCTAAAATCTCACGAGAGTCATTTTAGCGTCATATGTGCCCTTTAAAACCTAAATAAAAGGGTAAGAAGCGCTCGTGCGGCTTCCTTCGTGCACAGACTCCTCCCTCTGCTCCGTGTAACGATGATACGCCGGTCATTTGATTATGTCACTTTTGATTTACTCGAAAATAGTCCCGATAATCAACACAAATCATTACCACGCTCTCCTAATTAACATTAATGGCTGTAATATACGAGTCCGATCTGATTTGTAAGGAGCGGTTTGTTTTTTGCGGCGGTCTTAAGTTCCCGTCGAGCGGATCCACAGGTTGTTTGGCTGTGAGTGATGGCTGCTCATTTGCATAGCTGTGATTACACGGGGCGCCTGGCAGGGACGGGTGTCATATCTTATTTCAGCTCTAATTCGTCACCATATCCTGTTCTGAGCGTGTGGTGTAGCTGCACCGGGGACGTCAGCACGTTTCATACTGTAGGATCAGGTGTGTAGGGATGATTAATCTCGATATGAATGATGTGATACGAGGCGTTCAGGTACAGTGGGCAAAGGGGTAAATGAGAAAACGTGTTGGGATGGACTATGGTCACATGATGGGAGAAAATAACAGGTTTTGATATCGAAAACTATGTTGAATAATGTACAAAAAAAAAATCTAAGTTTGTGTTTTTTGGTTTAAAATGATTTGCCCTGTGCACTGGGGCAGTTCACGGGACGATGGGACGAGGAAAAGTTTTCTAAATTTTGCCAGATCACATTCTACCTTCTTCCTATGGACTTTGTGAACATCTGTACCAAAAACTGAGCCAATAAGACTCCAGTAAAACACACTTTAGCATAAGTTTTAATGTTCCACATAAGAATGTGTAACTTTCACAGAAACAGACATTTGAACAATACAAAAATAATAATAATAATAATAATAATGATAATAATAATAATAATAATAATAATAATAATGATAATAATAATAATAATAATAATAATAATGATAATAATAATAATAATAATACATTTTATTTATAATGCACTTTACATTTGACAGCAAATCTCAAAGTGCTACAGTGCAAAACAGAGACTTTAAAAACAAAGACAATAAAAATCAATATAAAAGCAATAAAACAATATGTATTTAGCTGTGGGCCAGGGGAAAAAGGAAGGTCTTAAGATCTCTAAAATAAGTATCTCATTAATAAACTCTCCCAGTCTGTACTTCTGTGACATATTAGAACAGGCAGGTCCAAACTACGGCCAAATGTGGCCCTCAGACCAGTTGTTTCGGCCCTCAGGTGAATTGGCCCCAACTACCACAAGTCGTGCTTTTTACTGCTGTTTTTATTGCGTGTTTTTTAACTCTACTTTGATCAAGCAAATGTAGTTTGTCCTTTTGAGGGTCTGAGCCTGAACAAAGGTCTGAAGGGTCATTCAAACTTATTATAAATGCACAGATTTGAATTACTCACTGTGTGTTTTAATATGTGGCCCTCGATGAAAACAGTTTGGACTCCCGTGTATTAGAACATTAGAACAGGTCAAACACTATATTCATGTGTGATGACTTTTTTCTCTTTCATACTTTATCCTGTGTCTTTGCACAGTGCGAAGCTTTTGGTCGTTCATGTCGTCCTCACAGATCCACACAGACGTTCACAGGGACAGTCTGCAGCTCTAATATAGTTTCCTCGGGTCTGTGGAGTGGGTCAGACTGTTTTTAGTGGCAGGACGACTGTGGCCATTGACCTGCACTAGCCCAGCACCAGCACCTCTGCAAATACAAGGACTGGAGGGAGATTTAAACAAGTGTCTCCACACGTCTCCAACACTCTGGACCTCATTTCCCAGTGAGCCAAAAAATGTCCAAAATTCTGAACTGAAAAACTGTGCTGCCCCTAAATGTGCAGCAGCTGACTCCAGTTTTGGTACAGATGCTTCTAATATCAAGTGGAACAAGGCAAAAAGCGACCGGGCAAAATCTGGTGAAAGTTACATTTATTGCCTTGAGGAGCACCGTAAAGAAGAGGTGACTATTCACCCATGATGTTTTTTTTTTTTCTCTCTCTCTCTCTTTTTCCATTGTGTGTAAAAGAAAGTGTTTCTGTTGTAACACGGCCACACCACAGTGGTTGGACCTGATGTTGAGCCTATGTTCATCACTCATATTTGATTTTTGATTTGTAAATGTGGGGCAGGGCTCGATGAGCTTCTGCTTCTCCCTGTTCCCTTTTGAACAGGTGCACTTTAAGTTGATGATATGCAGGTTGCTCCGTACAAAAAAGAGCACTTGAAGTGAAATATTATTGTCATAATGACACATGTTTCAAAATAAATAAATAAATAAATGAACCTCCCTAATGTACATTTAGGGATATTTCCATTTATTAATATGCAAAAAAAGGTTATTATTTCTGTTTTAGACCTACAGAAAATCTAGAAAAAATGGATTGGCATAAACTGGGGAAGGTTTGAAGGGGCGTGATTTAACTCGTCTTGTCTCCATGGAAATGTCATTGCTCCCCCTGGAATATTCCACCGTACGGCATGAAAATTTCATATCTCGACGTGGTGTTTTGATTGCTAAAAGTTACATCTTAATTCAAAACGGGAAATTTGACCCGTCCTTAATGCGTCCGGGTGAAACCTGTGGGGAGCCGAGGACCCGTCTCCAGGTCTTGAGCTTGTCTTGATCAGGTCTTAGCCGGAGGAAACCCACCGAGAAATAAACAAACTCTGCACAGAAAAGTCACAGTGACCTGGGAGCTGAACCCAGAACCTTCTTGCTGTGAGGCGCGAGTGCTCGTCTGGGCTGAAACAGACGGACACAATGTTCCGGAGCTCCGACCACTTGAATATTCAATCATACAATAAGTAATTTTCTCTTACAAAGTCCATCAGGAGATTGGTTTTGATACTTGAGCATCTCGTCCTCGTGCTCCTCACAGGAACACGGAATAACACGACTTTAATGTTCCCTGTTCTTCTTCAGGCGCTTTTCCTTTGGCTGAACTTAAGAGAAATGGAAAAATTCTAATTTCGTAAAGGAAAAAGTAAATTTAACATTTAACAGTGTTGTGCTGATTATAATACAAAGGCCTATGTAACAGAGCTGATTATACAAGGGCCTATGTAACAGAGCTGATTATAATACAAGGGCCTATGTAACAGAGCTGATTATAATACAAGGGCCTATGTAACAGAGCTGATTATAATACAAGGGCCTATGTAACAGAGCTGATTATAATACAAGGGCCTATGTAACAGAGCTGATTATAATACAAGGGCCTATGTAACAGAGCTGATTATAATACAAGGGCCTATGTAACAGAGCTGATTATAATACAAGGGCCTATGTAACAGAGCTGATTATAATACAAGGGCCTATGTAACAGAGCTGATTATAATACAGGGGCCTATGTAACAGAGCTGATTATACAAGGGCCTATGTAACAGAGCTGATTATACAAGGGCCTATGTAACACAGCTGATTATAATACAGGGGCCTATGTAACAGAGCTGATTATACAAGGGCCTATGTAACACAGCTGATTATAATACAAGGGCCTATGTAACAGAGCTGATTATAATACAGGGGCCTATGTAACAGAGCTGATTATACAAGGGCCTATGTAACACAGCTGATTATAATACAGGGGCCTATGTAACAGAGCTGATTATACAAGGGCCTATGTAACACAGCTGATTATAATACAAGGGCCTATGTAACACAGCTGATTATAATACAGGGGCCTATGTAACAGAGCTGATTATACAAGGGCCTATGTAACACAGCTGATTATAATACAGGGGCCTATGTAACAGAGCTGATTATACAAGGGCCTATGTAACACAGCTGATTATAATACAAGGGCCTATGTAACACAGCTGATTATAATACAGGGGCCTATGTAACAGAGCTGATTATACAAGGGCCTATGTAACAGAGCTGATTATAATACAGGGGCCTATGTAACAGAGCTGATTATAATACAAGGGCCTATGTAACAGAGCTGATTATAATACAGGGGCCTATGTAACAGAGCTGATTATAATACAAGGGCCTATGTAACACAGCTGATTATAATACAAGGGCCTATGTAACACAGCTGATTATAATACAGGGGCCTATGTAACAGAGCTGATTATAATACAAGGGCCTATGTAACAGAGCTGATTATAATACAAGGGCCTATGTAACAGAGCTGATTATAATACAAGGGCCTATGTAACACAGCTGATTATAATACAAGGGCCTATGTAACAGAGCTGATTATAATACAAGGGCCTATGTAACAGAGCTGATTATAATACAAGGGCCTATGTAACAGAGCTGATTATAATACAAGGGCCTATGTAACAGAGCTGATTATAATACAGGGGCCTATGTAACAGAGCTGATTATAATACAGGGGCCTATGTAACAGAGCTGATTATAATACAAGGGCCTATGTAACAGAGCTGATTATAATACAGGGGCCTATGTAACAGAGCTGATTATAATACAAGGGCCTATGTAACACAGCTGATTATACAAGGGCCTATGTAACACAGCTGATTATAATACAAGGGCCTATGTAACAGCTGATTATAATACAAGGGCCTATGTAACACAGCTGATTATAATACAAGGGCCTATGTAACAGAGCTGATTATAATACAAGGGCCTATGTAACAGAGCTGATTATAATACAGGGGCCTATGTAACAGAGCTGATTATAATACAAGGGCCTATGTAACACAGCTGATTATAATACAAGGGCCTATGTAACAGCTGATTATAATACAAGGGCCTATGTAACAGCTGATTATAATACAAGGGCCTATGTAACACAGCTGATTATAATACAAGGGCCTATGTAACAGCTGATTATAATACAAGGGCCTATGTAACACAGCTGATTATAATACAAGGGCCTATGTAACAGCTGATTATAATACAAGGGCCTATGTAACAGAGCTGATTATAATACAAGGGCCTATGTAACACAGCTGATTATAATACAAGGGCCTATGTAACACAGCTGATTATAATACAAGGGCCTATGTAACAGCTGATTATAATACAAGGGCCTATGTAACAGAGCTGATTATAATACAAGGGCCTATGTAACAGAGCTGATTATAATACAGGGGCCTATGTAACACAGCTGATTATAATACAAGGGCCTATGTAACAGAGCTGATTATAATACAGGGGCCTATGTAACAGAGCTGATTATAATAGAAGGGCCTATGTAACAGAGCTGATTATCATACAAGGGCCTATGTAACACAGCTGATTATACAAGGGCCTATGTAACAGAGCTGATTATAATACAAGGGCCTATGTAACAGAGCTGATTATAATACAAGGGCCTATGTAACAGAGCTGATTATAATACAGGGGCCTATGTAACAGAGCTGATTATAATACAAGGGCCTATGTAACAGCTGATTATAATACAAGGGCCTATGTAACACAGCTGATTATAATACAAGGGCCTATGTAACAGAGCTGATTATAATACAAGGGCCTATGTAACAGAGCTGATTATAATACAGGGGCCTATGTAACAGAGCTGATTATAATACAAGGGCCTATGTAACACAGCTGATTATAATACAAGGGCCTATGTAACAGCTGATTATAATACAAGGGCCTATGTAACAGCTGATTATAATACAAGGGCCTATGTAACAGAGCTGATTATAATACAGGGGCCTATGTAACAGAGCTGATTATAATACAAGGGCCTATGTAACAGAGCTGATTATAATACAGGGGCCTATGTAACACAGCTGATTATAATACAAGGGCCTATGTAACAGAGCTGATTATAATACAAGGGCCTATGTAACAGAGCTGATTATAATACAAGGGCCTATGTAACACAGCTGATTATAATACAAGGGCCTATGTAACACAGCTGATTATAATACAAGGGCCTATGTAACAGCTGATTATAATACAAGGGCCTATGTAACAGAGCTGATTATAATACAAGGGCCTATGTAACAGAGCTGATTATAATACAGGGGCCTATGTAACACAGCTGATTATAATACAAGGGCCTATGTAACAGAGCTGATTATAATACAGGGGCCTATGTAACAGAGCTGATTATAATAGAAGGGCCTATGTAACAGAGCTGATTATCATACAAGGGCCTATGTAACACAGCTGATTATACAAGGGCCTATGTAACAGAGCTGATTATAATACAAGGGCCTATGTAACAGAGCTGATTATAATACAAGGGCCTATGTAACAGCTGATTATAATACAAGGGCCTATGTAACACAGCTGATTATCATACAAGGGCCTATGTAACAGCTGATTATAATACAAGGGCCTATGTAACACAGCTGATTATAATACAGGGGCCTATGTAACAGAGCTGATTATAATACAGGGGCCTATGTAACAGAGCTGATTATAATAGAAGGGCCTATGTAACAGAGCTGATTATAATACAAGGGCCTATGTAACAGAGCTGATTATAATACAGGGGCCTATGTAACAGAGCTGATTATAATACAGGGGCCTATGTAACACAGCTGATTATAATACAAGGGCCTATGTAACACAGCTGATTATAATACAAGGGCCTATGTAACACAGCTGATTATAATACAAGGGCCTATGTAACACAGCTGATTATCATACAAGGGCCTATGTAACAGAGCTGATTATAATACAAGGGCCTATGTAACAGAGCTGATTATAATACAAGGGCCTATGTAACAGAGCTGATTATAATAGAAGGGCCTATGTAACACAGCTGATTATAATACAAGGGCCTATGTAACACAGCTGATTATAATACAAGGGCCTATGTAACAGCTGATTATAATACAAGGGCCTATGTAACACAGCTGATTATAATACAAGGGCCTATGTAACAGAGCTGATTATAATACAGGGGCCTATGTAACAGAGCTGATTATAATAGAAGGGCCTATGTAACAGAGCTGATTATAATACAAAGGCCTATGTAACACAGCTGATTATAATACAAGGGCCTATGTAACAGAGCTGATTATAATACAAGGGCCTATGTAACAGCTGATTATAATACAAGGGCCTATGTAACAGAGCTGATTATAATACAAGGGCCTATGTAACAGAGCTGATTATAATACAAGGGCCTATGTAACACAGCTGATTATAATACAAGGGCCTATGTAACAGAGCTGATTATAATACAGGGGCCTATGTAACAGAGCTGATTATAATAGAAGGGCCTATGTAACAGAGCTGATTATCATACAAGGGCCTATGTAACAGAGCTGATTATAATACAAGGGCCTATGTAACAGAGCTGATTATCATACAAGGGCCTATGTAACAGAGCTGATTATAATACAAGGGCCTATGTAACAGAGCTGATTATAATACAGGGGCCTATGTAACAGAGCTGATTATACAAGGGCCTATGTAACAGAGCTGATTATAATACAAGGGCCTATGTAACAGAGCTGATTATAATACAAGGGCCTATGTAACAGAGCTGATTATAATACAGGGGCCTATGTAACAGAGCTGATTATAATACAAGGGCCTATGTAACAGAGCTGATTATAATACAAGGGCCTATGTAACAGAGCTGATTATAATACAGGGGCCTATGTAACAGAGCTGATTATAATACAAGGGCCTATGTAACAGAGCTGATTATAATACAAGGGCCTATGTAACAGAGCTGATTATAATACAAGGGCCTATGTAACAGAGCTGATTATAATACAAAGGCCTATGTAACACAGCTGATTATAATACAAGGGCCTATGTAACAGAGCTGATTATAATACAGGGGCCTATGTAACAGAGCTGATTATAATACAAGGGCCTATGTAACAGAGCTGATTATAATACAAGGGCCTATGTAACAGAGCTGATTATAATACAAGGGCCTATGTAACAGAGCTGATTATAATACAAAGGCCTATGTAACACAGCTGATTATAATACAAGGGCCTATGTAACAGAGCTGATTATCATACAAGGGCCTATGTAACAGAGCTGATTATAATACAAGGGCCTATGTAACAGAGCTGATTATAATACAAAGGCCTATGTAACACAGCTGATTATAATACAAGGGCCTATGTAACAGAGCTGATTATAATACAGGGGCCTATGTAACAGAGCTGATTATAATAGAAGGGCCTATGTAACAGAGCTGATTATCATACAAGGGCCTATGTAACAGAGCTGATTATAATACAAGGGCCTATGTAACAGAGCTGATTATAATACAAGGGCCTATGTAACAGAGCTGATTATAATACAAGGGCCTATGTAACTGAGCTGATTATAATACAAGGGCCTATGTAACAGAGCTGATTATAATACAGGGGCCTATGTAACTGAGCTGATTATAATACAAGGGCCTATGTAACAGAGCTGATTATAATACAAGGGCCTATGTAACAGAGCTGATTATAATACAAGGGCCTATGTAACTGAGCTGATTATAATACAGGGGCCTATGTAACAGAGCTGATTATAATACAAGGGCCTATGTAACAGAGCTGATTATAATACAGGGGCCTATGTAACAGAGCTGATTATAATACAAGGGCCTATGTAACAGAGCTGATTATAATACAAGGGCCTATGTAACAGAGCTGATTATAATACAAGGGCCTATGTAACAGAGCTGATTATAATACAAGGGCCTATGTAACAGAGCTGATTATAATACAAAGGCCTATGGAGTTGCAACTGGGAGATTCTCTGTTTTTGAAATAAATATACAAACTTATGATCCACAAATGTCGAATCTTATAATTATTTGTTAGAAATGAGTCACTCGCTCCTGTTCTGTTGAAAATTAGACACATAACTCGAACCATGAGTACTGATACTGAACATGAGTACTGATACTGAACATGAGTACTGATACTGAACATGAGTACTGATACTGAACATGAGTACTGATACTGAACATGAGTACTGATACTGAACATTAGTACTGATACTGAACATGAGTACTTATACTGAACATGAGTACTTATATAGTGAACATGAGTACTGATACTGAACATGAGTACTTATATAGTGAACATGAGTACTTATATAGTGAACATGAGTACTTATATACTGAACATGAGTACTGATACTGAACATGAGTACTTATATAGTGAACATGAGTACTTATATAGTGAACATGAGTACTTATATAGTGAACATGAGTACTTATATACTGAACATGAGTACTTATATACTGAACATGAGTACTGATACTGAACATGAGTACTTATATAGTGAACATGAGTACTTATATAGTGAACATGAGTACTTATATAGTGAACATGAGTACTTATATACTGAACATGAGTACTTATATACTGAACATGAGTACTTATATAGTGAACATGAGTACTTATACTGAACATGAGTACTGATACTGAACATGAGTACTTATATAGTGAACATGAGTACTTATATACTGAACATGAGTACTTATATAGTGAACATGAGTACTGATACTGAACATGAGTACTTATATACTGAACATGAGTACTTATATAGTGAACATGAGTACTTATACTGAACATGAGTACTGATACTGAACATGAGTACTTATATAGTGAACATGAGTACTGATACTGAACATGAGTACTTATATACTGAACATGAGTACTTATATAGTGAACATGAGTACTTATACTGAACATGAGTACTGATACTGAACATGAGTACTTATATAGTGAACATGAGTACTTATATACTGAACATGAGTACTTATATAGTGAACAGGAGTACTTATATACTGAACATGAGTACTTATATAGTGAACATGAGTACTTATATAGTGAACATGAGTACTTATACTGAACATGAGTACTTATATACTGAACATGAGTACTTATATAGTGAACATGAGTACTTATACTGAACATGAGTACTTATATACTGAACATGAGTACTTATATAGTGAACATGAGTACTTATACTGAACATGAGTACTGATACTGAACATGAGTACTTATATAGTGAACATGAGTACTTATACTGAACATGAGTACTGATACTGAACATGAGTACTGATACTGAACATGAGTACTTATATAGTGAACATGAGTACTGATACTGAACATGAGTACTTATATAGTGAACATGAGTACTTATACTGAACATGAGTACTGATACTGAACATGAGTACTTATATAGTGAACATGAGTACTGATACTGAACATGAGTACTTATATAGTGAACATGAGTACTTATATAGTGAACATGAGTACTTATATAGTGAACATGAGTACTGATACTGAACATGAGTACTTATATACTGAACATGAGTACTTATATAGTGAACATGAGTACTTATATACTGAACATGAGTACTGATACTGAACATGAGTACTGATACTGAACATGAGTACTTATATACTGAACATGAGTACTTATATAGTGAACATGAGTACTTATATACTGAACATGAGTACTGATACTGAACATGAGTACTTATATAGTGAACATGAGTACTTATATAGTGAACATGAGTACTTTTATAGTGAACATGAGTACTTATATAGTGAACATGAGTACTTATATAGTGAACATGAGTACTTATATAGTGAACATGAGTACTTATACTGAACATGAGTACTGATACTGAACATGAGTACTTATATACTGAACATGAGTACTTATATAGTGAACATGAGTACTTATACTGAACATGAGTACTGATACTGAACATGAGTACTTATATAGTGAACATGAGTACTTATATACTGAACATGAGTACTTATATAGTGAACATGAGTACTGATACTGAACATGAGTACTTATATACTGAACATGAGTACTTATATAGTGAACATGAGTACTTATACTGAACATGAGTACTGATACTGAACATGAGTACTTATATAGTGAACATGAGTACTGATACTGAACATGAGTACTTATATAGTGAACATGAGTACTTATATACTGAACATGAGTACTTATATAGTGAACATGAGTACTTATATACTGAACATGAGTACTTATATAGTGAACATGAGTACTTATATACTGAACATGAGTACTGATACTGAACATGAGTACTTATATAGTGAACATGAGTACTTATATAGTGAACATGAGTACTTATATAGTGAACATGAGTACTTATATAGTGAACATGAGTACTGATACTGAACATGAGTACTTATATACTGAACATGAGTACTTATATAGTGAACATGAGTACTTATACTGAACATGAGTACTGATACTGAACATGAGTACTTATATAGTGAACATGAGTACTTATATACTGAACATGAGTACTTATATAGTGAACATGAGTACTGATACTGAACATGAGTACTTATATACTGAACATGAGTACTGATACTGAACATGAGTACTTATACTGAACATGAGTACTGATACTGAACATGAGTACTGATACTGAACATGAGTACTTATATAGTGAACATGAGTACTTATACTGAACATGAGTACTGATACTGAACATGAGTACTTATATAGTGAACATGAGTACTTATATACTGAACATGAGTACTTATATAGTGAACATGAGTACTTATATACTGAACATGAGTACTTATATAGTGAACATGAGTACTTATACTGAACATGAGTACTTATATACTGAACATGAGTACTGATACTGAACATGAGTACTTATATAGTGAACATGAGTACTTATACTGAACATGAGTACTGATACTGAACATGAGTACTTATATAGTGAACATGAGTACTTATACTGAACATGAGTACTGATACTGAACATGAGTACTGATACTGAACATGAGTACTTATATAGTGAACATGAGTACTGATACTGAACATGAGTACTTATATAGTGAACATGAGTACTTATACTGAACATGAGTACTGATACTGAACATGAGTACTTATATAGTGAACATGAGTACTGATACTGAACATGAGTACTGATACTGAACATGAGTACTTATATAGTGAACATGAGTACTGATACTGAACATGAGTACTTATATAGTGAACATGAGTACTTATACTGAACATGAGTACTGATACTGAACATGAGTACTTATATAGTGAACATGAGTACTGATACTGAACATGAGTACTTATATAGTGAACATGAGTACTTATATAGTGAACATGAGTACTGATACTGAACATGAGTACTTATATACTGAACATGAGTACTTATATAGTGAACATGAGTACTTATATACTGAACATGAGTACTGATACTGAACATGAGTACTGATACTGAACATGAGTACTTATATACTGAACATGAGTACTTATATAGTGAACATGAGTACTTATATACTGAACATGAGTACTGATACTGAACATGAGTACTTATATACTGAACATGAGTACTTATATAGTGAACATGAGTACTGATACTGAACATGAGTACTGATACTGAACATGAGTACTGATACTGAACATGAGTACTGATACTGAACATTAGTACTGATACTGAACATGAGTACTTATATAGTGAACATGAGTACTTATATAGTGAACATGAGTACTTATATAGTGAACATGAGTACTTATATAGTGAACATGAGTACTTATATACTGAACATGAGTACTTATATAGTGAACATGAGTACTTATACTGAACATGAGTACTGATACTGAACATGAGTACTTATATACTGAACATGAGTACTTATATAGTGAACATGAGTACTTATACTGAACATGAGTACTGATACTGAACATGAGTACTTATATAGTGAACATGAGTACTTATATACTGAACATGAGTACTTATATAGTGAACATGAGTACTGATACTGAACATGAGTACTTATATACTGAACATGAGTACTTATATAGTGAACATGAGTACTTATACTGAACATGAGTACTGATACTGAACATGAGTACTTATATAGTGAACATGAGTACTTATATACTGAACATGAGTACTTATATAGTGAACATGAGTACTTATATACTGAACATGAGTACTTATATAGTGAACATGAGTACTTATACTGAACATGAGTACTTATATACTGAACATGAGTACTTATATAGTGAACATGAGTACTTATACTGAACATGAGTACTTATATAGTGAACATGAGTACTTATACTGAACATGAGTACTGATACTGAACATGAGTACTTATATACTGAACATGAGTACTTATATAGTGAACATGAGTACTTATACTGAACATGAGTACTGATACTGAACATGAGTACTTATATAGTGAACATGAGTACTTATATACTGAACATGAGTACTTATATAGTGAACATGAGTACTGATACTGAACATGAGTACTTATATACTGAACATGAGTACTTATATAGTGAACATGAGTACTTATACTGAACATGAGTACTGATACTGAACATGAGTACTTATATAGTGAACATGAGTACTTATATACTGAACATGAGTACTTATATAGTGAACATGAGTACTTATATACTGAACATGAGTACTTATATAGTGAACATGAGTACTTATACTGAACATGAGTACTTATATACTGAACATGAGTACTTATATAGTGAACATGAGTACTTATACTGAACATGAGTACTGATACTGAACATGAGTACTTATATAGTGAACATGAGTACTGATACTGAACATGAGTACTTATATAGTGAACATGAGTACTTATATACTGAACATGAGTACTTATATAGTGAACATGAGTACTTATATACTGAACATGAGTACTTATATAGTGAACATGAGTACTTATATACTGAACATGAGTACTGATACTGAACATGAGTACTTATATAGTGAACATGAGTACTTATATAGTGAACATGAGTACTTATATAGTGAACATGAGTACTTATACTGAACATGAGTACTGATACTGAACATGAGTACTTATATACTGAACATGAGTACTTATATAGTGAACATGAGTACTTATACTGAACATGAGTACTGATACTGAACATGAGTACTTATATAGTGAACATGAGTACTTATATACTGAACATGAGTACTTATATAGTGAACATGAGTACTGATACTGAACATGAGTACTTATATACTGAACATGAGTACTGATACTGAACATGAGTACTTATACTGAACATGAGTACTGATACTGAACATGAGTACTGATACTGAACATGAGTACTTATATAGTGAACATGAGTACTTATACTGAACATGAGTACTGATACTGAACATGAGTACTTATATAGTGAACATGAGTACTTATATACTGAACATGAGTACTTATATAGTGAACATGAGTACTTATATACTGAACATGAGTACTTATATAGTGAACATGAGTACTTATACTGAACATGAGTACTTATATACTGAACATGAGTACTGATACTGAACATGAGTACTTATATAGTGAACATGAGTACTTATACTGAACATGAGTACTGATACTGAACATGATTACTTATATAGTGAACATGAGTACTTATACTGAACATGAGTACTGATACTGAACATGAGTACTGATACTGAACATGAGTACTTATATAGTGAACATGAGTACTGATACTGAACATGAGTACTTATATAGTGAACATGAGTACTTATACTGAACATGAGTACTGATACTGAACATGAGTACTTATATAGTGAACATGAGTACTGATACTGAACATGAGTACTGATACTGAACATGAGTACTTATATAGTGAACATGAGTACTGATACTGAACATGAGTACTTATATAGTGAACATGAGTACTTATACTGAACATGAGTACTGATACTGAACATGAGTACTTATATAGTGAACATGAGTACTGATACTGAACATGAGTACTTATATAGTGAACATGAGTACTTATATAGTGAACATGAGTACTGATACTGAACATGAGTACTTATATACTGAACATGAGTACTTATATAGTGAACATGAGTACTTATATACTGAACATGAGTACTGATACTGAACATGAGTACTGATACTGAACATGAGTACTTATATACTGAACATGAGTACTTATATAGTGAACATGAGTACTTATATACTGAACATGAGTACTGATACTGAACATGAGTACTTATATACTGAACATGAGTACTTATATAGTGAACATGAGTACTGATACTGAACATGAGTACTGATACTGAACATGAGTACTGATACTGAACATGAGTACTGATACTGAACATTAGTACTGATACTGAACATGAGTACTTATATAGTGAACATGAGTACTTATATAGTGAACATGAGTACTTATATAGTGAACATGAGTACTTATATAGTGAACATGAGTACTTATATACTGAACATGAGTACTTATATAGTGAACATGAGTACTTATACTGAACATGAGTACTGATACTGAACATGAGTACTTATATACTGAACATGAGTACTGATACTGAACATGAGTACTGATACTGAACATGAGTACTTATATAGTGAACATGAGTACTTATATACTGAACATGAGTACTTATATAGTGAACATGAGTACTGATACTGAACATGAGTACTTATATACTGAACATGAGTACTTATATAGTGAACATGAGTACTTATACTGAACATGAGTACTGATACTGAACATGAGTACTTATATAGTGAACATGAGTACTTATATACTGAACATGAGTACTTATATAGTGAACATGAGTACTTATATACTGAACATGAGTACTTATATAGTGAACATGAGTACTTATACTGAACATGAGTACTTATATACTGAACATGAGTACTTATATAGTGAACATGAGTACTTATACTGAACATGAGTACTGATACTGAACATGAGTACTTATATAGTGAACATGAGTACTTATAATGAACATGAGTACTGATACTGAACATGAGTACTTATATAGTGAACATGAGTACTGATACTGAACATGAGTACTTATATAGTGAACATGAGTACTTATACTGAACATGAGTACTGATACTGAACATGAGTACTTATATAGTGAACATGAGTACTTATACTGAACATGAGTACTTATATACTGAACATGAGTACTTATATAGTGAACATGAGTACTTATATAGTGAACATGAGTACTTATACTGAACATGAGTACTTATACTGAACATGAGTACTGATACTGAACATGAGTACTGATACTGAACATGAGTACTTATATAGTGAACATGAGTACTGATACTGAACATGAGTACTTATATAGTGAACATGAGTACTTATACTGAACATGAGTACTGATACTGAACATGATTACTTATATAGTGAACATGAGTACTTATACTGAACATGAGTACTGATACTGAACATGAGTACTTATATAGTGAACATGAGTACTGATACTGAACATGAGTACTTATATACTGAACATGAGTACTGATACTGAACATGAGTACTGATACTGAACATGAGTACTTATATACTGAACATGAGTACTTATATAGTGAACATGAGTACTTATATACTGAACATGAGTACTGATACTGAACATGAGTACTTGTATACTGAACATGAGTACTTATATAGTGAACATGAGTACTTATACTGAACATGAGTACTGATACTGAACATGAGTACTGATACTGAACATGAGTACTTATACTGAACATGATTACTGATACTGAACATGAGTACTGATACTGAACATGAGTACTTATATAGTGAACATGAGTACTTATACTGAACATGAGTACTGATACTGAACATGAGTACTTATATAGTGAACATGAGTACTTATACTGAACATGAGTACTGATACTGAACATGAGTACTTATATCGTGAACATGAGTACTTATATAGTGAACATGAGTACTGATACTGAACATGAGTACTTATATACTGAACATGAGTACTTATATAGTGAACATGAGTACTTATATACTGAACATGAGTACTGATACTGAACATGAGTACTGATACTGAACATGAGTACTTATATACTGAACATGAGTACTTATATAGTGAACATGAGTACTTATATACTGAACATGAGTACTGATACTGAACATGAGTACTTGTATACTGAACATGAGTACTTATATAGTGAACATGAGTACTTATACTGAACATGAGTACTGATACTGAACATGAGTACTGATACTGAACATGAGTACTTATATAGTGAACATGAGTACTTATACTGAACATGAGTACTGATACTGAACATGAGTACTTATATACTGAACATGAGTACTTATATAGTGAACATGAGTACTTATACTGAACATGAGTACTTATACTGAACATGAGTACTGATACTGAACATGAGTACTGATACTGAACATGAGTACTTATATAGTGAACATGAGTACTTATATAGTGAACATGAGTACTGATACTGAACATGAGTACTGATACTGAACATGAGTACTTATATAGTGAACATGAGTACTTATACTGAACATGAGTACTGATACTGAACATGAGTACTTATACTGAACATGAGTACTGATACTGAACATGAGTACTTATACTGAACATGAGTACTTATACTGAACATGAGTACTTATATAGTGAACATGAGTACTTATACTGAACATGAGTACTGATACTGAACATGAGTACTTATATACTGAACATGAGTACTTATACTGAACATGAGTACTTATACTGAACATGAGTACTTATACTGAACATGAGTACTTATATAGTGAACATGAGTACTTATACTGAACATGAGTACTGATACTGAACATGAGTACTTATATACTGAACATGAGTACTTATACTGAACATGAGTACTTATACTGAACATGAGTACTTATACTGAACATGAGTACTTATACTGAACATGAGTACTTATACTGAACATGAGTACTGATACTGAACATGAGTACTGATACTGAACATGAGTACTTATACTGAACATGAGTACTTATATACTGAACATGAGTACTTATATAGTGAACATGAGTACTTATACTGAACATGAGTACTGATACTGAACATGAGTACTTATATACTGAACATGAGTACTTATACTGAACATGAGTACTTATACTGAACATGAGTACTTATACTGAACATGAGTACTGATACTGAACATGAGTACTTATATACTGAACATGAGTACTTATACTGAACATGAGTACTTATACTGAACATGAGTACTGATACTGAACATGAGTACTTATACTGAACATGAGTACTGATACTGAACATGAGTACTTATATACTGAACATGAGTACTGATACTGAACATGAGTACTTATACTGAACATGAGTACTTATACTGAACATGAGTACTGATACTGAACATGAGTACTTATACTGAACATGAGTACTTATACTGAACATGAGTACTTATATACTGAACATGAGTACTTATATACTGAACATGAGTACTTATATACTGAACATGAGTACTTATACTGAACATGAGTACTTATACTGAACATGAGTACTTATACTGAACATGAGTACTTATACTGAACATGAGTACTTATACTGAACATGAGTACTTATACTGAACATGAGTACTTATATAGTGAACATGAGTACTTATACTGAACATGAGTACTGATACTGAACATGAGTACTGATACTGAACATGAGTACTTATACTGAACATGAGTACTTATACTGAACATGAGTACTTATACTGAACATGAGTACTGATACTGAACATGAGTACTTATATAGTGAACATGAGTACTTATACTGAACATGAGTACTTATACTGAACATGAGTACTTATACTGAACATGAGTACTTATACTGAACATGAGTACTTATACTGAACATGAGTACTTATACTGAACATGAGTACTTATATACTGAACATGAGTACTTATACTGAACATGAGTACTTATACTGAACATGAGTACTGATACTGAACATGAGTACTTATACTGAACATGAGTACTTATACTGAACATGAGTACTTATACTGAACATGAGTACTTATACTGAACATGAGTACTGATACTGAACATGAGTACTTATATACTGAACATGAGTACTTATACTGAACATGAGTACTTATACTGAACATGAGTACTTATACTGAACATGAGTACTTATATAGTGAACATGAGTACTTATACTGAACATGAGTACTGATACTGAACATGAGTACTTATATACTGAACATGAGTACTTATATACTGAACATGAGTACTTATACTGAACATGAGTACTTATACTGAACATGAGTACTTATATAGTGAACATGAGTACTTATACTGAACATGAGTACTGATACTGAACATGAGTACTTATATACTGAACATGAGTACTGATACTGAACATGAGTACTTATACTGAACATGAGTACTGATACTGAACATGAGTACTGATACTGAACATGAGTACTTATACTGAACATGAGTACTTATACTGAACATGAGTACTTATACTGAACATGAGTACTTATATACTGAACATGAGTACTTATATACTGAACATGAGTACTTATACTGAACATGAGTACTTATACTGAACATGAGTACTTATATACTGAACATGAGTACTTATACTGAACATGAGTACTGATACTGAACATGAGTACTTATATACTGAACATGAGTACTTATACTGAACATGAGTACTTATACTGAACATGAGTACTTATACTGAACATGAGTACTTATATAGTGAACATGAGTACTTATACTGAACATGAGTACTTATACTGAACATGAGTACTTATACTGAACATGAGTACTTATACTGAACATGAGTACTTATACTGAACATGAGTACTTATACTGAACATGAGTACTTATACTGAACATGAGTACTTATATACTGAACATGAGTACTTATATACTGAACATGAGTACTTATACTGAACATGAGTACTTATACTGAACATGAGTACTTATATACTGAACATGAGTACTTATACTGAACATGAGTACTGATACTGAACATGAGTACTTATACTGAACATGAGTACTTATACTGAACATGAGTACTTATATAGTGAACATGAGTACTTATACTGAACATGAGTACTGATACTGAACATGAGTACTTATACTGAACATGAGTACTTATACTGAACATGAGTACTTATACTGAACATGAGTACTTATACTGAACATGAGTACTTATACTGAACATGAGTACTTATATAGTGAACATGAGTACTTATACTGAACATGAGTACTTATACTGAACATGAGTACTTATACTGAACATGAGTACTTATATACTGAACATGAGTACTTATACTGAACATGAGTACTTATACTGAACATGAGTACTTATATACTGAACATGAGTACTTATACTGAACATGAGTACTTATACTGAACATGAGTACTGATACTGAACATGAGTACTTATACTGAACATGAGTACTTATACTGAACATGAGTACTTATACTGAACATGAGTACTTATATACTGAACATGAGTACTTATATACTGAACATGAGTACTTATACTGAACATGAGTACTTATATACTGAACATGAGTACTTATACTGAACATGAGTACTTATATACTGAACATGAGTACTTATACTGAACATGAGTACTGATACTGAACATGAGTACTGATACTGAACATGAGTACTTATACTGAACATGAGTACTTATACTGAACATGAGTACTTATACTGAACATGAGTACTTATATACTGAACATGAGTACTGATACTGAACATGAGTACTGATATACTGAACATGAGTACTTATACTGAACATGAGTACTTATATACTGAACATGAGTACTTATACTGAACATGAGTACTTATACTGAACATGAGTACTTATACTGAACATGAGTACTTATATACTGAACATGAGTACTTATACTGAACATGAGTACTTATACTGAACATGAGTACTGATACTGAACATGAGTACTTATATACTGAACATGAGTACTTATACTGAACATGAGTACTTATACTGAACATGAGTACTTATACTGAACATGAGTACTTATACTGAACATGAGTACTTATACTGAACATGAGTACTTATACTGAACATGAGTACTTATACTGAACATGAGTACTTATACTGAACATGAGTACTTATATAGTGAACATGAGTTCTGATACTGAACATGAGTACTTATATACTGAACATGAGTACTTATATAGTGAACATGAGTACTTATACTGAACATGAGTACTTATATAGTGAACATGAGTACTGATACTGAACATGAGTACTTATATAGTGAACATGAGTACTTATACTGAACATGAGTACTTATATAGTGAACATAAGTACTTATATAGTGAACATGAGTACTTATACTGAACATGAGTACTGATACTGAACATGAGTACTGATACTGAACATGAGTACTGATACTGAACATGAGTACTTATACTGAACATGAGTACTGATACTGAACATGAGTACTGATACTGAACATGAGTACTTATACTGAACATGAGTACTTATACTGAACATGAGTACTGATACTGAACATGAGTACTGATACTGAACATGAGTACTTATACTGAACATGAGTACTTATATAGTGAACATGAGTACTTATACTGAACATGAGTACTTATATAGTGAACATGAGTACTTATACTGAACATGAGTACTTATAGTGAACATGAGTACTTATACTGAACATGAGTACTTATATATAGAACATGAGTACTTATACTGAACATGAGTACTGATACTGAACATGAGTACTGATACTGAACATGAGTACTTATATAGTGAACATGAGTACTGATACTGAACATGAGTACTTACTGAACATGAGTATGATGAGTACTTATATAGTGAACATGAGTACATGATGATACTGAACATGAGTACTTATATACTGAACATGAACATGAGTACTGATACTGAACATGAGTACTTATATAGTGAACATGAGTACTTATACTGAACATGAGTACTTATATAGTGAACATGAGTACTTATACTGAACATGAGTACTTATATAGTGAACATGAGTACTGATACTGAACATGAGTACTTATATAGTGAACATGAGTACTGATACTGAACATGAGTACTTATATAGTGAACATGAGTACTTATACTGAACATGAGTACTTATATAGTGAACATGAGTACTGATACTGAACATGAGTACTTATATACTGAACATGAGTACTTATATAGTGAACATGAGTACTGATACTGAACATGAGTACTTATATAGTGAACATGAGTACTGATACTGAACATGAGTACTTATATAGTGAACATGAGTACTGATACTGAACATGAGTACTTATATAGTGAACATGAGTACTGATACTGAACATGAGTACTTATATAGTGAACATGAGTACTTGTACTGAACATGAGTACTTATATACTGAACATGAGTACTTATATACTGAACATGAGTACTTATATACTGAACATAAGTACTTATATAGTGAACATAAGTACTTATATTGAATACAGCCTCCTGAAAATCTGGGGTTTAAACTTTTTTCAAGAGCGGAAGATAAATTGTCAATTGTCGGTCAGTCAGAGTTCAGGTTAGAAGTTCATCGCAGTGAAAAAACTTCACTTCAAAAAAGAAAAAACTCGAGGCTGCATTAAAAGTCCGACCTGAGGAAGGCCCCGCGCTGCCCCTTTTTTGGCGGTGTTTCCTCATGTGTGCGTTGTGTCCCCATATCTCCTGAACACCATAGAGATACATGTAGAACACCCCCAGTGCCACTGCAGTGTATCAGTTGTGCTAAAATATGAATCTTTCAGCCACTTTCCATCGTCTCTTTCTCCTGGTGTATTATATTCTGCTGCGGCCCTGTTTATGTTTAAATGCTTTGCTAATGCAGATGTCGCTGTTATGGCTGGATCCTCGCAGAAAGGTCAGGATGTGTTGGAGGCACTTTGTAAATGCCACTTTCATAAATACTGTGTAAGAGACTCGGCGACTGTGCCGCTCTATCAGTCTGAACACATCTTTAAGCCCTTCCCACAGTTTTGTAAAGAAAATCGAGACAGACTTTACTTCACAGCACGGTAACAGCGTGGTAATAATATGAAATGAACGCGGTGACCGGCAGAATGCATTTAGCCGACTTGGTTTAATGTTATTCTCACCAAAAAATACTGTTTCCTGGTGGTTTTCGTGCTGGTTTATCGGGTTTTGCGCATTACCGTGAAGCGTGAGGTTCTGTTACCTTTACTGGGATTGTGCTTTGGTCTCTGAAAGTTGTGAAAAGTGCTGTATGTATAAACTCGTCAGGGTGAATAATTTGGAGAATAAGCAGAAGGTAATTGAGGAATAACAAACCATTTAAAACTACTGGAAA
This sequence comes from Odontamblyopus lacepedii, assembly GCA_034769755.1. Classification (NCBI taxonomy): domain Eukaryota; kingdom Metazoa; phylum Chordata; class Actinopteri; order Gobiiformes; family Gobiidae; genus Odontamblyopus; species Odontamblyopus lacepedii. The sequence goes on along the minus strand of CM068358.1, from coordinate 1,648,299 downwards.
TTACACTTTGATATGGGGTTTAAATTGTCCAATGAGGAGACAGAGCAGTGCTGGGCCGATGTTTTTCTGTTGATATAACGTGGTTCAGATGAGTCCCCATAAAGGTGCAGTGTGTAACCTACTGCAGCTGGATGATTCCCCCCATAAATCTTAGGTTTTTAAATGAAAAAACTCGATTCGCGATTCGAGTCGACCGTATAACAGGATCCAGAACTTTCACCATGTTGTGCAAACCTCTTCTCCACTGAATAAACTGGAAACATTTCATATGGTGCACAGCAGGGATGAACTTTTGATAAAGATTTTCTTCATCGTCGGGAGAATTAATGATTGATAATCGATTAATAATTTTTATATTAAAATTATCATCATTACTGTTACTAATCTGCAGAAATAAACTCAACTTTACAACATATAAACCATCAGCACCACAGAGCCTCATCAGTGTGAGATCAGAATGTGTTTAATGCAGATTTAAACTTTTTTTTTTTACGTCGAAACGAAACTTAAAACCTCACGGCTCATTTGCATAAACTGTAAAGGCCGAAAAAAGCAGCTCTTTCCTTGTGCTGCTGCTTCAGCTTCTGTGGGACTAAAGGACTCGACTCAGTGAATATGAGTGTTCTCTCTGTGACTCAGTGAATATGAGTGTTCTCCCTGTGACTCAGTGAATATGAGTGTTCTCTCTGTACTGCAAAAAAGGATTTTCTATCATCGTTAAACTGACTTGAATTAAGCAGATTCATCTTAAAAGATCAATTATAAGAATTTTTTACTTAATAAGATGAGATTTTTTTTTACTTGTTTCCAGATATTCATCCTGATTTATCTGATCTCGATATTACAACTTATTCTAAGCACTTTTTATATTAACTCAGTCCAGGTTAAGCCTCTTTACTTCCTTCTCAAACCAATAAGGGGAAAAATCTTGCCCTAAACACTTGAAACTCGTGTTTTCTGCTTAGAACAAGATTCATATTTCGTCTTGTTTTAAGGAAACTTGGTAAGTGAAAGTTTCTTACTGCACTGGCAGAAAATTTCACTTAAAATAGGGCATTTTTACCTCTAAATTGTTTTTTTTCCCCTTATTTTTTGATAGGCCTTTTTTGCCGTGTGTGATTTGTTTGTGTCTGTGTTGTTCTCGGGGGAAAGTGAGAGACGCTGCAGGAAGTGACTACAGGAAGTCTTGGTGAATGTAAAATGTTCGTGCTGTATAAAAAAAACATAAATATCCATTTTCCGAAAAATGAAATCGATTTGACTGAATGTTTAAATCAAATAGATTTTTTGCCCTGGCCTATAACCTCGTCGTTATTGTGCGTGTCGTTAAACAGCTGAGTGTGAGTGGGCTCGCCTCTCCACAGATCTGTACCTGTGACTTGGTCTCATTTGGTCTCCATGACGATAGAAACTCCTAATGCCACAGTGTGAAACATTCCAGACGAAGCAGTAACATCTGCATGGGGAAAAGCATTTGACGGACCCTTTATCAGAAAAGTTACACGATGCAGCTTTAATATCCCCTCCAGGAAATCCATGTTGTTGTTTTTATGATGTTTACTCTGATATGATGACAGACCCTCTGCTCGTAATGAGACTAAACTGTTCCCTGCCCAATAAAGCCGAGCTCGGCCGCACAATAGGACCGGAACAAGATAATACTGTCAAAGAGACTTTTAGAGATTTCTTTGTGGATCAGCGAGAGTCAGAATAAACCTCCTCTACTCTGTGTAAAACTGTCGTAAAACTCCTGCTACAGGCGGGAGTTTACTTAGATAGATGATCCTTTATTAGTCACAGGGGAAATTACAGTGAGGTCTTGTTCACATTCAGACATCACAGACTTAAAAGGCCCATGTTGCTCTATTTTCTGGGCTGGAGTCGTGTTTTTGTTTCATTCACACATGTTTAACGCACAAACCTGCAGATTTAGGCCGAGTTCTTCTCTCAAACTAAAATGCGGTGATACAGGAAGTGCTTCACTGTGTTTTTAAACTCCACACACCTTTCGCTAGAATCACTTGGATGATTTCAGCCCTGGAATTGACGATCTCTGCTGGATTTAAGGTAAAACCGGCTGTTAAAAATTGTTGAAAATTACCTATTCCTGACATCACAAGGTGGAACAGAGCCTTTTGAGCTTTACAGACTCATAATAAAGTGTTACTCAAATGTGTGAATGAAGCAAAACACAACCCCAGGTCTGTTTTTGAGGAGGTAACAACATTAGAACATGACTAAAACCCCATAAGAATCCATTTGATGTCATATAGGATAATGTGTCCCCGGGCAAGACTCTTCTCTCATTTTCTCTATGCAGTTTACTATAGTCATTGTAGGTCGCTTCTCCACAGATCTGACCTGTAACTCGGTCTGGTTTGGTCTCCACGAATATAGAAATTTTAATGCCATAATGTGAAATATTCCAGACAAGTGCATTATTAAGTATTTATTCATGCTTTATTAAGGCTAATTACCGTCTAGTGAATAAAAAGTGTGAGAAATGTTTGGATCCACCAGAATTTCCATAATTATTCAGAAAAAGCGCGAGTCTTGTTTACTGCTCTGTGGTCTGAGAGCTCAGAGCAGTTGTCATTTTGATGCATGTGTTGGTTTAGCTTGTGTCTGTGTGTGTGTGTGTGTGCATGTGTGTGTGTGTGTGTGTGTGTGTGTGTGTGTGTGTGTGTGTGTGTGTGTGTGTGTGTGTGTGTGTGTGTGTGTGTGTGTGTGTGTGTGTGTGTGTGTGTGTGTGTGTGTGTGTGTGTGTGTGTGTGTGTGTGTGTGTGTGTGTGTGTGTGTGTGCATGTGTGTGTGTGTGTGTGTGTTTAGGTGTGTGTGTGTGCGTGTGTGTGTGGTAATCCAGTGTTTTGTGATGGAGCGGGAACAGCTGGTGCGTCTCTGCAGGGGGCGCTCTCCAGGGAAACGACATGGGATTTTCCTCATGGCGCAACAGGAAGCCGCTTACGCCTCCTCAAAACTAACCAAGAGCTTCCTCTGGTGCCTGCGGGGGACCCGCCCTGTCTGTTTGTTTATCGCATTTTTACCCAGAATCGAGCAGAAGTTTTTCAGGCTTTTATTTAATATTCACCGCGCGAAACAGGCACATTTTGGTACTTTAAAGGTGCAATCTGTGACTTTTTCTTCCATAAATATGTTATTATTATTATTATTTACCTTCAATATTCCAAAGTTTGGCATTAGTTAGTTTAGGCAGCGTGTGCAGACACATTTATCCAGCGTTCTTACGGTCATGGAAATCCTGGAAAAGTCATAAAATTTTGTAAATTAATTGAAAAGTCATGGAATTCATATCTCTTCCATGCAACTCCAGTATTCTGTTATGAATGAATGAATGTTTATTCGGAAAATGCACAGAACATGCAAACTTATAATGTAACTACACAGATACAGAAGAAAAAGTAAATGCTTCTTAACTAGAACAAGGAACAAAAATAAATAAATGTCCGAGAAGGAGTGGGAGGAAGTAAATACTTATTTAAATTCTCCTTAGGCTATTGTGATGATTTCTGAACGTCAGGACAATACACAAGAAAGTATTTTGTTTCAAAGAGACACAATAAATGTGTTAAGTATTTTGAATGTTAAAAACCTCTAATACCAAACCATAAAGTGAGTGGAAAGAGTTCACATTTCATATTTAGCCCTATAACTATGCTAAATTCTGCACATGGAGGTGCCATAAAGTTATGGAAAATTCACTTTAGGTCATGAAAAAGTCATGGAAATGTTTTGAAAATTTTAATGAATTAATCATTGCATTTATACGGCGCCTTTCAAGATGCCGAAGTGCTTTACAGTTCATTACTGTCAGTGTAACAGAGTGGGAGCCCTGCTAAATCACATGAGAGAAGAGATGCCTAAATTGCGCAAAATTGACTCTTATGAGCTTTAAGCAACGCTAAAAACTATTACCTCCTCAAAAACACACCTGGTGTCCTGGTGTTCTGCTTCATTCACACTTCTGCACATTCACACTTCACAATCCTGGATTCTCTGTCTCCATCTCCAAAGCTCAAAATGAAGCGTTAGTTTTCAAATTAACATCTCCTTTTTACCTTTTGTTTAGCAGAAATGGGCAGTTCCCGTCTGAAATTAACCAAATGATTGTAGTGAAGGTGTGTGGAGTTTAAAAACACAGTGGAGCACTTCCTGTATTGCCACATGACATCACAAGGTGGAGCACAGTGTTTTCCGTTTGAGAGAAGAACTCAGTGCAGTTTGTGTGTTAAACGTGTGAATGAAACAGAACACAGCTCCAGGTCTGTTTGTGACCAGGAAACGAGGATTTGAACAGCTCAGAAAACAGCATTTTATGGCCCCTGTAAAATATACACAAGTGTCCATCACATTTCCACATTTAAAATGACTCAAATACAAGTCAGTATTTACTATATACGGCGACATTACAATTTACCACATGCAAATCCAAATCCTTATTACTGTGGACTCTGTAAAATGGACTTTCTGACCTCGTAAGAGAAGTCGCTGAGGTCAGGAGAGTTTCAGCCTGTCTGGAGCTGGTTCCCCTCTTTGATGCCCTTGTATGAGGAGACTGTCTGAGCAAAGGCTAAGCTAAAAATTTAGTCTCCATAGAAACGAGCAGGCTACACCACCCGGCCAAGTTACAGGTCAGATCTGTGAAGAGCTGACCCCACTCACAGTGTTTTTAACAGTGTTTCTGAGCAGTAAAAACACTCAGAACTGAATAAATGCATCTTATATAAGTTTAATACCATATTGTAGAACATTACAGACAAAGGCATAGCATCTCCAACCTGAAAAGTTACGCAGTGCATCTTTAAAGGACTCGTATTGTGCTATTTTCTGGTCTGTTATAATGTCATATTCTCATCACAAACGTGCCCGGAGTTGTGTTTTGTTTCATTCACACGTTTAACACACAAACCCTGTTCGTCTTTCAAAAAACACTCTGTTCCAACTTGTGATGTCACGTGGTAATACAGGAAGTGCTCCACTGTGTTTTTAAACTCCATGCACCTTGTCGAGAATCATTTGGGTGATTTTAACCCAATTTTTTTACCCCAATCTCAACTGAACAAACGATAAAAGGCGTCCGGGAACATGACAACTGCCACTTCATGATGTCACAAGGTGGAATGGAGCATCATGAGCACTTTGGGATTTGGAAATGTAGACAGCCCAATACTAGAGGATTATTCAGATGTTTTTGAGGAGGTAACAACATTCTAACACGACTTAAAGCTCACAGTCGTCCATTATGCCTAATACAGGACCTTTAACTTTGACTACATAAAGACTTGTGTAGTTTTGTGCACAGGGTTTGTTAAAGGTGCCGTCAATATGGAACTTTTCTAGTGGAAGGAACACTTTTTTTCTTGTCTCCATTGATACGTTATTGTGCTTCCTATTGTAATATCCATGGGCTGATCACTGTTGTTGTAGCAATTAACAATTCAGAACAAAATGTCTCTTTTCAAAGGTCAAAAGTCCTCAAAATGAAGCCTATGAACAAAAAGTTGAAACTTGTGTCTTCCACTTCTCTTTGAGTTTGTATTTTCCGCATTCACCTTTTTGCACTGGCGTTTTTACCTCCTGTTTTCTTGTTTTTGTAACACTCTTGTATTTATTGCATTTTATTACTGTTGTTATGCTTTTTAGTCATTTTAAATGTGTACAGCACTTTGGGCAGCGTTGACTGTATTTTAAACGTACATTATGCATAAACTTTGACCTTGTAAATTACTAGTGGAACTCCTCGTGATCTCGGAATTCCTACTCAGAAACAACATTTCAGGACCCCGAGCTAGTGCCAAGTTAGAAAAGCCGACACGTGTTTGATTACATTATTGATCGTAGTTGGGTTACCGTATTTTTCAGACTATAAAATGTGTATAAAATGTGTAATGAAGAAGAGAAAAACATATATAAGTCGCACTTTTGAGGGAAATTTATTTGGTAAAATCAGAGACCAAGAACCAACATGTCGTCTTGAAAGGCGAGTTATAGTAATAAAATGATCCGCTCAAATGAAGCTCCCGATGCTCAGTGTTACAGGAGCAAATCTGGAGTCAGGCTCTATCTTATGAAGAGCATTTTTTGGATGGACAAAATAGCAAATAAAAAATCAGGACCATGGAGAGCGGGAGATCATAAACACGTTAGCTCTGTCCATTCATGTATACGCTCTATGGGCTGTGAATCTGACCACCCAAACCATGAAAAAAAGTGCACCTTATAGTCCGAAAAATACGGTATTCTCCCTTTAGTATCTCCCTCCTGATGCTTTGTTATGCTAATGTTGCTAACGTGAACTAATATTGTAAACAAAAGCAAAAATTCCCTCTGAAACGTTGATTTGAAAGTGACAAATGCAATAGCAATGATCGGGTTAATAAACTGAATCAAATAGAGCAGCATTTTGGCAGAGTGTAACAGAGGTGTGCAGAAATATCCAAAATATCCAGAGATTTTGATACTAAATTTAAGTCACTTTTGGTTTTACTGCTCAAAATACTTAGAAAAACAGGCATTCTGCCTGTGAGCGGGCTCGCCTCTCCACAGATCTGACCTGTAACTTGGCCTGGTTTGGTCTCCATGAAGATAGAAAGGTTTATTACCGCACTGTAATGAAACTACTGCACATCGCACCAGATTTGTGGAGTTGTTGCGTACGGTTTTGTGTTGTGTGTTTGGATTCAGGTGCGTTTCTGATGAGGGAACAACATTATAACCTGGCACAAAGCTAAAATAAAATAGCATATGGCCCCTTATGTTTGTTTTTACCCTTGTAACCAGTGCATTTTTGTTTTGTATGCTAATCCGCGGTGTTAGATCAAATGAGAAATTGTGTTTGAATCCTGGTCGTGAGCTATGGAGTGATGCTACAGTTGTTTTTCCCATTCTCTCCATGAGTCAGATGATCGTGAAATATTAAAACCTGTTCCTCCGTGCACAATCTGTACCCGTAACACATTTATATTACAACAAAGCCCGACATCCGTAGCCAAACAATACTATTCACTTTGACTGGGCCGTGAAAGTGCATTCTGGGATAGCGGTGCATCTGCGGCCGCCCTGAGCTATTGCAAAAGGGTGAGTGGAGACGACGGAGCTCTGCGGTGGAGCCAGCTCCCTCAGACCTGGACTTTATTAATGAAGGGACATCTGCCTCATTAAAGCTGAAAGAGCCGGGGCTCAGTGTAAACGCGAAACAGAACAAAAACTGCAAAAACTAGAACCATTTCTGTTGTGCAAATGAGTTTGAACCAAGGCGACGATAAAAAGAAGCCAGTGAAAAATGACTGTGTGATGTGAGACTTTTTACTTGGCCAAAGGGGGAAAATATGTATAATTTTTTAAGTTGACATCACATATAAATCAGATTTTCTCTTCTTAAAGGTGCATTGCTCAACTTTTCTGCTGGACGGGCCATTACCTGTTCGTCACCATGGAGATGCTTTTATTCATTACGGGTGTTTCTATGGCTCAAAACGACAAGAATTCTCTCTGTGAATAGGGTTGCCTCTCCACAGATCTGACCTGTAATGTACCCTGAGATAGTTAAGTTAGGTTTAATGTTTACTGCGGAACATTCTAAGCATTAACATCTCAAGCAGGTGACAGAATCTCCACTGGAAAAGTCTTCAGATGTGAACATGAAGTTAAGGGATCAGCTGTTTTTTTTTCCTATAATGATTGAACTTTTTTTTTGTGTAATATTGATTAGATTCGTAAAAATATTTCCTGGTGTTGTCCTATACTTAAAACTGCACTATAAGGCTACGTTCAGACTGCACCTGAAGTGACCCGAATCCAATTTTTTCACCTCTACGTGACCTGTTTCTGATGTTTTGATGACGTTTTGAATGTCTGAACGACACAGATCTGATTTTTTCAAATGTGACCCAGGCCTCTTGGATCTGTGCTCCTAAAACCGACACATGTCTGATCTTTAGACATGCGACGGTCAGGACACATTCATCCGACCTACACGTCACCAACAAGCGAGAGGTCGACTATTGTGCTGTAACAAGCTCCTGTTGTGAGTCAATCCAGCCCAACGCCGACACGTTTGCTACTGAAATGGGCCAAAGACGTGTTTTCTCCCTCAAGAGGTACAACAGCAACTTTAAAATCTCCAGGAGCTCAGTGCAGCTCCATGTTTAGGCCACTTCCTTAAACCCTGAGCTGCTGCTGAGTGTGACGTGTCTCCAGGGCTCATGTGGGACTTTTGGGGTGTTTAAAGATGAAGATCACACACGTCACATTTAATTGGAAATGTGAACGACCTCGCAGAAAAAAATCGGATTTCACAAATAATTGATAATTATCAGAATTGAGCATTAAGCCCTGCAGTCTGAACGTCGCCTGTGTGACTGAGCTTTAGTAATGAAGAGACATCTGCCTCTTTAAAGCAGAAAGAAGCCGGCGAGAGAGCGCTGTGCACACAGAGTTAAGCCTAAACAAACAAAAAGAACAAGATGAGAGAGGTAATGACAAAAAAAGAAGCTTGTTTAAGTCAACAATGAAAAATGTATTGCATAAGACCGGAGATTTTTGCTTGGACAGGTGACAGCGTGATCTGAAGCCACTTTTTACTTCCTAAATTGACATCATATAAGTCAGATTCTCTATTCTAAAGGACTCAAATGTAAAAATGAACCAGGACCAGAGAAGTCACATATTACCGCTTTAACATTAAGAAAGTGAAGCACAAAAGCCTCTCAAACTACAGGAGTGCTCGTAATCGGGGTCAGGCCGAGTGGAGGTCGGCCACGAGCTGAGGTCAGGATCCCTGCAGACCCGCCTCTTATATCCGACAGCCAGAATGAGACTAATGAGACGTACAAAGACATCAGCTCATCACAGCTCATCACAGCTCACCGCCGCTCACTGTAATGACCTGAAGCACAGCCCAGAGAGGAGAGGCTCAGGACGCCTCCAAGGTTAAAGTCTGTTTTACCGTTCGTGCCACTAATCTGTCCTCTGCCTCTGACCCCAACTTTAGTGCTGCTGGTTCTGAGCTTTGACTCAACTGGACTGACAGAAAATCCCATTTCACTTTTAATTTGAACTTTTTTTTTTTTTAAACTAAGACTTAACAGTGAACTAAATTTGGACAAGACCAGGACTAAACCAGGGACTAAACCAGGTCTAAACCAGGACTAAACCAGGGACTAAACCAGGTCTAAACCAGGACTAAACCAGGGACTAAACCAGGTCTAAACCAGGACTAAATCAGGACTAAACCAGGTCTAAATCAGGACTAAACTAGGACTAAACCAGGACTAAACATAGGACTAAATGTAGGACTAAACCTGGGACTAAACCTGGGACTAAACCAGAACTAAACCAGGATTAAACCAGGGCTAAACCAAGATTTAACCTGGATTTAACCACGAACTAAACCAGGACTAATCCAGGACTAAACCAGGGACTAAACCAGCACTAAACCAGGGCTGCGCCAGGACTAAACGAGGGACTAAACCAGGACTAAATCAGGATTAAACCAGGGACTAAACTAGGACTAAACTTGGACTAAACCAGGACTAAACCAGGACTAAACCAGGGACTAAACCAGGGACTAAACATTGGACAAAACCAGGGCTAAAGCTGAGAGTAAACCAGTAATAAAACAGGACTAAAACAGGGCAAAATCAGGACTTGAACCGGACCAAATTTTGCATCAGGGTTTAACCGGGCCCAATACTTCTCCAGATCTTGAGCTTGGTTTGGTCTTGTTAGAAGATTATCCAAGAAGATGATTGAATTTCTACACTTCTACTGTATGAGACTTACAAATGAGCCGTGATATTCTCTGCTTTTAAATAATTAAGTCCATTTGATTTACATAACGCTTTTGGGACGCTTCGTTATGCTGCATTATTGATTCCTTCCATATCTGTTGGTATAAACCACTTCTTTACCAACAGCTGCATTCATACAAGGCAAAATGGGTGAAGTGTCTTGCTTAAGGACACTACAACAGCATTAGAATATGGCATAAAGTTTTATAGAGGAAGAACATTGATATAACTGTGAGGGTTTGATGGGCTGTGATCGGCTGATACCACAAAGAAGCAAGTTAAAAAACAAACAAAAAAACCTGTCTTCTTGGTATGAGTTTTACATTGTTTTCATCAGGGAAAAAACAGGAAAATTGCTTGAAAATGACTAAAAATTTGTAATCAAACGCTGCACATTCCTCCTTTGTAAAACTGATACTTAATCTGATTCTGAAACCAAGGAGCCATTTACTCTTCTGCTTTACACAGAATTTGGTCACTGACTGAAACATGGACAGGCCGCACTATTTAAACGACGATTTGAGATATTGAAAAAACAAAAAACAAAAACAAAACCCCAGATTACGTTTTTCCAGATCATCCCTGCGTCTCGTGATTCGCCTCGTCTCCTGTGAACCACACACCCCCTGTTCATATGACCAAGGAATATATGAGGATAATTCTGACACACACGACTGATACTGTGCAGGGAGACCACGCTGGAGGGGCTCTACATGCGTCTCTGTGGTGGAATGTTCAGCATTTACCACCGTGACAGTGCACACGGTTGCAAACTCTGCCAAAAAAGGTCTGGAAACGTAAGAAAAATACAAAGCAGTTTGAAACAACATGTTTTCAGGCGCTTACGATTAAGCGGAGTGTTCATGGTCCAGTTTAGGCGTCGACGTTAAACTGTGACTACATGAAAAAGCTGCTAAAGCTGCTAAAGTTCGCTAGCGTGTGACTTTATTTTCATGTCAAAAGAACTTGTTTAACACCTCACCTTTGTAGCTGTCACTCCTTTAAGGCCAGATTGGACAAAACTTGGATTATAGTTCATTTTGAATCACAGAGCGTCAGACAGAGCAGTGCCTATAGTTAGTTAGCATCACAAAGCTGCAAAGGAAGAATTTTCGGGTTCCAGGGGACATCACAACATTCTAGTGGCCAGTATTTTTTAATACAGATGAGGGGCAACTAAAATTAATTATTTGAATGCATTTTTTTCAATAATACCATATTTTTCGGACAATAAGGCGTCAAAATGTTTTAGTGCGACTTTGTTAAGATACGAAGACGCTTGATGGATTGTCGGAGCTTTACGGCGACCATAGACAGGAGCCTCATGGAGTAATACGCACTGTTCTTCAACATAATATTACAGTGTGTGTGTATAAGGGCCCCAGAATGGCCCCTGTTCAGACACATGCTGAGTCACACGCCCAAGTGAAGCAAACTCACTTGGTGCTGCATCATCCGAGTGGATTAACCAAAGAACTCCAACCTCTAGATCTCGGTGTCATCAGGTCGTTCAGAGTTAAACTGCAGCTGTGGGAGCGTTGGACGACAGAAGCTGAACTCACATTCACCAAGACAGAGGCAACAATTTCTAATAGAAATGATCGAAAATGACCAAAAACAAAAAAAAAAAATCTCTTGCCGCCAGCTGGTAGTATGACAACATCACACTGTAGAATCTGAAAGCCAACAATACAAAAAATGATCTAGGCTTGGCAAAAATGCCTTAAAATCAGAATATTTTGTAAATTTGAATCATTTTCACTGTAGTTAAGATTTAATGACTTCAGTGATGCAGAATATGGCTGAATTCTTATTTGCACACGTGTCAATAATCGGTTTATCTTGCTGCTGTTTTGAAAAATCGGTCAAATATAAATACAATACTGGAAATGAACCTGGATAATGTCAGCTAAAATGAGAAAATAGATCTGTTATTGGGCTGAGATAGTGCACGTTTTGTACCCTGTTTGGTAGACGATTTGTTTTGAAATACAAAAAAAAAGAAAAACATGCTGAAACTCCCAAAAAGTTGTAACTAAAAATGTTCTGAATCAGTATTAAATCTCTGTGTAGGGCAGGAGAGGAGGCGGGGCTCATTGCTCTTCTATTTTAGACCAAAATCAGACTTCTGCCACCTCAGATTAACTGTTTACTGCTTCACTCATTGATTTCGCAGAAGTCCAGCTTGTTTTTCAACCCTTTGTGTTATTTTTTATCCCCATAAGCGGCCATTTTTGTTATGACGAATGGACCGTGTGTTTGTCTAATTGGCCTTTCCCCCTGACGTTCACGCCCATTGGAAATCTTTGAGTAAACACCTTTTGTTTTGCCCTTTCTTTGGGATGATTTCTGTTATCAGCCTGAGTATATGATTTTGCACAGCGCTGCATAAAGTAAGTTCGACCAGTAGACAGACGACAAAGCTGTTTTAAAGCACTGAGAATCAGAGAATCGGAGCAGTGTCGGCTTGTTGGTCTACTTGAACATTGAACATTTTACACAAATCAAACTACTTTATGTCATATTTTACTGATTTTAGAGGTTTTTTTCTCTAATTCTCAATAGATATGAATGGAGTTAACTAGAATTGCCAATAACAATGGAAGTCCGTGTTAGTAGCAGTCAGAATTTGAAGGTAAATAGTACAAGAACAGAGACCAATAGTCGTAGTAGTCGTATCAAAATCGCAATTTGTACGGATGTAATTAGAACGTCGCAAAGGCTGCAGTTTTTAAAGTCTCATCATTTCCTCCACAAACAGCCAAATCTGCTGTCTTATTCTAGCCTGATTCATCAGCCGGTTTCACTTCGTGGAAACCGTCTGACCTCGCAGCATTAGGATCCGTTCGCTCGACAGTAGGCGGGTACTTTTTTGAGTTAACCAGTCGCTGCTATTTGGTCGTGACGTCTGTAATGCGCCGGAACGCTCGGTGTCCAAGCAATCGCAGCACAACAGCAAACAAAGCAGAGTGAACATGTCCACCAATGAGTATTGTCGTTCCTGCGAGGTGAACATGCAAATTAAAGGTATGATAAAAAATCTGAAGTTATTATTTGACAAAGGAAGTCCAAAGGAGGAGAGCGTCTGCCGTCTGCTGTCACAACTCAGGCTGGTTCTGGCCAAGACTCTGCTTCTCTGATTGGCCAATGCGCCGACTGCAACTTCCGGGGTTCTTGCAAACCGCTGAGTGTTTCTGATTCCTGACAAGTCGCTGGAGAGAAATGAAATTGAGCGGTGGCACTAGGTGGCGCCAGCCTGGCTAGACTTATTCTGCATGAAAACTGCTAATCCTGTAGTTTAGATCTATACAAACATGTTCTGTAATCTGATTCTTTGTTTGTTTGTTTTTTATCTATTTTTTTGTCATTTCAGTATTTTTGTCAATTCTTCTGGACGCCTTTAAACAAAATCGGAAAAATTGCACATTGTTTCATATTTTCCCCAAATCCTTCAGCCCTATTTTCTGGCCAAGCTAATATTTAAAGTCCTGGTACCCACATTTTTTACATGTAATTCACTTAACTCTCCAACTGGCCTCCGAAAGATACGAAAAAAACGTTCATAAACTGAATAATTAGGATGCCCTGAATGCATTTGGTAAGTGAGGAATATCTATGCACCACTGCAAACTATTTCAAATGTGCCAGTTTTGTTTTTCACATATTTAAGACTGTAAAAATCATAAAACACAGTCCCTTTTAACAAATATGAACACAACATAAACCTTTTTACAGCACAGAGAAAGCACACGATAGCACAACAGAAAAAACACAGTGGACACAGCATTTGTCAAACAGCCACATCACTTTGAGGTCCAGGGCGGCCGGTGCACGAGACATTTATTTGATTGCAACATGCAGTGGTACGTGTGTGATGTATGTATTTTTACTTAAGCACTTTATGGCAGAAAATCCATCTCGTGTGTGTGGATTTCAAATGTTTGTGAAATATGACAAACGGACGGTCCCAGGAGGAGGGGACAGTGAGCTCAGTTTGCTCGAGGAAATGTTAAAGGGATGTGATGGGGTATTGGGCATGGGAATTCTTCTATTTATTTCTATTCTGCCTTGTTGAACTTGGTTTTGTTGATCTGTAAGAATTACAGCGATAGAATCTGATATAAAAATTACATGTAGGTCCATACGTGTAGTGCAAATTGCTTTAAAGAGGGTAATTTACTTCTGTAGGGTATTCACTGCTCACACATAACATATTTAGATCATCATATTATATTTTATTGTTTCACTTTTGTTTTTTGATGTCGCTCCCCCTTCAGAGCACTATCACAGCACAATCAGCGCGCATCCCGCTAACGAAACGACTGCACATCACATCTGGGTTGTCAAGTTTATTTCATGTTCAGCTAGGCAGGCTGGCGCCACCTAGTGTCTCCGCTCAATTTCATTCCTCTCCAACGACTAGTTCAGGAATCAGAAACACACTCGGAGGTTTGCAAGACCCCCGGAAGTTGTAGTCGGCGCATTGGCCGGTCAGAGAAGCAGAGCGTTGGCCAGAACTGTCCTGAGTACTGACAGACTGCAGACACCGTCCTCCTTCGGACTTCCTTTGTCAAATAATAACTTTGCATTTTTTCCCGTGCCTTTAGGTTCACACGTTCACCTCGCAGAAACAGCAGTGCTCATTGACAGACATGTTCACTCTGCTTTGTTGCTGTTGCGATTGCCTGGACTCCACTGATCGTCCCGGCGCATTACAGACGTCATGACCACAGAGCAGTGAACTGGTTAAATCAAAAAAGTACCTGCCTACGGTCGAGCGAACGAATCCTAACGCTGCGAGGTCTCCGTGAAGTGAAACCGTTTGATGAATCAGGCTAATGGTCAACAGTATTCCACCATCTGACACCGTTCACGTTAAAAATATTTCTTTTGCATTTAAAATTAAAACAAGGAACTGTCAGGTTTCTATAAATATTTTTAAAATGGCCTTCCCAACGTTTCATTCAGAACTTCCTTTCCAAAGTAGGGCTGAAAAACATCTACTTCTAATTGAAATTTTTGACCAGCGTTGCGATTGTGATTTGTTTTAATTAAAAAAAACATGCGTCCTTACTGTGAGCGGGCTTGCATCTCCACAGAGCTTACTTATCTTAACTTATTTAGCTTTGTTTCCATGGAAATGTTAATCCTCTGGCTATAATATTTCCACAGCACGTCATAAAAAGTATCTCCATGGAAAAAAGTTCTGAATTATGGTTTTAACTTTATTTGCAAAGTCCAAAAAGTGACACGGTGCTGCTTTAACCGCCTTCTGTCTGCAGTGGACTGAGCAGTGTGTGGCCACAGACAGACTTCACAGTTCGTCCTTCTGTGCGAGTATTTTGTCCGGGAGCATCTCTTAAATGCAGATATTAATACGTGTAAATACGACGTCGTGCCAACACCGACCATGAAGCTCAGATCTGTGGGACATAGACTCCACCAGCCAAGACTGTGCTGGACCGGCCTCATATTCACTCCCATATCTTTGAGTAAAACTTGGATTTGTTCTTCCAAATATGCCGTGCAGTCTGGACGGGGCGATAATTGTGTCCACAAAATTCCTTTCCAGCAGCTTCACTCGGAAGAATGCGATTGTATACAAAATTAAGCTTATAACGAGAGAGTTTTTTTACACAGGCAAACTTTGCACAACATAAACTGTATGAAGAAGTGGACTAAAAGTGAGCGCGACGTCACCTGTGATGTTCGGCTCCGGTCAAATGAAGCTCAGTGAGGCCAGTGGTTATAGGGTTATACAGGAGTGAGACTGTGGACGATAATGCCTCTTCCCACGGGATAAACAGGGAGCAGACATTTAGCAGCTCTGTCAGTCAAACTCTAGCAGCACCTCGGCCAAAGAAAGTGACTGTGGTAGAAGTTTTCAGCTTGTCCAAGAATCAGAATCGAAATCCGCCCTGAAGTAAAAGGCTGGAGACAACTGGACGTCTTGAGCATCCGTCCATTTTCTTCCGCTTATCCAGGGCTCGTGGTTGTGGGGGCAGCAGTCTAAGCAGGGACTCCCAGACTTCCTTCACCCCAGACACTTCCTCCAGATGCCCGAGCCACCTCAGCTGCTCCTCCCGACGTGGAGGAGGAGTGGCTCTACTCCGAGCTCCTCCCATGTGACCGAGCTCCTCCCCCTCTCTCTGCAGAGGAAACTCATTTCTTCGCTTGTATCTGGATCTGGTCCTTTCGGTCGTTCCCAGAGTCAGGACCACAGGTGAAGGAGGAACGTGACTGAGGTAAATCCAGAGCTTTGCCTTTGGGCTCAGCTCCTCTTCACCACAACGGCCGATACAGCGACCGCATCACTGCCGACGCTGCACCGATCCACCTGCTCCATCCTCCCCTCACTGAGAACAAGACCCCGAGACACTGAACTGCCCCACTTCGCCTGTTTAAAACATCCACAGCCTCGAGTGACTGTCTTAAGCAGGAGTTTATTTACCATCAATAATATGGGCCCAGGGGGACGTGAAAAGTCAACATTTCCAAAAGTGAATATCATAAGATCTTTGAGTGTTCAAGCCCCTTTACTCTGCTTCCAAAGAGGAGGTTTATGAAGAAGTGTGGGGAGAATATGAAGGCCTGAAGACTCCAGTTAGACAGAAATATGCCACAGTTTAGATACTGGTACCAGTGGTGCCAAGAGAAGATCCTGGTGTAAATACGGCTTTTGTGAATCACTGTTAATCTGAGATATGTACGTGGAGGATAAATTACTGACCAGTTTGTCTGTTATTAATGTTCATATCTTGACTTAATTTTACAAAACAGCGAAATAAAAACACCCAGATTGTGTAGAGTGAGTTAAAACATTTTTACAGAGAGACGGGTAACAGTTTTTCAATGCAAAGTGAACTGGAACATTTTTTGTGGTATTTAGAAATAAACTCAAAACTTGAATCAAATATCTAGATAATTTACATTTTGTTTGATGTAGACCGCAATATTGGTCTAAAACAACTCATTTATGTGTTTAAAAATGGCTATTCAACATTTTTGAACCCTTCAGTCTGAATTTATGTACTTCAATTTAAACATTTGTCGTTGTCCAAAGTTATTCCTCACTTTCCTTCTGCATTCCGAGTGTCCTAATTATGCACAGTGATGAGTTTATAAGCACTTTCCACAACTTTCAGAGCCAGAGCGGAGTCTTGCCTTGACGCTAAAGCTCGAGAATGCTAACGCGCACTTCCTGACTATCAGACAATTGATTTATAATGAAATAACGTAGTCCTGTATCATTCACATGGCCCCTTAAACTTTCCACATTCACTTCTGGGTCAAAATGGTCGGGCTAATACTTATTTTATTTCAGAACAGATAACGTACAGATCATAAAGGGCCCTGTGAGGACCTCATATAAACCTGGGTATGTGGTGTGTTATCAGCATGTGCTGGTGTAACACAGCCCTCTATCTATGCCAAAACAGAAATGAAGTCTATGAAATCTGTGTTGATAAAACTAGCATCAGTGTAATAAAAGGGTGGTGTAGCGCAGGTTTTTATATAACGATAATAAACTTACAGCCCGGTGCGTATCACTGTGAATATTGCGCTCGCTCCCAAATGTGGTGTTTGTGGATGAGCAGAGGAGCAACAGGGCGCAGAGGTAAATAGTTATTGAATACTATTTTATCAATGCTTTTTTGTGTATAGAAAGATAAGAGGTCATAAGAACTATACTTATGAAGAAACCAAAGACTACAGCCATTTTCAAAAATATATATGATAAAAATAATTTGCTACACAGACTTAAAGGTGTTTATCTTCTCTCCAAAATGCTCTCATTATTTAGAATTTCGTTTACTTGAGATGAATAATACAGTAGTTTGGTGCTCTGATGCTTTGATTATATAGAATTTTCTCCTTATGTGTAAGTTGCGACGTTTGTTTTGGGTGTGAACCGGACAAGCATCTCTCTGATTGGTTAATCTTATCTGTCAATCACAGCCTCTGAAATCAGGGCGACAGGATACAGCTCCAGATCCAGAAAAATCTTGCATTTAGACTTATCAATTTGAAACTTCTTTTGCAGTTTGCTCACATAAACGTAAAAGGAAAATGTATCACGTTTTTCACCACATATTTTCATATAAAACCAAGGCATTTCTGTTGATATACAGTAGTGTGCAAGTTTTAGGCAGTGTGGAAAAAATGCTGTAAACAAAGAATTGTTTCAAAAATATAAATGTTTGATTGTTTTTTTCAATTTACTGAAGAACTGATGCTCTTTTGAAGGCAAAGCTCACACCAAATACTCGTCCGATTTACATTTCTCTTTTGTTCATTCGCTGCTTTTTGTTGATTGATGAAAATAAATGATGAACACTTCCATTTCTGAAGCCATTCCCGGTTTACAGAAAAACTTTCGCACAAAAATATACACAGAAAAACAGTTATTCTGACCACGAGCGGGGTCGCCTCTCCACAGATCTGACCTGTAACTTGGTCCGGTCTGGTCTCCGTGAAGATAGAAAGGTTTAATGCCGTAGTGTGAAACATCCCGGACAAAAGGACAAGAATCTCCATGGACAAAAGCATTAGACAGACAAGAAATTAAACTGACCAAAAAACAAAACGTGTAATAAATGACTGAGGTCGTTAAATGCGCAGCCCTTCTCAGAGCGGTGATTCGATACTCTGCACCATTCTGCATAGACCACTGTATTTCGGCAGTTCTTGATAATAATAAGGAAACTTTTAGCTTTTATCATCAAACTTTAAATAGTAAGTTTAAGTCACTGATTTATGTTCTATGTTCTGTTACGTGCGCACAACAATAGAGTTGAGAATTTAACGAAATTCACTTTACTTTATGCCAGTTAAATTATGCTGCTTAAGATTCTAGTAATGTTAGCTATTGTAATTGTTTGAGATATTTTGTCATTTTATTTTAAAAATTATCAATCGGGGCAGGAAAGTGGGAAGGGAACTTACTTAGCAGCGAAACTAGCTGTCAATCAAACCTGTTGCTAACGCTAGGCGGCAGCTCCTCGGGGAATGAAGGCGTCTGATTGGTCCGTTATTTATGTTCATATCTTGATTTAGGACCAAAATAGCGAAATGACAGGATCCTGTAGAGCGGGTTTATACAAGCAATTTAAGACCAAAATGGCTGTACTGTCTTGCCTGAGCTGTTTCTCATGTCTTTAAGCCTTGAACCACACACACACACACACACACACACACACACACACACACACTCATTACCACGTGCATATGCTTTTACACTGCAGCCCTTCTCCCTGGTCCCACCGCTCCTGCCACATAATGAAATCACGTCACTTCGTGCGGCGCTAATGTTGTTTGTGAATCACTGAAGGCCACAAACGTCCAGCTTCACCCTTTCAGCTCCTTATTCAATCATTTCACCTAAAAAAATACTTGGGCAGCTTTAATGAGTTTTTTATTGTTCCTGATCTGATGAAAAATGATTTGAAAAGGTCAGATCCCCCACGATAGTCTGTGGGAAAACTCCTGGCCCTCAAATAAGTACCTTCTTAAAGCTTTATGGGGGGCCTTTATTGTCGCTCTTCAATTTAATTAATGGGAGCGTGGAGGAGGTGGAGTGTTAGTTTTTCTAATTAAAGATGCTTTGTGCGCCCATGTCATTTATTGGGATTTGCTGTAATATAGAA
The DNA here is from genome assembly GCA_034769755.1 of Odontamblyopus lacepedii. Taxonomy (NCBI): domain Eukaryota; kingdom Metazoa; phylum Chordata; class Actinopteri; order Gobiiformes; family Gobiidae; genus Odontamblyopus; species Odontamblyopus lacepedii. The sequence continues at coordinate 1,628,843 of CM068358.1, read as the reverse complement.
CTGCTGAGACGTGAGGGCAAATTAATATGAAATCTGACGCCAGCAGAGACCCCCGTGGTCCTGGTTTGATTCCTGGTTTGGTTCTGGTTTGAGTTCTAGTTTGGTCCTCGTTTGGTTCTGGTTTGGTTCGGGTTTGAGTCCTGGTTTGGTTTGATTCCTGGTTTGGTTCTGATTTTAGTCCTGGTTTGGTTCTGGTTTGGTCCTAGTTTGGTTCTGGTTTCATTTGAGTGCTGATTTGGTCCTGGTTTGGTTCGGGTTTGAGTCCTGGTTTGTTTTGAGTCCTGGTTTGGTTCTGGTTTGGTCCTGGTTTGGTCCTGGTTTGGTCCTGGTTTGGTTCTGGTGGTTTGGTCCTGGTTTGGTCCTAGCTTGGTCCTGGTTTGGTTTGAGTCCTGGTTCGGTCCTGGTTTGGTTCTGGTTTGGTCCTCGTTTTGTCCTTGTTTGGTTCTGGTTTGATTCCTGGTTTGGTTCTGGTTTTAGTCCTTGTTTGGTTCTGGTTTTAGTCCTTGTTTGGTTCTGGTTTGATTCCTGGTTTGGTTCTGGTTTCAGTCCTGGTTTGGTCCTGGTTTAGTCCTGGCTTGGTCCTGGTTTGGTAATAACTTGGTCCTGGTTTGAGTCCTGATATAGACTTAGTTTAGTCCTGTTCCAGTCCTGGTTTAGTTCTGATGTGATTGAGATATGTTTGCTGTGTTCACATTTGGCCCTGTTTGGTCCTGGATTGCTCCTGGTTTGGTTCTGTTTTAGTGTTGGTTTAGTCCTGGTCTAGTCCTGGTTTAGTCTTGTTCTAGTCCTGGTTTAGTGCTGTTCTAGTCCTGGTTTAGTGCTGTTCTAGTCCTGGTTTAGTGCTGTTCTAGTCCTGGTTTAGTCCTGTTTTAGTGTTGGTTTAGTCCTGTTTTAGTGTTGCTTTAGTCCTGGTCTAGTCTAGTCCAAATGAGTTTACTGAATAGCCAGACTTTGGCAAAGATGTTTTTCGGCTCCATTCACAGATGGTCGTGGCTTGATTCTGGTTTGAGCTCAGTTCAGTCCAATAATGTAAACTTGTTTCTGTCCTGTTCTAGTCCTGGTCTCGTCCATGTTTAGTTCCAAGTTTAGTCTCCGTGTTAATATGATGCAACAAATGAGTTCAGACACTTTGGCACTTTTAGCTAAAGCTGATATTTCTACTATTTCTACTGTGCGTTGTACAGAAGGAGCAGACACGGTGGTGAAGAGGAGGAGATGGCACGCAGCTCAAATAACGGAGACAAAAGGATTTAAAAGCCTGGCTTGAGATACAAAGACAGATTGTAAGACAAAGGGAGCAGCTGGGATTGGCCAACAGAGAGAGGCAGGATGCAGTCGTTACTTAAACTTTGGCAGATTGAGACGATAAACTGGGCAGAACCTGGAGGACTAAACGGGAGAGTTGCTGCGTTTGATTATCCCTCTAACCCGGAGCTCCAGGAACACTGCCTAGCGACACGCACCAACATTCCCCTTTCCCTCGGACGTAGGAACTCGGAGCAGCTCGGACGAGACTGAGCGAGGGTTAAAGTCCAAGAGTCCTGCACCCGCTTATATGAACCGTTTTCATTGTGTTTGGACGCTTTGGTGGTTTGAATGGAAATTTCCGTCACTCGTATCACTGCAGTACCTTACAGCACATGTGTCAAACATGCGGCCCGGGGGCCAAATCCGGCCCTCCAAGACCTTTAATCTGGCCCTCGGCTGATTTTTCTATTAAAATACTTAAAATTTTCAGATTTTTCTGTTAATTTTCTGCACCGTTTAGCATAGCAGCGTCTCCGGCGTTTCTGTACGTTGCGACTCCCACCAGAGCAGCACAAATGAAGACTTTCCTCTTTCCAAACGCTCTTAAAGGACGATCGTTTTGACTGTCGACCGTGACCCTCATCAGCAAAATGTCAAAAAATGAGAAAAGCAGATGCTGAGTTCAGGATTTCCCATGAAAAATAGTCTAATTCTTATTTGTTGACAGAGGTGAATGGGAAATCTGTGCTCAGTGTGTTTGGAACAAGTGGCGTTGCTCGAGGAATATAATCTTAAACACCACTACGAGACACGGAGAAAAATACAATAACTTGAAGAGAGAACTGAGTTTTCTGATCCGGCCCTTTTGGGATCAAAGTAGGCTGCATACGGCCCCCGGACCAAAATGAGTTTGACACCCCTGTTATACAGCATCTGTATCAGTGTCTATGGTATGGGTTTGGTAGTCGGTGTTGCCCGTGGTTTTAGCCCATTTCCTGCTCGCTAACGTGCCAAAAATAATCTACTATCATGCGACACCAACGCTTTCACTAATATACTGAATTATACTGTACTATTTATACTGAATTCTTCCTCGAGGTTGTGTATTTGAAGTACAAACTTATTTTGGAGCACCTGGTAATCGGCCAATACTAAAGCAATCACAGCTTTCTGGTGAGCTCCAGGTTTTTCTCGGAGTCGGACAAACAAAAACAGAATAAAGCTTGAAGCTCAGGGAAGTCTTGCGTGATGTCATGTAGTACTTGAAATCGCAGTGACCTCTAGAGGCAGCACATGCTCAGTTTTTGACTGTTTTTGAACACAAAGCTGCAAATGTACCATATACCCACTTTAGTACCATTTGTTTTAACAAGATTCATATTTTCTGCCTTAAAAGTCGAGATGTTCCGATCAAGGTTTTTTGGCTTCCAGTACATTTTTTTTAAGGAGCGCTCTTTCCGATACCTTTTTTAAAAATAGCTCCAGTCGTGCCATGTCTGTAATATCGTGTTGTGAAGCAAGTTCGTACCTCAGCTCCAAAAAGTCCATTAGACGACGAAAGCCTTTGTTGTCGTGAAAAGTCCCACACAGCGACACGGCGGCGGTTTGATTTGCGCTGCCATAAAGCGCGTCGATGCTGCAAAAACATGTGAAACTGGATCGGTCACGTGACTGAATCTAATACTGTCTGATACTCGTAAAAGAGCCGGATCGGGGGCCGATACCGATACTGAATATCGGATCGGGACATCCCTACTTAAAAGTTCTTTCAGATGGCAAAAAATCCATCTTTGTGATTAAATTTTAAGAAAATAATTGCACCAGGTCATCTGTGTTACTCCCAGAAAAGACACTGAGCCCTTTGACGGGTTTTTTTCATGTCATTTGCAGACACTGTATATTAAAGTGCACTATGTAACTTTTTGGTTGGGGGTCCGTCTTGCTTGTTTCTATGGATATGCTATCGCTCTGTCTGAAATGTTCCACAGTATGACATTAAACAGCTCTGCCTCACATGTATTCAATTACAGGTGTTTATAGCTCAAAAATATCGAGAAAAACAGGCGCTCTGACTGTGAGCGGGGGTCGCCTCTCCACAGATCTGACCTGTACCTTGGCCCGGTTTGGTCTCCATGAAGATAGAAAGGTTTAATGCTGTACTGTGAAACATTCCAGACAAAGCAATAACATCTCCATGGAAAAAACAAACAAACATTTGATTGAAAGTTACACAATGCACCTTTAACCATAAATATTCCAATAGTTGCATTAATTGGCACAAGAGACTTTATCAGACATAAAACATAAGACAGTTTTAATGTCACTGCAGCACAGCAACATTCAAAGTGCTGTTTTTGTATAAATAAAGCTTTTAAAAGTGCATCCGTCAAGAATAGAGGAATCCAAGTATGAAATGATCAGCTTGACGAAGGAGAGAAAGTGACAGTAATTAGTCTCATCTCTGACTTTTCCTGAGCGTCGTTTGTGGAACAGATGATACACGACCTGTTTACATAAACCTGGATGTTGCCGTTATAACAACTCAGTCTGAATGTAAATGACCCACTTTCCTCTAGACTGGTGCAATATACAGAAATTATGACAAAGAAGATTAAGGCATTAATATGAATACACCACAGGCTGCTGTGGCAATGTCGGATCATTTTCTCATTTGTGTGGGGTTGTCAGAAGTACAAAAAACAGATACTAATCAATACTACTGATACTAGATACTCATTTGTGCACTAAAAAGTCACATTCACAGGACAGAAATGAACCTTTCCTGAATAGGTTTAGACTTAGAGTTTTTCAGAACTAGGGATGTTAACCGGTGGTTGACCGAATCAACGTTAACCGGTCAAAATTAAATGGATAAATGGTTAAATGGAACCCTGTGTAATCCTGTTTGAGCGCGGCACGGTTCTGCAGTCCGAGTGTGAGTCGCCCTAAATGATCATAGACTGAGACTAAACGCACATTTTATGTGTCTCATTGCTCAAGACGTGAGGTTCATCGATGATGTATCACCTCAAAATGCGACACCCTCAAGCCTCTTCTACAGGTGAGAAAAGCCGACCTACCGTGCTAACTATGCTAACTGTGCTAACTCTGCCCCGCGGAGTGCTTTCTCTGTGTTTCTGTTTATCTCTACAGCTTTAGCGCTGCTACGAGCAGGTGGTTTGAGTTTCCACAGAAGTGCTTTTGTTGTGTAGGTGACTGTTGGATGTTCTGGCATTTTATTCTGCAAGGTTTTGTGCGTTTTGTGGACTAAAGTCATGACTGTTGGGTTAAACTGAGCCTTACGTGTCTGTGTATAAATGCTTCATGTGTGGTGTTGACAGACTTGCGCTCCACAGTCTATAAACAGCGTTTCTTCCGAGTGGTCATTTTCTGAAATGAGCCGCGGTGATGTTTCAAATGAGCCTCTAACACTTGACTAACACCTTTATCTTCAACACTATCACGTGTGAGAGGCGGCGACAGCACGGCTCGAGCCCAAATGGCTGTTATTTCAAATAGCGATTAGATTTAGAATAGGTTTTAAACCGAACAGTTAAACCGATTTTAACCCGTTAACGAGGCTCGTGGTCAGTCATGATTTTTTTTTCTTTTTGCCTTTTCAGAACAAGATGCACAGATATTATGTGTGCTAAAATTTACTGCTGAATATGACATTCTGTTGTTATTTTATTTGTGTTATCAGAATTAGTATTAAGCATCGAGTCTATTCCTTTGTATCAAAACATTTTAGTATTGGGACTCTACATCTGATATGAATAATAATGCATCAGTTTTATACAGCGCTTTTCTGGACACTCAAAGACACTTTACAGAGCATTATTCATTCACTCCAGACCCGGTGGTGGTAAGCTACTATTGTAGCTACAGCTGCCCTGGGGCAGACTGACGGAAGCGAGGCTGCCAATCTGCGCCATCGGCCCCTCCGACCACCACCATCACTCACGCACACACCACTTTCATACTAGGCAATGTGGGTGATGTGCCTTGCCTAAGGGCACAGCGACAGTTTTTGCGACTGGCCCCACTGTGGCACCTGGAATTCCTTGTGGTCTCCCATCCAAGTACTAACCAGGCCCGGCCCTGCTGAGCTTCTGAGATCTGACGGGTTCAGGCTTTGACGAACCGGTATGGCCACATCTGATATGAATAACCGGATCAGATGTAGTTATTTTGTTTGATTTCTACTGACCATGTGAAATGAGAGTCTGCTATAATGAATAAATGCCTTCAAGTTGTTTTATATAATCAAATACTTTGCAAGAAGTATCTAAACCTGATTTTTACTGTCTTAAAAATGTGAAAAACAGCGCGAAATTGTGGGCCCTGGGTATAAATCATGTTGGCAGGTCCAGCCGTAACTACATGTTGCCTAATGAAAAATGCACATTGCAGAGATTGTGAGTGGCCCTTTCTGCACTGGGCCCTGGGTAAACAGAACCCTTTACACCCCAAACACGTCCACATTTATTCCTCACTTACCTCTTTCTGAGCGTCCTCATTATTCACTGCGATGATTTTAACCTGCACAATCTGATTATCGGACAATTAAGCGATTCACGGCGACGGTAGGTTAGTTTGGAATCCCACTCTCTCGACGTAAACATCACTGGTTGTGCCGTCGATGACCCACAGGTTTGCAGCGCTATTCTGGCTCCCGCAGATGAACGCTGCCGTTGTGTCCTCAGGCAAGACACTTAACCCACCGTGGCCCTACGTCTGCCCACGCTGATGCATGAGTGTGTGTGACAGTGAGTGGGTGGTTCCTTCATGTAAAACCCTTTGAGTGCCTTGAAGCTGGAAAAGAGCTGTATAAAAATGTGACCACATCTATTTTGACTCCCACGGCGTATCTGTACTGCGGCTAGACAAGTTCAGCTGAAATACAGATAATCCTACCACCAAAATGAGTTTGCCACAGGGGATATTTAGGGCACAAAGTTTGTAAGGATGTGAGAGAATTGTTATATTTAGAAAGGGCTTAGGAAGTGGGTCAGCTGCCAAAGAGCCCACAGAGCGGCCCATAGGCTCCACACGGGCCCCTGTTGGATCGTTGCTGGTACACTCAGGGGTAGTTATCCTGAAAGCTCGCTCGAAAACCTCTTATAGCTCACACCAACAGTGACTATATTTGGATAAAGCCACGGGGGCAGTTTAGTCACCCAAACACTTCAACTTGGATATGTCACTGCTCTGCCTGGAGTGTTGCTCAGTGTGACATTAAACAGATCTACGTTTATTCAATTACAGGTGGTTTTATAGCTCGAAAATCTTTTGAAAAACAGGCGTTCTGAGCAGGGATGGGCACGATTAGTCGACTAACAATTGATCGTTAAGAATTTCGTTGATCACGTTTATTTTTAAAAATAAATAGTTTCAGCCTCACAGTCCCACGGTCTCGGCTCTGGCTCCTTGGAGATCCCTATATTCCCCAAAGAGTGTGTTCGCCTGCACATCAGTGTCCCGGTTTGGTCATGGTGCAGGTATACGCAGTATCCTGGTTTACTGCAACAGTTGAGTGCGCCTGGGTCCAAAAGACAAACACTTTTCAGTCACATCACAACAGCAGCCAAAATAAATAAAGTGAGTGAAATACCTGCACAGTTTGATCTCTGAAAACATGAACCATCTCCAATGCCATATAGGCACAGAAAGAACACTCATATAACCCACTGAGTCGTGTCCTTTAGCCTGACAGAAGCTGAAGCATTAGTGCACAAGAAAGAGCTGCTTTTTTTCAGCGTTTACAGTTTATGCAAATGAGCCATGCGGTCGCTATGAAAGATAAACAAATGTGCCAACGCTGCATTAAACACGTTCTGATCTCACACAGGCTGATGTGGCTCTGTACTGGTGATGGTTTATAGGTTGTAAAGTTGAGTTGATTTATGCAGATTAGTAAGAATAATAATAATGCTGATAAACGTAATGATTAATCAATTAATCAATCGATCATTAATTCATCCGATGATCAATTAAGTAAATTTAATTGAATGCCCATCCCTAGTTCTGACTGTGAGCGGGGTCGCCTCTCCACAGATCAGGCCAGTAACTTGGTCTGGTTTGGCCTTTATGAAGATAGGTTTAATGCCATACAGTGAAATATTCCAGCCAAAGTAATAACATCTCCACAGAGAAACGCCTTGGACAGACCCTTCACCAGAAAAGTGACACAGTGCAGCTTTAAAATAAAAACTTAACAGAGCAAAAACAGAATGAAACAGTAAGATTTAGGTTCAAACATGCACCATGAGCCACATGGGAGGCTTCAGCTGATCAGAGAACGTGTTTTCATGACAAAACCGACCCAGACTCACCTGCTCACACAGAGACATGAACATTGTTATGGTGTTTTGGTGTTTTGGTTCTCAAGACAATTATCCAATCAGAAAACAGAATGAGCCTCACATGATTCTCAGATTCAGTGCTGAAATACACTTTGTTTAAACCTAAAAGGACTTTCTCTGACGTGAATTGTCACCACCTAAACCTCAGCACCTGCGGCCAGTCAATAACCAGGGCCTCTGTAGCAGTTCTACAGCAGCATATACAGAGAGTGAGAAAAACGGGTTTGTTTCCTCAATCTGCAAGTTTAAGCATCCAAACTTTTTCCTAAGGTGAGCTGCCTTTACAAAAACAAAAATACAAAAGAGCTACCAGTTTTAGAGGTTGCGAAATATGCAGCTTAATGATACAATGGTACGACGGTAATAGGCATTTGATAAGCCAAATTTCAGCTATTCAGCACATCCATCCATCCATCTTCTCCCTCTTAATCCAGCTGGGTCCCGGGGGCAGTTTACTGCCCAATCCTCATAGCACCTGACCCCCCCTGAACCCCTCTGCAGGTGGTGAGCCCACAGGAGGGTGGACATAGGGGTGCAGGTTTTGAGCTATTCAGCACAACACATATAATTCAGAAATCCCCTTGGCGAGCTGCTTGAAAAGGGATGGAGAGCCGGGCTACATAGAGCTCTTTTCAACAATCCATTTACACAAAAAAGTAACAACCAAAAACTACCCCACTGGCCATTCGCTGCCTCACTTTTCACCCTACCTCAACCATCGGTTATTCTTGTACAAATTGCCAGATTGGTATTGACCTTCTTTGGAAACAAGCAGCAGTAAAATAATGAACTTTTCCAGAGGAGTGAGAGAGCAGGGAGCACGTGCAGCCATTCAACTCTGCCCCCGAAGGCCTCTCCCTGCTCCGTCTCTGCGCCTCTGTTCGCGTGTTTACTCTGCCTTTGAACTATCGCTATTGGCAGCCGCTGTTTGTTTGTACTGATGATGGATCATAAGAGCCGTTTGTCACACACTAAAGGCGACAAGCTGCTGTCTGCCTAATGTGCGCTTGGTTGGGATTTCATAACCGAGTTTCCTCCACTCTCAATACGTTGTGATGTAATATGCAGAGTTTATGTTCCAGCTCATTGGCTCTGAAACATTTCACACCAAGAACCACCAAAGACAAGATTTGTCTTTCTGAGTACCACCGGGTCTAAACCAGGTCTACAACAGGACAATTCCAGGTTTAATCTAGGGGGAACCAGGTCTAAACCAGGTCTAAATCAGGTCTAGAATCCAGGGCTGGGATGGCTTCAAAAATGGAAGTGTTAATCATTTATTTTCATCAACCCACAAAAGGCAGTGAATGAACAAAAGAGAAATGTAAATCAGATCAGTATTTGGTGTGAGCTTTGCCTTCAGAAGAGCCTCAGTTCTTCTGGGTTTTACCTGCAGACAGTTTGTGAAGGACCTGGGCTGGTCGCTGTTCCAAACATGTAGAAGAACTAAGCTCAGATGTTGTGTGGATGGAGCTTCCTCACATCCTTCTGTCTCTTCAGGGAATCAGACTCACTCCATGATGCTGAGGTCAGGGCTCCATCACTTTCTTAACTTCTTGTTCTTCTTCACGCTGAAGAGAGTTTCTTAATGACTTTGGCTTTTTCTTTTGTTCACTCACTTTGCATTTTGTAAATGGATAAACACAAACAATCATTTATATTTTTGAAAGCCGTCTTTGTTTACAGCATTTTTTCCACACCTGCCTAAAACTTTTGCACAGAACTGTATATTGAGATGAAGACGCAGCAGCAGAATTGTTTTGAGCTGCTTATACAGTCTATGCCTACTGAGGAAAGACATATTTTGCCCAAATACATGGGGGGAAATCTGATACAGGCCATTTACGTCACATAATGACATCACTTTCTGAAGCTATTGTAAAAAATGTACTGCTATAAGGTGAGATATTTCTGCCCGTCGAACAGGATGGGAGGCTGTTTCTAAGCAGACTTACCCGCCCAATGCCAAAACAAAGATACTGTTTTCCATATTTCTACTGTTTTCACTGGACACAAAATATTGGATTTTATTAGCAGTGCAAAACTAATTGTCTCTTCTGTGATCTTCTCCCATGTTGATTTCCAGTCTATCAGTAGAAATGATCCAGTGGGGATCAGTACTTTTTATAGACCCTTAATATTCTAATGTGTGGCTTTGTGCAGTTAAGAGGGAAGATTTTGTGAATTCTGTGGCATATGTTCTAGTTTTTCTGCTTCTGTGGGCGAGTCGGCCTCAGTCTAATTACAGATGGCAGCTTTAATGCTATACTGTGCAATATTCAGTGATGGGAAGAGTACGTTGAAAGTGTATTTAGTTGCAGAATATTGAATAACTGCATTAAAATGTACTTTATATTGTACTGTTAGAATACTTTTACACTGAGTTGCTTTATAGCTTCATTTTAGCTTCAGTTTAGCTTCATATTATAGCTTAGTTTATAGCTTCAGTTTGTTCTGCGACTGAAGAAGGGCACATCAGAACCCAAATTGAGCTATTAAATATTAATATTCCTTTGATTTTAGAAAAAATACTCTGAATACCACCAAATGACAAAGTACCAGAATACAAGTGCTCAAAATCTGTGTTCAGAATATTTTCAGTACATGTATTTAGTTATTTCTCAACCAAACAATAATATCTCCATAATCAGGTGGCATCTCCTCAATCAGAAAAAGTTCCACTGTGCATCTTTAAACTTAAAAGAAAATCAAATCGATTACTTCTGAAGTCGTGTGTTTCTGATGTGGACTTCAAAAAGCGCGTTAAAACCAGCAGTGAAAACCCTGCTGTTTTTACGTGACATTTGGAAATGTTGATTCGGAACAGGCTTTCTCCTTTCCGTTCTTTTGTGAAAATATCGGCAGGTCCATTATTGCAAATATCAGATTTTATGTTGCCCCACAGAGCAGTAGAAAAACAGAAAAATCCATCTTATTATCATGTTTGTCCCACCTGAGCACACAGCCATCCCCCGAGTTACATTTGAGGAGGTTTTAAAAGATGAGAAAGCCAAGGATTATCTCACCTCCCAGACATGCTAGTGCCGCTTTGTGCCGTGCATTATGTAAACACTCCAAACCAGTCAATTTTACTGCATTATGGAACACATTTCTCTGCCTCTTCTAATGGGCTCTGCTACACTGGGAGTATACCATGAGTTAGAAAACAGTGATGCAACGCTGTGGTTTAGGACATGGTTATTTTCCTTTGGACATAGACAATGTCTATTTTACCTAGACATTTTTTATTTCAGCCTTTTTCAAAACTAAATTCAATATAAAAAGTGCATTGTGTAACTTTCGGCTTCCACTGTGTGGTATTAAACTTTGCATTTATGAAATACTCAAAAATACAAACCTGCTCGTCGACATAGAGATAGTTTCAGGTCATACTGTGGAATATTCTCAGTAAAGCAGTCACATCTCCATGGAAACAAGCAACACAGCGAAGACATTTCTCTGCCTCTTCTAATAAGTTAACAAGAATGCAACACTATGGTTTAGGACATGGATGTTTTCCTTTGTGAGTCAGTGGGACCAAAGCAGAGCCAGGCCTGGTTACACTTGGATCTCAGGGAATTCCAGGTGCCACAGGCGCCAGTGACAAAAACATCACTGTTGTGTCCTTTACCCACAATGCCGAGTATGAATGAGGTGTGTGGGCGAAACTCGGTGGTGTCTGGTAAGTCCTGCCCGAGGGCGGCTGTGGATACAATAGTACCTTACCTTACTTGACCACCACCGAATGAATAATGCACCAAACTGTAATTCGACTTTGAGCAAGACTAATGCATTATTATTACTATAATATAATTAACTTCTATTTTTATATTCAAGTGCACTGTGTAACTTTCTGCTTGTCTCTATGGAGATGTTATTAGGCGACAGTAGCTCAGTGTTTGTTTTGAAGGTGGTTCAAGTCTTGCTTTCCCGCTCATAAACATCACGCCCGTGCATCCCTCACGTCCACAAGAACTGCACTGCATTGTTACTGTATGTGGGCTTGCCTTTCCACAGATCTGACCTGTGGCGCGGTCTCTTCACATCACCTACCAGTCTTTGCAGTATAAGTTTAATGCCACACTATGGAAAAAATCGAGGCAAAGCATTAACATCGCCATGGAAACTAGCAGCTAACACATTTCCCTGCCTCTTCTAATGGGCTGTGGTTCACTGGGAATATTCTGTATAAGTTATGGAACAATAAGAGCGCCGCGGTGTAGCCGCCGCACTGTGGAGCGTTTGAGCCAAAACAAAAACATATATTTTACCTGAAATTCAGACCTTTCCAAAACTCATTAGAATCACATTAAAGGTGCAACTTTCTGGTGACGGATCTGCCACCTGCTCGTCTCCATGGAGATTTCACTGTTTTCTTTATGTATCTTGCATTTACTCAGTCACAGTTGTTCTGCTCTCCAAAATACAGAGAAAAACACTCATTCTTACACAGATCTGACCTGTAACTTGGCCAGCTGACATCACTTTCCTGCCTACACGGAGATACTTTAATGCCATACTGTGGGAAGTCTGAGCAATAACATCTCCGTGGAAACAAGCATCAGCTAGCACATTTCCCTGCCTCGTCTAATGAGCTCTGATACACTGGGAATATTACTTTTGAGTTCGAAAACAATAACACAACTCTTTGCTTTGGAGGTGTTTATTTTCCTTTATAAATCGATCTCGAAAACCTCCTTCTGCTTTTTAGATTTTACTTAGAAATGTTCCCTCAGCCTTTTTCGAAGCACGTTACAAGCACATAAAAGGTGCTAGGAAAGCATCTGCCACCTGCTCGTCTCCATAGAGATATTATCGCTTTTTCTTGTAATGTTCCACGGAATGGCATTAAACTTAGCTTGCATTTATTACTAACAGGTGTTTCGTTGCTCAAAATACCTTGAGAATTGTGTAAATTTAGTTACCGTGAGTTTCGTCTCATCTTTACGTGGAGATAGTTAAGATCTCCACAGAAAAAGTGCCAAACCCTTCCCCAGAGTTAGTGTTGTTGCGGCGAGTAGGCTCACATCTCCACGGAGCTGACCTGTAACTCCATCTGATGGAGATACCAGCTTGTCTCCACGACGATACACAAGTTTAATGCCATGACTGTGATGCCATATGTGAGAGACTTGTTTCACAGCACAAATCTACGGAAGCCGGGAGGGTTCAGAGCAAATACAAACATCACAACACAAATACAAACACCACAACACAAATACACACACCACAACACAAATACACAAATACAAACACTACAACACAAATACACAAATACAAACACCACAACACAAATACACAAATACAAACACCACAACACAAATACACAAATACAAACACCACAACACAAATAACAAATACAAACACCACAACACAAATACAAACACCACAACACAAATACAAACACCACAATGCGCAGATACACCACTAACGCAAATACATACACAACACAAATACAGACGCCTGACGCAGATGCGCGCAGATGCGCGCGCGCGCAGCGCAGGTGCAGGCGCTGGCGCAGATGCTGCGAGCGCCGCAGCGCAGATGTGGGCGCCTGACGCCGCAGATGCACGGCGCACGGGCGCAGATGCGCAGGTGCAGGCGCCGCAGCGCAGTAGGCGCCGCGGCGCAGTGCGCGCGAGCGCAGATGGGCGCAGTGCAGCACGCCGCAGCGTGGGGCGCCGCAGCGCAGGTGCAGGCGCAGCGCAGATGCAGCGCCTGGACGCGCGCAGCGGCGCAGGTGGGCGCTGCAGCGCAGCGCAGCCGCAGGGCGCTGCGCAGGTGCGCGCCGGCGCAGGTGGGCGCCGCAGCGCAGGTACCAGACGCGCGCGCGCGCAGATGCCAGGCGCCGCGGCGCAGATGCAGCGCCGCACGCAGGTGCGCGCTGGCGCAGGTGCGCGCGCGGCGCAGATGCGGGCGCCGCAGCGCAGGTGCAGGGCGCTGCAGCGCAGGTAGCGCCGCGCGCAGATGCGCAGGTGGGCGCGCAGGCGCAGGTGCGCCGCAGCGCAGGTGCAGCGCCGCAGCGCAGGTGGGCGCCGCAGCGCAGGTGGGAGCGCTGCAGCGCAGATGCAGACGCGCAGCGCAGGTACGGAGCGCTGCAGCGCAGGTCCTGGGCGCTGCGGCGCAGATGGGCGCTGCGGCGCAGGTGCGGGCGCTGCAGCGCAGATACCAGGCGCTGCGGCGCAGGTGCAGAGGCGCTGCAGCGCAGGTGCCGGCGCCGCTGCGGCGCAGGTGCGGCGCTGCGACGCAGGTGCAGAGCGCCGCGGCGCAGGTACCAGGGCGCTGCGGCGCAGGTGGGCGCGCTGCGAGCGCAGGTACCAGGCGCTGCGGACGCAGGTAGGCGCTGCAAGGCGCTGCAGCGCAGGTACCGGGCGCGCAGCGGCGCAGGTGGAGCGCTGCAGCGCAGATGGAGCGCTGCAGACGGCGCTGGGGCGCTGCAGCGCAGGTGCAGACGCTGCGCAGGTGCCGGGCGCTGCGGCGCAGGTACCAGGCGCGCTGCAGCGCAGGTGGGCGCGCTGCGCGCGCAGGTGGGCGCACGGCGCAGGTGCGCGCGCGCGCAGAGCGCGCTGACGCTGCAGGTGCGCAGCGCGCGCAGGTACGGCGCGCTGCAGCGCACGCAGTGGGCGAGCGCAGGCGCAGGCGCAGATGCGCGCGCAGCGCAGGTGCGGCGCCGCAGGCGCAGGTGCGCGCAGCGCATGGTGGGCGCTGCAGCGCAGGTGCAGCGCGCGCTGGCGCAGGTGCGCAGATGCGCGCAGCGCGGCGCAGCGCAGATGCGCAGGTACGCGCTGGCGCAGGTGCGCGGCGCTGCAGCGCAGTGCAGGCGCTGCAGCGCAGGTGGGCGCCGCGGCGCAGGTGGGCGCTGCAGCGCAGATGCGCGCGACGCAGATGCGCAGGTGGCGCGCGGCGCAGATGCAGGCGCCGCGGCGCAGATGCAGCGCGCGCAGCGCGCGCAGGCGCAGGTGCGCGCACAGATGCAGCGCGCGCTGCAGTGCGCGCAGGTGCGGGCGCTGCAGCGCAGGTGGGCGCTGCAGCGCAGATGCAGGTACGGCGCGCAGCGCAGGTGGGCGCGACGCAGGTGCGCGGCGCAGGTACGGCGCTGCGGCGCAGTGCAGGCGCTGCGGCGCAGGTGGGCGCTGCAGCGCAGGTGCAGGCGCCGCAGCGCAGGTGCGGCGCAGCGCAGGTGCAGGCGCTGCGGCGCAGCGCAGGTGCGGCGCAGGTGCGGCGCCGGCAGCGCAGGTACGCGCGCGCTGCGGCGCAGATGGAGCGCCGCGGCGCAGGTGGTGCCGCGGGCGCAGGTGGGCGCCGCAGCGCAGATGGGCGCCGCAGCGCAGATGCTGGAGCGCTGCGCAGATGCAGGTACGGGCGCTGCGGCGCAGGTGGAGCGCCGCGCGACGCGGCGCAGGTGGGCGCCGCAGCGCAGATGCGCAGATGCGCAGGTACGGGCGCTGCAGCGCAGATGCAGGCGCCGCAGGCGCAGATAACCAGATGCAGGCGCTGCGGCGCAGGTGGAGCGCAGATGCGCAGGTGGGCGCCGCAGCGCAGGTGGGCGCTGCAGCGCAGATGCAACAGATGCGCACTGGAGCGCCGCAGCGCAGATGACAAATACAAACGCCGCAGCGCAGATAACAGATGCAGGTGCAGATGCGCAGATACCAGGCACCGCAACACAGATGCGCAGCGCGCAGATACAAACACCACAACACAAATAACAAATACAAACACCACAACACAAATACAAACACCACAACACAAATACAAACACCACAACACAAATAACAAATACAAACACCACAGCACAAATACAAATGCCACAACACAAATGCAAACGTCGCAACACAACAAAAAACCTCAACACACCAAAAAAAGCCACAACGGAAGTGGCCGAGGAGGATCAAGCAGGAAATTATTTACGACGGTCAAACAGCGACATCGATCCTGCCACAAAACTATAAATTACTTTTACTTCTGTTTCCAACTTCGTTCACTTCTTTGTTCCTTTACTTTTCACCTTCTTCTTCTTCAGCTTTTCCCATTCACTCCCTGCTTGATCCTCCTCACTTGGTCTGTCGGAAAACAGTCCCGTGGCCACTATGATTGTGGCTTTTCTGTTGTGTTGCGGCGTTTTTGTGTGGTGGCGTTTGTATTTGTTATGAGCCCTCCTGAGTCCCACGGTCACCTCCGTTTTGGCTTTTTTTGGTGTGTCATGGCTTTTTGTTGTGTGGTGGCGTTTGTATTTGTCGTGAGCCCTCCTGGCTTCCATACAAATCAGCTCAACTTTTGTAGTTCCAGCCAAATCAACTCTTTCTGGTTAGATTGTGTTGAAATCACACTTAAAGTGTAATAGACCGAGCAGTGCCTAGAGTTAGCATCACACCCCCAGGAAATGTTTATCAGGAGTGTGTTTTATGGTAAAAATCAGGGTTATATGCGGTCACATTCACATAATAACAATTTCAAATGCTACCAAGGCATCACTGTAACTTTCATTTATAACAATAACACACATCATGGAGCTTGTTAATGCTCCATCATCACGTACTGTAATCCCATATATTTGCAATGTGCGTTTTCGCCCTAAGAAACAACACAAAATGGACGGATCGCATAACAGCAGAGCACTCGCGCCCTCATATACTCCTACCCACATGGGAGACACAGAAGCACAATACGCCACGTTCCACACTATTAAAAAAGCAATTAGTTTTCAGGTTCATTTTTGAGCGGGACGGGGCCACGGGAGACACACGTAAGCATAGAGTATAGCAGCAGACAGGGACACAACCTTTGAAACCAGCGTCGTCACTCTCCGAAGAGATACGCTACACAAATACACGGATACAATGGTTGTTTTTTGCATATGCGCCCGTGCCCCGGAGGCTTCTTGTTGTAGACCAAATGGGAAAGTGGATTACGTGAGTGCGTATAGTCGTGAGATTGCAGTATCCACAAAAAAAATCAATAAATTTCCTTTCTCCGACATGACAACACCGGAGCGGATGGGAGTGCACCCGCTGACACCATACAAGAGAACTCTGTGAATATAGAGAATCCTACATTCAAACAGCAGCCAAACGCTGACACTGAATCACGTTTTACTTTAATCTGTTTAATTTAAATACGTTCGCACCGAAAATATTTATATAGTTTCATTAGGTTAAAAGGTGCACTGTGACTTTTGCCTGTTTTCCTCCATACAGCAGAGATACTGTTTGGTCAGGAAGGGTCCAGAGTTCAGGATGAAACTACTACAGGTGTTTTTATTGCTCAAAAATCTCGCCTCTCCATAGATCTAACCTGTAACTTGGCCTTAAGATGGCACCTTTTCCTGGCCTTAGACTGTACATATAAATGGACAAAACTAATGTGCAAACTACTGCGTTTAAAGTTGACTTCCATTGAAAAGTCATTCCCTCTCTCTGTGTAACTGTTTTTTTTACTATTTTGTCCCTAAATCAAGATGTGAACATTATTAAAGGATCAGTTTGGTGCAGGTTTTCCCTTAGGTCGCTCCCATTAACGTCAGCAACAGGTTGACTGACAGATTCGTTTCTAAGCGGCAAAGTGAAACCAAATGCAATAGGTGACGTCACACTTCAATAGTCCACTTCTATTATACGGTTTCCACTCAGTCAGGGCCCACACTACGGGCAGCTCAGACAATAATAGATTAAATAAACCCAACTATATATGTATATATAAGCATAGGTCCCAGTTACCTACTGTCATGTTATGTTTAAAGCCCGTTATAACCTGCTACCAAGCACAATCCAACATATGTTTAGTGACAGAGGAGTGAAATATAACCTTCGAGGCAAAAGTGATTTTCAAATGCAGTGTTCCCGTACAACCACTAAAATGATGTTTATCACAAGATGTGGAGTTGACTTGTGGAATGGCCCAGACGAGGAAATTAAAAATAGCACTTCATTAATGCAATTCAAGAAAAGATATAAACTGAAAGTATTACTGTCTTATGCTCTAAATGGGGCATAAAAGACACATGATACACAAACTACACTAGCACATGCCCGGGCGCACGCACTCTGGTGTATGTGCCCAGGCATGGGCGCTACACTGACACTTGCTGCTGAACACTTTCATTGTCTAATTTTGGTTGGTATTCAAATGCCAATAAATAAACAAACAAACAAACAAACAAAAAAAAAACTTTTCATAAACATTTTATATTACATATTATTATGTCACCTGGTGTGAAGATAACAGCTGTGAAAGGGGGTGGGCTCCCATAAGCTCTTGCTTCTGCCCACTCCTTTTGAGCATTTCTTGTTACTGTATAATTTTTTTTTGCTTTGCTTCGGTATTTTATTATGAACCTTGTGTGTTCAAATAAACAATGAATCATCAGAATCATCATCATCAGGTTTCTTAACTTGTTAGTCTGTAAAATGAATCTAAAGCGTTCGTTCTTATATTAGGACATTAGCGTCTGAATGAAATGAAACAGAAAACACCAAAGTTCTTGCAGAGGTAAATAGGACTGACCCGGACCCGGTCCTGGTTTAGACCTGTTTTAGTCCTGGATCTTATTCTTTGCTCTTAGTTCATTTTATAATGAATAATATGAATAATTTTATAGAAGTATCGTATTGGGACTCGATATCAGCAGATACTTAAAATCAAATGACTCGGACTCTGGGGCAAAAAACGTGATTGGAACATTCCTAAAAATAAACGTGAAAAACTGTCTAAGAGCTTTTTTTACTGTACTGTGGTCCACAGCAAGAAAAAAATGATCTGACAAAGGCTTTTTTTCTGAAACGTTGTGTAAACGTTTTAAAAAACGCTGTTGGACATTGGTCGTCTGAGTTTGATATGCACTTTTTTCACTTTCATTACCATCTGAATTATCATATGAACTGTCTTTTTTTCCATCTCTTTTTCCCATCTCGCTCATGAGGCTAATTACATGCGATTAAGACTTCCCCTTTGAACATGATTAATCACGCATGATGCCCACACACAAACACATGTTTGCAGAGTTGTGGGGACCTTAACATCGACTTCCATTCACTTCCTGAGCCTGATCCTAACCTTAACCGGAGTCTTTCCTCACTCTACACTTCACCTAAACCCTAAACCTGAACCTGTTTAACCCGTATCTGAACTGTTGTTGATATGTTAATAATAAAAGATTTGCATCACGGGGGTCCTGATTTTTGTCCCCTGCAGACGGCCGTGTGGACAGAGATTTTATCCCCACAATGTGAAATTAAATCTTCATGGAAACAATCAGGTGACAGATAATTGACCCTCAGAAAAGTTACATAGGTTATCTTTAAATACATGGTCGCCGCGGGGTCTGAAAAGTCTTTAAAAGGTCTTAAATTTCATGTTACTAAAGTAAGACCTTAAAAAGTCTTAAATTATGTTGTCCAAGTCTTATTTTTTGCACAAAGGTCTTAAATTTCTTCCTATTCCTTTAGTAAACTCACCCGGGCTGCGGTGCAACGTGAGACAAGACGATATGAAAGCTCAGTTTGTCTTGTTAGAATGTTCTACATGATTTTTGGCCATTTTACAAGCAAAACATACGACTATAAATGAGTTCTGAATGAGATTTTAGAATAAAATTATTTTTTCATTATTAGAGCTGTACATAATGGGTGTGATGTCGGTCTTCATTTTCATTTAAGTGGCTTTAAAAAGGTCTTAAAGTCTTAAGTTTGGGGGAGTCAAACCTGGGGATACCCTGAAATAATTTCACTCAACTTTTACCTCTACTTTATTGACTACATATATTTGTCTCTTTGGCTTTGTCTGGAACAGGGGCGTCCAAACTTTTTTCATGAAAACACAGAGCAGCATCATAGACTGAGGGTCAAAACAGTGAGTAATTCAAATCTGTGCATTTCTAACAGGTTTAAATGACCCTCCAGACCTTTGTTCAGGCTCAGACCCCCAAAAGGACACACGAAATTTGCTTGATCAACGTAGATTTCAAAAACCTGCAGTAAAAAGTTTGACTTATGTGTGGACTTAGTTTGGGCCAATTCACCTGGAGCCTGAGGGCCAAAACAATTGGTCTGAGGGCCACATTTGGTCCCCGGGCCCTAGTTTGGACATGCCTGGTCTAGAATGTTCCACAGTATAGGTTAAATCTATCACGAGGAAGACAAATAGATTACTGCACTACGCTGCGTTACAGTTCAGATCTGTGGAGAGGCGTCCCTATTCACAGAAGGAATTATGGTATTTTTGAGCAATAGAAACACCTGTGAGGAATGAATGCTAAATGCAGATTGATGGGACATTCCAGGCAAAGCGATAACATCTCCATGGAGACAAGCGGGACCAGAACAGAACAGAAAAGTTGCGCCATGTACCTTTAATTTGGGATTCTTAGATGTTCCAAAATCTCCACCGCGATTATGCACACTGCTGTTCAGAAGGTTTTACAGCCCTGTGGTTTTCCGTCTTCTTTTGGCGGATGCGACTTTCGATGATCCGGCCATTTTAACCCGACACTGTGAATTTGCTGCTCCCGGGGCTTAATTTGACACGTTTCTCAAACATAGTGAAATATTTCAAAATGAAGTCCGGAGGTGTAAATCTGTGTTTTTGGGCTTCCAAGTCTCTTTTAATGTCAACCCGAGTGACTTACGGGGCCGTGTGCTCCGCTTTCGTGCACCAAAATAGATCCGTCCATTTGGAGCGCTGTAATTCTGAGTTTAATTAGGATCATCACAGCCCACGTACGTATTATGCGTCGGTAAATTTGGCGCGACTGTCAGCTCGAACCCCTAGAGGGCGATGTTTTCCGAAAAAGATGCGTTAAATCAACAACCTGACGATTCGGGGAAGATTTTGGCTCCAGCTCGGACTGTCAAACGACTCTTTCTCGCAGGACGTGTGCGGCGGGAATATGAATGCGGTTTGTCTATGGGAGGAGAATACTTATAATTTCATACATTTTAATACACGTCTTTTTGGATTTATCTGCTCCACTGGTACAAAAATGCCCCGAGGAATTCTCATCAATCTAATGTAACAGTATTAGTTCTGCTTCCTGCTCCTTTTGCTCCGTTTCAGACGATATGCGAC
Source organism: Odontamblyopus lacepedii (assembly GCA_034769755.1). Classification (NCBI taxonomy): domain Eukaryota; kingdom Metazoa; phylum Chordata; class Actinopteri; order Gobiiformes; family Gobiidae; genus Odontamblyopus; species Odontamblyopus lacepedii. Next base: position 1,608,168 of record CM068358.1, on the reverse strand, counting down.
ATTCCCTGGGGTCGTGACGCTAACCGAATGCACTGCTCTGTCTGTTACTCGTTCTCACCTTTTTTGTTGAACGTCAAACACCTAAACAGGATCATGAACGCTCGTGTGGATCACAGGCTCCTGAAAATGTGTTCTTTAAAACTATTTTGTGTTTTTTTTACTGACGCTAACTGAAAGCACTGTTCTGTCTGTTTTACTTTAACACAGTCTGATTATAAAGACAACAGGAAATCAAACATGAGCAGGAACAGGACCTTGAACATCCTGTTGTTTAAATCCGTTTTGTGTGTGTGTGTTGTTTTTTTTGAGTTTTCAGACGATTTTAAAACTTTTTTTTTTGCTAACGCTAACTGAAAGCACTGTTCTGTCTGCGTTATTTTAACACAGACTATAAAGAGCTGACAACAGAGAATCAAACATCTAAACAGGACCGTGGATGCTCTGTTGTTTAGATCCATTTTGTGTTTTTCTGGAGTTTTCAGACAATCTTGAAACTTTTTTTTTTGCTAATGCTAACAGAAAGCACTGTTCTCTCTGCTTTATTTTCTTTATTTTAACACAGTCTGATTATAAAGAGCTGACAACAGAAAATCAAACACTTAAACAGAACCATGAACTCGTTGTTTGAATCCATTTAGTGTTTTTTTCTTGAGTTTTCAGACCGTCTTAAACATTTTTGGTCGTGTTTCCTAATGCCTGCATTGTGTCACCATGGTAACCGATGAACATTCCACCATACGCATGCATTCAGAACACCCCCGACGTGATTCGTCGCACATTATCATATAAATTAACCTGAAAAGAGAAGCGTGGAGTCATATGCACAGCGGAAATTTGGAGCAGAGGCAGGTTTAAAGCCCAGACGGGCCCAGAGTGGAGGCGTCGTGCACCGTGGTCCTCCAGGCCACAGGGGGGAGCCGGGGCACCGGGGCTTCATTAGTCAAATCTAAGTAGGACAAAAGTAGCACCTTCACGACTCCGCTTCTCCTCATCATCTGCTGCATGACCTTTTTTGAGTCCTCTGGGTCTTTTCCAAACGATAATCCCACCCAGAGCCCACCTCCCACATGTTCAGATGTTTTCCTCCGTCCTGGTTTAGACCTGTTTTTTGGAGGTTGATACTAGTTTTGGTCCTGGTTTTATCCTTGTTTAATTCTATGAAACCTGATGTAGTCCAAGATGAGGTCCTATATTACGCAAAACTGACTCTTGTGAACTTTAAATCATGTTATAATGAATGTTATTACCTCCTCAAACACATATATGTTTTTAATGAGGAAACAACATTATAACGACAGAGAACAGCACAATATCGGCTTCTGTTCTTTTACTAATTTGGCAGAGCAACGTTGGTGAAGCCTTTTGTATTTTATTTTCCCACAAAAGTCCAAAATAGCTGTTGTTGTTGTTGTTGTTGTTATTATAGAAACAAATAGTGTGGAGATATTGTGTGCAGCTCCAAATTGTGTTAAAAGTTGTGGCGCGTATTAAACTTTGTGGTCAAGACGAGAAAAGTGGTCAGACTTGGCTGCACTGCTCTGCTCGGCAATTCTTCCCCAAAATAGTTTCAGGAGGATATTTTGACCACTGAAAAACTAACACTTATTTTGTTTTGCATAGAATGGGAACAGTCCTCCTCTGTTACTCTCAAACCAATGGCGATGGACTTCATGAGTTTGAAAGTTCGTTTACTTTTCTTACTAAAGAGCAGTTCGACCTGGAGAGACTCAGACAGACACAGAGAGAAAGTGTTGGTGGTTTTATGGAGTGAAGTTTCAGACCCCGACAGAAGGATGTGGCTGATGATGATGTTTAGGACAGATCTTCCAGGAGAGTGAAGGGGACGATGAGAGTAACACACTGTTAATTAACCATTATAATAGGCTGAATAATTAGGATTATTATGAACATGAAGTGGTGAATGTCAGTGATGACTGAAGTGTTTCTACCCTGACTCTGTAAATGCTGAAAAGAGTTATTTAATCTGCTTATCATAAGATTAAATGCACTTTCAAAGACTTTAATGTGAAAGGGGGAAGGCTTCAAAGACTTTAATGTGAAAGGGGGAAGGCTTCAAAGACTTTAATGTGAAAGGGGGAAGGTTCTTGCTTCTGCCGGCTCCTTTTGGGCGTCTGATTTGCTCTTTATTTTCTGTGGATTCCTCTGTTGTTGTTATTGTTATTGTTCTTTATGATCTGCACCACTGTGATACTGAGAGGCTCAGATAAAAAAGAAAGAGATGAGAGGATGAGGAGAGTGAAGGACACGATGAGAGGATGAGGAGAGTGAAGGACACGATGAGAGGATGAGGAGAGTGAAGGACACGATGAGAGGATGAGGAGAGTGAAGGACACGATGAGAGGATGAGGAGAGTGAAGGACACGATGAGAGGATGAGGAGAGTGAAGGACACGATGAGAGGATGAGGAGAGTGAAGGACACGATGAGAGGATGAGGAGAGTGAAGGACACGATGAGAGGATGAGGAGAGTGAAGGACACGATGAGAGGATGAGGAGAGTGAAGGTCACGATGAGAGGATGAGGAGAGTGAAGGACACGATGAGAGGATGAGGAGAGTGAAGGACACGATGAGAGGATGAGGAGAGTGAAGGACACGATGAGAGGATGAGGAGAGTGAAGGACACGATGAGAGGATGAGGAGAGCGAAGGACACGATGAGAGGATGAGGAGAGTGAAGGACACGATGAGAGGATGAGGAGAGTGAAGGACACGATGAGAGGATGAGGAGAGTGAAGGACACGATGAGAGGATGAGGAACCAGTCGGTGGCAGGTGACACTTTGAACTTTGGTGTCGCTTCTTCATATTTTATCTTTTTCACCTCTGTATCGTTTATTGTTTGTTGTTCTGTTTTCTCTTGTTGCACTTGGAGCTTTTTGCATACGTTTTTTTCAGTGTGTTTCTAACTCCAAATGGCAAATAAATGAACTTAATGTTGTTTTCATAGTTTAATCGTATGGATAAAAGCAGCACTTTCCTGACAAAGCTGCACCCTGAGTCATTACATTTAAACCAATTTCTGGCCTCTTTCTGAAACAAAGGACCGTCCTCTTTCTCCCTCTTTCTCCCTCTTTCTCCCTCTTTCTCCCTCTTTCTCCCTCTTTCTCCCTCTTCCTCCCTCTCTCCCTGCCTCTCTTTCTCTCCCTCTTTCTCCCTCTTTCTCCCTCTGTCTCCCTCTCTCCCTGCCTCTCTTTCTCTCCCTCTTTCTCCCTCTCTCCCTCTTTCTCCCTCTTTCTTCCTCTTTCTCCCTCTGTCTCCCTCTTTCTCCCTCTTTCTCCCTCTTTCTCCCTCTTCCTCCCTCTGTCTCCCTCTGTCTCCCTCTGTCTCCTTCTTTCTCTCTCTTTCTCCCTCTTTCTCCCTCTTTCTCCCTCTTTCTCCCTCTTTCTCCCTCTTTCTCCCTCTTCCTCCCTCTTCCTCCCTCTTTCTTCCTCTTTCTCCCTCTGTCTCCCTCTTTCTCCCTCTTTCTCCCTCTTTCTCCCTCTTCCTCCCTCTGTCTCCCTCTTTCTCCCTCTTTTCTCCCTCTTTCTCCCTCTCTCCCTCTTTCTCCCTCTTTCTCCCTCTTTCTTCCTCTTTCTCCCTCTTTCTCCCTCTTCCTCCCTCTCTCCCTGCCTCTCTTTTTCTCCCTCTTTCTCCCTCTTTCTCCCTCTTTCTCCCTCTTTCTCCCTCTTCCTCCCTCTCTCCCTGCCTCTCTTCCTCTCCCTCTATCCGTCTCTTTCTCCTCCGCTGTTTGAGATCGGAGTTTGTGAGTTTGATCTCAGACAATTTGCTGCAACATTAATGAAAGCATCAACTCTCATGAATATTGATGAGGCATTCTTTTTCAGAATCCGCGCATTTTGGAAGGGCCCACGGGCAAAACTTCATACCACACACACACACACACACACACACACACACACACACACACACACACACACACACACACACACACACACACACACACACACACACACACACACACACACACACACACACACACACACACACACACACACACACACACACACACTCACACACACACACACACACACACACACACACACACACACACACACACACACACACACACACACACACACACACACACACACACACACACACACACACACACACACACACACACACACACACACACACACACACACACACACACACACACACACACACACACACACACACACACACACACACTCACACACACACACACACACACACACACACACACGCACACACACACACACATACAAACATGCATGCCCACACAAATACACAGACACGGAAGCATGCAAAACAAAGATGGCATATTTCGCTGACAAGTATTGCTCATGAATATTCAACGATGACGCGAAATCCGAAATTGCCGGTGCCGCTCGCATTTACGCCTCTGAGCAACCGAAAACTTCGCCCGTTTACTCGACCTGACAGACTCATAATGGAGATCTTATGTGGCTGTGTCAGACACGATTGTGCCGTTTTCAAGTTCAATATTTGGATTTGCATTCCGGAATAACGCTCTTATGCATCTATTTAACTGCCTCGGCTCATGGTGTACGTTAAAAATGAGATCTCTGTTATGCTAAACTGTGCTGTTAGCTGGGAAAATATGCGTCAACAAAAGCTATGGATTTGTTTCCCCGAGATGCGAGTTTCAGTTGTTCTGCAATATTTCGTCTCCCTTCCAAACAGTTCACTATTTATTTATTGTTTACGGTGATTTCGCTGCTTAACTTTTCACTGTGCTCGCAGACGTAGTCCTTGCGCCCTCTACTGGTGCTGTGTATAGCAACGTACCAAAGAACTGTTCACTTCCATTCATATGAGACTATAAGCAAATTAGAAGAGCACTGAATTTCTTTACAATTAAATCACTTATAATTATGAAAATCAGTAAACTTAAAGGTCCAATATTATGCAAAATTGACTCATGAGCTTTAAGCCTTGTTTGAATGTTGCTGCCTCCTCAAAATGCTCTGTTTCACCTTGTGATGTCATGTAGTGGTAGTTTTTAAGTTAAAAGCTACAGCTCTGGAAAAAAATAAGAGACCTCTGCAAAATGATCAGTTTCTCTTTTACTACTTACAGGTTTGTGTTTGAGTAAAATGAACATTTTTGTTTCATTCTATAAACTACTGACAACATTTCTCCCAAATTCCAAATAAAAATATGGTAATTTAGAGCATTTATTTGCAGAAAATGACAAATGGTCAAAATAACAAAAAAGATTAAATGTTTTCAGATCATTTTCATTTTAAAACAACACAACACTAATGTTTGAACTTAGGAAGAGCTCAGAAATCAATATTTAGTGGAATCACCCTGCAGGAGGATGAACACAGCAGTGGTTTTTATATTTTTCCTCCTTAAATAAGTTTTGGTTCGGGTGATCTCTTCAACAGGACCTCATGAAGCAGAACGAGGTGCGTTTGTGTCGAATTCAACAGACGCTGGAACGGCCGAACACACGGAGAGACGCTGATCTGAGGAAAATAAAATGCAGTCGTCTCTTATTTTTTTCCAGAACTGTATTTTTTACCTTTTGTTCAGTAGAGATTTGCAATTTCAGAGCTGAAATTATCCAAATGATTCTAGTGAAGGTGTGTGGAGCTTAAAGACACACTGGGGCCTAAATATGCAGGATTTGTGTGTTAAACGTGTGTGAATGAAACAAAACACAACTCCAGGTGTATTTGACATAAGAAAACATTATAACACAGATCAGAAAATAGTGTAATATGGGAACTTTTAAATAACATTGACTACATTTTTAGTTTTTAGCATTTTACAAACTAATAAACTGGTATTTTGTAGGTTTTTACTTTTTTTTTTTTTTGACAAATTACCCCAGAACTACCAGAACTATTCACTCTCATTCACTGACTAGAAGCGAATTTGAAGTGCAATTTCTTGACCATGATTCAGTTTCATGATTCAGATGGTTTGAAATGGGTGATAATTTTGGACATTTGGACATTTTTAACTTTGTATTGAGTCCGAGCAGCTGGACAAGATTCCGTATTCATGCTTTAAGAGTTGGTAATTAGTTACTCTTTCTACTCTACTTTTCATTGATAATCCCCTCTTCACAAATTTCTCTCTACATTTTCTTAACATGAACGACTTATCAAACTTACTTGTTTGACATCTGGAACAAATTGGTAGATTCATCATTATTACTACAATGTTATGTAACTTAAAGTGCCCATATTACTGTTATAATGTTTCCTCATCACAAACAGACCTGGAGTTAGGGTTGGGCGGTAATACGGTGTCCTGAGGTATCAAAAAGAAGGTAACGGTATCAGTTTCATTACGTCATAAAAAACCTCTCCAGCGCATAAGGAGCTGATATAATGTGAGGAATTTGAACGGCGAGAGTCGAGAGGGGACGAGGCTGAAGAGGAGAAAGTTCCCGCTCAAGGATGAAGTCAGACTTTCACGGAGGAGACGGGAACTTCTCCTCCTGCTGAGAGCGCAGGTCTGTCAGATACAACATGCTGCAGTGGAAATATCACACGCTCTGGACTGTCGCCTTTTACTTTTTATTCTGAATCTGCCTCTTCTGCTTTTCTTGTCTCGGCGAGTCCCAGATCATTAAATGGAGGGAGAAACGCACTGGAGAAGTTTGGTTTGATCAGAACTTGTGCCTCATCTTCAGATATAAAGGAAGGGTTTAGGTGCAGATACAGAATAATTCTTCATTAGTCACAGTTATACCGTAAACCCGGTAAAATGCCGAGAAGGTTTAACGTTATAAAAGTTTGGATACCGCCCGACCCTACCTGGAGTTGTGTTTTGTTTCATTTGCACATCTTTAACACACAAATCTTCTTTTCTCAAACAGAAAACACTCGTATTCCACCTTGTGATGTCATAATACAGGAAGTGCTCCACTGTTTTACACCTTCACTAGAATTATTCCAGGTTTTTGACGAGGTAACAGCATTATAACATGGCTTAAAGCTCACAAGAATCCATTTTGTGCAATATATGACCTATAACCTAAACATGATCTTCCTTTTTCTTATTGCTAATCTTCTAAGCTTGTCACTAAGGCAACTGGTTAAACTATTTTTCCAGGTTTTATGGCGTAGTGAGTGCAGTGACCTTTGTAATACTGTGTTTTCATAAACTTCGCGCTTTGCTTAATGAACCTTAAAACTGCTCTGATTAACTTTGCTGGAAGATATGCTGGAAGAATATTCCACAGTGTGGCATTAAACTCAGCTATCTCCATGGAGACAAACAGGTGGCGCCACTGGGGCCGACCCACAAGTCAGATCTGTGGACGGGCGACCCCACTTGCGCCACGAATGTCTGTTTTTCATGGTATTTCTGAGCAATCAAAACAATTCCAGGCAAAGCAATAACGTTACGGTGTAAATCGACCGAATAACGTAATGAAATAAAGCAAGAACGTCACCGTGGAGACAGGCCAAGGCTCCAGAAGTTACGCAGTGCAGCTTTAAAGATACTTCTCTGCCCAGAATGAGATGATGGTTCTTCTGTGGGCTTTTTTGCATTGCACATTTGTCACTGTCTTTCCCCACACTGTCTTTCTATGAAGCTACAATAAGGATAATTAATCACACACTCAATCTAGGATCATAGTGCCCATTTCTGTGTGGATATGGATCCTTTCACTGCTCTACCCGCCGCTGCTTTTGCACTTCCTCTCGTCATTGCTGCCTGCTCCAGGGTGGGGGACCAGCAGCTTTCATACGCACGGTGGACTTGGCAATATCTCATCACATCAAGATTGTAGCTGGAGTCTAAATATGGTTTGAATAGATAGTGATATTCAGTAAGTTTGCACTGTGTAACTTTTTTCATGGGGGTTTGGCACCTGCTTTTTTCTACGGATATGACATTAACCCTTTTGTTTATTGAATTACAGGGGTTTTTATTGCTCTATAATACCTAAAAAACAGGCATTCTGACTGTGAGCGGGGTCGCCTCTCCACAGATCTGACCTATAACTTGGTCTGGTTTTCATGATGACAGAAAGGTCCATGGAGAAAAGCATAATGAGAACACTCCACTGGAAAACAGAGGTGGATTTCTACATTGGAACATCATCATTTTTGTTTTTGTTTTCGAATAGGTGAGTTACAGCCGGAGTCATTGTTATGAAATGCGCGTGTTGCATGATGGGAAATATTGAGGCCGACAGCAAAAAACCATAAACAGCGTGACTTTGCCGTGTCTCAGTTTATCAGCAGTAATAATGAATTCCTGCTGCATTATTGGATGCACGAATAGAAGGAAGGAAGAAGGAAAAGGTCTTTTCCGTATTCTGAGTGAAAAGAAACGCCAGTGTCGGATTAAACGGCTCAAACATCCACAGAGCGAATACTGACGATCCGAGCGAACCGCGGAACCCAACAAGAACTCGTATGTTGGGCCCATTTCTCGACAGGTTTGTGTGTTTCTTTACGATTCATGATTTTATGGTTTAGGATTTTTCTGTGAACGACCGAGGAGTTTCCCCCAAGTCACTGTGGATATCGCCGAAGTGGATGTTCTGTCACGTAGTTGGCGATTTAGAACAGAAATTAGCTTTTGTTCTTTTGGCTTTGTAGCGGCTGTAAAGGGTCATTTGGCTCCTTCGATTCTTATGACTAATTTCTGGTTAAATCGTCTTCGGTCCTCTGCAGTTAGAGTGGATAAATAACCGGGATCGGTGCCCTTTTCGTGCTTTCTCGCTACGTTTACCATGTTTCTTGCCACTGGTCAAAATATTTCCCAGCATGCAACGTGGGCTTTTGCCAACAGTGAAACTCGCCTTATATCCTGTAGAGTTCCTTTCACAATAAAATACATCCAAATACATTTTTTTTTAATGCCACATTTGCAGGACTTCAATAACAGCATAACATTTAACAATAAAGTTGCAACAGATTTACCCGAAGATGGATGTGTTTAATGCCATATTGCGGAACATTCCAGAGAATGCTGTAACATCTCCATGGGGACAAGAAAGTGCCAGATCCCCCCACCAAATTACAAAAAAATACATGGATTGTAAAGTGTTGTGATGTCACGTAAACGCAAGATATTGTCAGGAATCAGGAATTTGTTGACATTTGAGAGATAATTTTTTCCGTGGTGTGTTTTAGCAGCCGGCTGCTCTGTGCAGATAACGCTCAGGTTTACTCGTATGTGTCCACCCTCGGAGTTTAAACACAGCTTTTAACGGAGCTGCTGATAAGAGGAAGGCTAAAATGGGCCACAGAAACAATGACAATACCGATGTAGAATGTAGGCTAATGATCTCGGCAGCGTTTATATGAGAAAAGATTCAATTATTCCCCACAAAAAATAGTTCATTAAGACGTAATTAGAACAAAATAACTTGTGCAAACTCATTTTCCTTCTCTCGTTTTACCCAACCTCATTCTGGGAAGAGTCTAGTTTGGGAAATGTTCCTGGCAGTTTTCCGAGATAGCAGTGGAATGTGCCTTCTGCGCGGAGGATCCAGGATTCTTCCACGCACATTTCTACCATTAATCTCTGTTTAAAGAAGATGTATTGCACTTTTCTCAGCTGGTTATAATCTATGACCAGTGCTGTGTATTCTGGGTATTTTAATCACAATATTGAGCTAAAACGACTTAATATATATATAAGAAATGAGTCTGTTGGTTCCTTGGAAAATTGCAGAGCCCAATGGGAGCTGATGTTGCCACAGACGTGATTGTAACAAAGAGCTGTGAAGTTGTTAACACCTCCAGCTGCACATCACACGAGAAAAAAAAAAGGAAAATGGAAATTGGGGAAGGAATACAGGAAAAGAAAAGAAAAAGATTAGTCAATCACACACGAATCACTGACAAAATGTGACATGTAAATGAGAAAACAGTTTGTTCAGACATGATTAAAGCAGTTCTGTTCTGCAAAATTGACTTTCCGGAGCTTTTAACCATGTTTCCCCTTCTCGTTTACTCCATCGAAGTTGTATTTGGAGTGATTTGTGCATGTTTGAGTGTAGAGATGTGACAATAACCGAAATATCGTCGAAATATAAGTCTCACAATAATATCAGAGGCCATCACGATATATTGAATTACAAGACTCTTTATTTAAATGGTTATGGTGATTTTAATGTCTCTCTTTGTGATTTTAATGTATTTCTTATTCTGAATGAATTGTGCCATACAAATAAATTTGCCTTGCCGTGGTGCAGCAATAGCTAAACATCAGCAGGACCTACATAGACCATGATCCTTTGGTGTTGTCAGTGCAGAATACATGAAGAAACAACTGTTATTGAGCTCTTAATTCTTCATATTATAACAGTACCAAAGGCTTTTCCAAGACATTTCAAAGGAAAAAGTAGCCTCCACAAAATATTGCAGTAACTACTGAAGCGTGAGATGCATATCGTGAAATTAACATATCGAGGGATGTTGATGTTGTTGCGCCTCATCCCTTTTGTTATCCCAATTTGACTCATCTTTAATCACTTATTTTCAAGACGTCATATTGCTGATCAACTTTGTTCTCCAGTTTTATGTTCTTAATGGTGATCCATGTTGGATTCAGCACCATCGTGTAGTCATTTTGGTACAAATGTGATGTGCTGCTAATTAGGGGTGTAACGATATCGAAGTCTCAAAACGTTATGGTGCATCTTTAACAGTCACAATCAATCTTTAATCACAAGTTTTAAACGACATAATTTCCTCGACAAACAACAACAGATCCCATCATACGCCGCAAAAACGGGGAACCCTGTACTTTAGATTTCTACAAACATTTTCTTCTCGTTTCAGCCTTTTGGTCAATTCCTCTGGACGCGTTTAAAGGTGCACTGTAGGAGTGTAACAATATCCAAGTCTCACAATACGATATCATCACGGTCTGAACCTCACGGTTTGATATTTATTGCGATATCGTGGGAAAGCTCACGATATTACGATATTCTACAGCACGTGTCAAACATGCGGCCCGGGGGCCAGATCCGGCCCTCCAAGACCTTTAATCTGGCCCTCGGCTGATTTTTCTATTAAAATACTTAAGATTTTCAGATTTTTCTGTTAATTTTCTGCACCGTTTAGCATAGCAGCGTCTCCGGCGTTTCTGTACGTTGCGACTCCCACCAGAGCAGCACAAATGAAGACTTTCCTCTTTCCAAACGCTCTTAAAGGACGATCGTTTTGACTGTCGACCGTGACCCTCATCAGCATAATGTCAAAAAATGAGAAAAGCAGATGCTGAGTTCAGGATTTCCCAAGAAAAATAGTCTAATTCTTATTTGTTGACAGAGGTGAATGGGAAATCTGTGCTCAGTGTGTTTGGAACAAGTGGCGTTGCTCGAGGAAAATAATCTTAAACACCACTACGAGACACGGAGAAAAATACAATAACTTGAAGAGAGAACTGAGTTTTCTGATCCGGCCCTTTTGGGATCAAAGTAGGCTGCATACGGCCCCCGGACCAAAATGAGTTTGACACCCCTGTTCTACAGAATAACAAGATTGACATTATAAAATGCTTCAGTCATTTGGTGCAACATTTATTGTCATTAGGGATGGAACGAAATCCAAATCTCTCTGTACGATATTTTCACCATAAACATCTCACCGAACCAGATTTATTACAATATTTATTACTGTGAATCTGCGACTTTTTCCTTTAAAAATGCTTCACAGACTTAATCCACAGAATGAAGATGTAAAAGTGCTTAGAACAGTTATTTCTTCATGTCGTCTGCACTGAAACGGAGCAAAGGATCATGGTCTATGTAGTTCGCTCTGTTTTTTTTTAGCTATTTCTGCATCAGAACTGTTCATTTAAGCAAAGAGACTCGATATATTCGATATATTGTGATGGTCCACGATATTATTGTGAGACCTTTGACGATACGACATCGCAGTATTCCAGTTATTGTCATGAATAACCATCCACAGGAGGCGCTCACAACTTGACGGCTCTTTGTTGTGATGACATTTACGGCGACATCAGCTCCCACTGGGCACTGCATTTTTCTAATGCAGAAATCAGCGGACTTGCTTCTTTTACTGTCATTTTAGATGAACATTACGACTCAAAATGTACAAATTATAGCAGAATGATTCACGGGTGTTGTAAATTAGGACTACAGAAAAGACACTTCTTTAAAAACTCTGAAATGTTGATTTAAAAAAAAATGATGTATCACTTTATTTATTCAGGCTTCGGGGGGTGCTCCCCTTCTTCAAATGCACATGTTTATTCTTGTGAACATTTCAGACTAAATATAACATGCCGACTGCAGAACGGCGCCTGTAAACACACTTTGTTCATGTGCCTCTGTCTGTTTTGCCTTGGTGTTCTAATGGGGCCTTAGGGGCTGGTTCACTGTCTGCATTAAACATGTCTTTTCCGTGTTCTTTAACCCAGTACAATGTCGATATCATGTGAGGCAGGAAGCCATAGCTGGGCCTGACATCTGTCTACATCTGATCTTCTGTTAACATTGCGCGTTTGAAGTTGCGATTGAATGGAGTGAGATAGGCTCGAGCAGATTCCAGCAGATAGGAGTTTGTGATGCCCGTGTTGCTCGTAGGCACGACGTCATTGGATATTTCTGCGTTCGGATGAAAAGAGCCGAGATCGCTGTCGGAGAATATCTGAGCCGTGGGAAGCGTCAATACGTTTCTTTGATCAAAAACACACATGTATAGCCTGAAACGTGTGCTATAACCATGTCAGCGTTCATAATTTAAAGACACTATGGCACAAGTGGAAGTTACGCTGCCTGCTTATCTCCTGATTGTCTAGAACGTTCCACAGCATGTTATCTATCGCCATGGAGACGCCCAATAGTGGACAACAAGTTAGAGGATCTGTGGAGAGACGAACCTCTTTCTTTCTCCATTTCCTCTCTTCTTCTTTCTCGCTGTCTCTGTTGCTTTTCTTCACAGAGATGTTATCGCTTTGTCTGGGATGTTCCACAGTACGGCATTAAACCTTTCTATCTTCATGGACACCAAACCAGACCAAGTTATGGGTCAGATCTGTGGAGAGGCGACCCCGCTCACAGTCAGAATGCCTGTTTTTGTAGGTATTTCTGAGCTGTAAAACCACCTGTAATTCAATAAATGTAAGGTGGAGCTGTTTAATGTCACACTGTGGGACATCTCCATAGAAACAAGAAGGTTGCAGACACTCCACCATAAAAGTTACACAATGCACCTTTAATAAACTACTGAGCTGAGACCCGGTTCATACATTCAAACAGAAACTCAAAGTAGAAACTGTAGAAGAAGAGTTGCATCACTTTAACGCTGCAGCAGCTCATTTGTATGAACCGGGGAGCTCTGCTTTCCCTTTCGCCCGTTGAGTGAGTGACCTTCATCTAATCACGAGAATAATCCGAACGTCCCAACTATGAAACTGCAGCGACCACTGTTTGTGATCTCAAAGTGGATTCGATTAAAGGAGACCATCTGATCTGGCCCGGCGCTCCCTCTGCGCTGTCTACAGGTTTGTCAGGTCTGAAACGTGCGCAGAGATGATGCTGCGTCCTGGATCAGAAGTGGATATTTCTCTCTCCTTTTCCTTATCTTTCTATTGTCATATCAGAAGAAGATGGGATTGGTGGCAGGGGAACTGGTGGAACTGGTGATGCGTGTACCATTGTTTTACTTCTAGTGTTGTTCCAATACCATTTTTTTGGGATCCGATCCAATACTTGGCATTATTGTACTCATTGATACCGATACCAGCCTGATGCCGCATAGACTGAAGGAGTAGACTGAGGATACTTCATGTGATTCTTGATGGTCATGGTGATGAATAGGATCTTAGAAGATGATATTACAGATTAATTTTGTGAATGTACATTTTAGAGGATATTGATGACAGTGGCATTTTTAGAAGATGATGATGATCTTAAATTGAAATCTTGTATTTATGGAAATTAGAGTGAATGAATTTTGATTGTCTTAAGTTTATTGATGTTTAAAGTGCAAAATCACAGCGAAGTGTCTCAGTGCACTCAGCAGTGAAATTAAAATATACAAATATGTACAACAAGATTACAACAATATACAGTGATTGACAGCGATATACAGTGGTAAAAATGACAGAAAACAGTGTACAGTGTGCAGAATCATTATACAAACGTTTACATGTGCATTCACTCATCTACACATCATACACATAGACCTACACACACACATGCTTATATACACACATGCTTATATACACGCATGCTTATATACACACATGCTTACACGCATGCTTATATACACGCATGCTTATATACACACATGCTTATATACACACATGCTTATATACACACATGCTTATATACACACATGCTTATATACACACATGCTGAGTGTATCCAGAGTGTGTCCTGAGTGTTTCCTCTTAGTGTGTCCTGAGTGTTTCCTCTTAGTGTGTCCTGAGTGTTTCCTCTTAGTGTGTCCTGAGTGTTTCCTCTTAGTGTGTCCTGAGTGTTTCCTCTTAGTGTGTCCTGAGTGTTTCCTCTTAGTGTTTCCTCTGTGTTTCCTCTGTGTTTCCTCAGTGTTTCCTCTCAGTGTTTCCTCTTAGTGTTTACTCTTAGTGTTTCCTCTGTGTTTCCTCTTAGTGTTTCCTCTGTGTTTCCTCTCAGTGTTTCCTCTGTGTTTCCTTTTAGTGTTTCCTCAGTGTTTCCTCTCAGTGTTTCCTCAGTGTTTCCTCTGTGTTTCCTCTTAGTGTTTCCTCTGTGTTTCCTCTGTGTTTCCTCTTAGTGTTTCCTCTCAGTGTTTCCTCTCAGTGTTTCCTCTGTGTTTCCTCTCAGTGTTTCCTCTCAGTGTTTCCTCTGTGTTTCCTCTCAGTGTTTCCTCTGAGTGTTTCCTCTCAGTGTTTCCTCTTAGTGTTTCCTCTTAGTGTTTCCTCTCAGTGTTTCCTCTTAGTGTTTCCTCTTAGTGTTTCCTCTCAGTGTTTCCTCTTAGTGTTTCCTCTCAGTGTTTCCTCTGTGTTTCCTCTGTTTTTTCCTCTGTGTTTCCTCTTAGTGTTTCCTCTTAGTGTTTCCTCTCAGTGTTTCCTCTGTGTTTCCTCTCAGTGTTTCCTCTTAGTGTTTCCTCTTAGTGTTTCCTCTCAGTGTTTCCTCAGTGTTTCCTCTCAGTGTTTCCTCAGTGTTTCCTCTCAGTGTTTCCTCTGTGTTTCCTCTTAGTGTTTCCTCTGTGTTTCCTCTGTGTTTCCTCTTAGTGTTTCCTCTGTGTTTCCTCTTAGTGTTTCCTCTGTGTTTCCTCTCAGTGTTTCCTCAGTGTTTCCTCTGTGTTTCCTCTTAGTGTTTCCTCTGTGTTTCCTCTTAGTGTTTCCTCTGTGTTTCCTCTGAGTGTTTCCTCAGTGTTTCCTCTGTGTTTCCTCTGTGTTTCCTCTGAGTGTTTCCTCAGTGTTTCCTCTGTGTTTCCTCTTAGTGTTTCCTCTGTGTTTCCTCTTAGTGTTTCCCACAGACCAAGTAGCACTGGTCCTGGGGGAGCCTGGCCCGGGCAGAGTCGGGTCCGGAGAGTGAACAGTGCAGGTGTTTTATAAGTGTAGCTCCTCTGACGTGTGTGTGTCGCTCTCTGTGTGAGTGAGAACATGAGAATCGCATTGAAAAAAAGAAAGAGGCAGAATCTCGTGGCTCGTGGTCATCAGTGTGAGGTGCAGCACCAAACAATGGTCACTGTGTGGGAAACGCCGCCTTTGTTCCTGGAAATGTCCTGTGTCCTGCTGCATTTGACTTTTCCCTCCCAAAGTTTTGGGGCGGGGAGTTCCAGAGGGAGGAGCTTCACCATAACAAAGTCCTGTTTCCTCAGCCTGATTAAAACCTGCAGGTCCAACATCGACCACAATCAAGTGACCTTTGCCAGATTTAAACGTGCTGGACAGAGAATCGGGAAAAAGTCATGTTGTTGTCAAATTTGTGTTTGCAGTTTGAGGAAGAATTCTTGTTCATAATATAGAGCCTGGCTGCACATTCACCCTGTAACTGCTCGTCCACTTCCTTATACAGTCTGTGAGTTAAACATCTTGACCAGAGGAGATATCAAACTCTCCATCTCCTCCTTCTCTTCTCTCTTTTTCTCTGTCTCTCTCCATCTCCTCCTTTCTCTTTCTGTCTCTCGCTCAATGTCCTCCTCTCCCCCCACTCTGTCTTTTTCTCTCACTCTCCTTCCCCATCTCCTCTCTCCATTCCCCTCTTCCCTCTCCTCTCTCCCTTTTTATCTCTCTCCCTCTCTTCTCTCTCCATCCCTCTCTCTCCGGCCCATCTCTTCTGTGTCACCGAGCAGAGTGTGGGTTGCAGTGGGTTGACACAGGTGGCAGCGCCACACTATTCTCATCAGCTCTTTCCAGACATCGGATGAAAAATCTCTCCTCCTCTCTCTCTCTCCATCCCCTCTCTTTCTCTCTCCCTCGCTCCATCCCGCGGCCTCCTTCACTGCTGTAATGTTCAGCTCTCTGCCCTGTCACAGTGCACATGATGAGAAATGGGAGAGAGGCTTCAGGGGAGAGCTGGATTTGATGAAGGAGAGGAGAAAGAGGAGGGAGAGAGGAGAGGAAAGGGGGACAGAGAGGTGGACAGAGAAGAGAAGCGAACAGAGAGATGAAGGGGAGCGAGGTGGAGAGTAGAGAGGGGAGAGAAGAGGACAAAGGGAATTGACAGAAGAGAAGAAGAAAGGTATAACATTGAAATGTTTGAAGGAGAAGTGCAGTGTTTTGGTGCTGCTCCACACTGAGGGTTCTGCTGGGAAAAAACCTTTGTGGCTCTGATCTGGGGCTGTGATGCTAACTGTAGGCACTGCTCTGTCTAAAGCTCTGTTACTCATTATAGACTTTAATCTGAGCTGAACTGTTTTAGCTGGTACTATAACTGTTTATGGCAGTGTTTGCTAATATGTGCATTGTGTCATCATGGTAACTATTACAGATTATCTATAAACTATTATCACAACGGCAGGAAGTGTCGCCATGTTGAGTCGCGCAGCTTCCGGTCAGTGTTTTTCTACGGGAAAATCCCTGTGGAAAAGTGATGCATATTTTTGAGCAGCTTCATAAATCTGCCCCAACACCAAAGCTTCATCCAACAAAGTCGACAAAGAACAGATTCTGTCCATGACGATTTTATCGATGAAAACTTAAGGCGAACAATGACGAACATTAGTGAACAATAACTTCACTCAGACTGATTCTACAATTAAAATTAAAAATCTTTTTTGTGACGTCAGTATGAGCACAGACTGAGAGATTTGTGTAGTTTAAATGGTCGACATTTAATCTGTGAACATCTAAACCATTTAAACTGCCCAAATCTCTCTTCAAGTTTACAAGTTTCTGCTAATATCGACATCACAAAATAGATTTTTAATTTGAAGTTACTATTCACGACCAGAACGTTAGTGTTGCTCAGTCGTTTCACTGATGCTCGTCATTGTTCATCTTTAAGTTTTCGTCTTTCTTCCCTTGATCATTGTGGATAAAATCTTCATGGACTGAATCTGTTCTTTGTCAGATGAATATTTGGTGTTTGGGCAGATTTATCCATCCATCCATCCATCTTCTCCCGCGGGGGCAGTTTGCTGCCCAATCCTCATAGCACCTGACCCCCCCTATGAACCCCTCTGCAGGTGGTGAGCCCACAGGAGGGTGGACAACATGGTCCTTGATGTTAGTTCAGGTGCTGCATGTTTTAGGTTGATGGGGGAAACCGGAGCACCCGGAGGAAACCCATCCAGACACGGGGAGGAACATGCAAACTCCACACAGAAAGGCCCGGGCGACCCAGGGATCGAACCTGCAACCTTCTTGCTGAGTGTTGCCACTCAGCCACCGTGCCGCAGATTTATGAAGCTGCTCAAAAATGTGCAACACTTTTCCACAGGGATTTTGTCGTAGAAAAGCATCGACCAGAAGTTGCACGACTCAACATCGCGACACTTCCTGCTGTTGGGATAATACATCTATAGAGGTTCATAACCCAGGTTTAACGTAGTACTGTGGAACATTCCCGGCAAAACGATATCATCTCCGTGGAAACGAGTAGGCCACAGACCCTCCCTCCCACCAGGAAAGTTACACAGCGCACCTTTAATACAAGCTGGAGAAACATGTATTTTACTGTAGCTCTTCCCAGCTGCCCGGTCACACAGTCTAAAAATACAGCCGTGGCCCTGAATGTTTCCTCAGCATCTGCTTCATCCTCCTCCTCCTCCTCCTGCTCCCCTCAGACCGAGACTCTGCTGTTTTTAATGTTACTTCGTCAAATATTGGTGCGAACAGACGACAGCTGTGACTGTGAGGAGCGGCCTTTTAAGTTGTCCATGTGCACGTCCAAACATCTGCCCAGGTCACTCTCTTCAAGTCTATTAAAGCGCTCGTCTTACGCTTTTTTCTGATCTATGTTGTAATGTCGTTTCCTCATGAAAAACATACAGTACCTGGAGTTGTGTTTTGTTTCATTCACACATGTTCAACACGCAAAAGTCGCCCAGATGGAAAAAATGACCTCTTTAACGCCGTGTTAGAAGTTACCATCAGGAGCCTCTTTAACTGATGCAATGTGTGGAGAAATAACAGGTTTTCTTAGGCACTCAGTCAGTAGAAATGGGGCCAAATACTGAATATATCCTGTTGTTGTAATGATGCAAGGTTGAATTATGTTCTTGAAAACCCGTTTGCAGTAAACCTTCAAAACTCCATTATGTTCTGACTTTCTTTAAAAAATAATATAATCCTGTCTACAATATGAAACCGGATCAGAAACTATATTCTCTCTAGAAGGACAAATAAACAGTGTTATACAGTGTTATTAAGGCTTAGATACAAGATTTACTATTTCAGGTGCACTTGAGTCATGGTTAGAGAAAGAGCTCCATCACATTAAAATAGAACGGTTTGTGAAGTTGTATTGTTTTGTATTTTGCTTTTGTATATTTGTAGATTTGCCAGGTAGTGCTAGTGCTAGATTACTCAAACATGCATAGATGACATCTAAAACAAAGAGGGAATAATGTTCTAATGTGGTAGAGCTCTTTAAACATAAGATATAAGTTCACATTTGTCCTGGTTTGGTTCTGGTTTGGTTCTGGCTTTAGCCTGGACGTAGTCTTGGTTCTAGCCCTGATCTATACGCCGTATATCTCAATATCTGTACAAGAAAAATCACCATCAAATTCCACAAGGTCATTTTTAGTTTTAGTTTTTGTTTTAGTTTAGTTCATATTTTCAATTTCTTTTCGTTCAAAAATAAAACAACTCGACTCAAGCTCATGTTTGCATGAACTCTGTGAACTGAACGATCTCAGAATCCTGAGCTCCTTTAGGCTGAAGCTCAGGAGGTTCCTTATTTTAACAGAGCCATGTTCCTCCAGGAGCTCTGAGGTATCCCACGATCCACTGCACACATCTGAGGTATCCCACAATCCACTGCACAGATCTGAGGTATCCCACAATCCACTGCACTGATCTGAGGTATCCCACAATCCACTGCACAGATCTGAGGTATCCCACAATCCACTGCACAGATCTGAGGTATCCCACAATCCACTGCACAGATCTGAGGTATCCCACAATCCACTGCACAGATCTGAGGTATCCCACAATCCACTGCACAGATCAAACTGAACGTTTCAAATCTTCTGCAGAAATAAACTTTACAACATATAAAGCAGAACTACAGTAGAGGCCGTTTGAAATAGTGATGTGTTTAATGCAGCTTTGGCACATTTGTTTACAGAAGCGAAACGTAAAATAGCCTGGCTAATTTGCATAAACTATAAATGCTGAAAAAAGGAGCTCTTTCACCCTGATGCTTCAGCTTCTGTCGGACTAAAGGACACGACTCAGTGGAGTATGAGTGTTCTCCCTGTGACAGAGGATGTGCTGCTGATGCTGAGGAGGTAAATGGTGGAAAAGGTTTGTGGTTGAATAAGACATGTAAGGGGAGGGTGAGGAGACGGAGGCAAGTACAACGAAGCCAAACAAACAAAGCTGCAAAATCAGAAATAAATATGAGCAAAAAAACCTCAATATATTTTAAATATCGAGATATCGCCCACCCCTTCTACACAGTAATAATTATATCTCTGTGTTGCCGCATTATACAAACTCCTCACTGTGTTCTTCATGGTGTGTGGCTGTGTGTGGCCCTGTTGTCATCTCAGAAAAACACTTTGAGCACACGTCTGGTAGCTCAGATAGATGACTGTAATACTGTTGATCCATTACGATGTTAATGTGTGGACTTGTATTGCTTTTGCGGCAGCCCCCTCAGTCTCCTCACTGGGCATAGACAGCCTACAGTCATTTAGATGAGAAATGGCTCCTGTACTTTGTAGTCTGCACAGAAATCTATGCAACTACGCAGTTTAAATAATTGAGAAATGTATCGGGCTGCTGAGCGTTTAAGATAGAGGGAGAGCTAAGTTTGGGGCACTAAATGGGAAGAGCAGTGATAGTGGAAAGTACAGTACTACTTTTATATTCCCCTGTGGTCTTATATCTGTGTAATCCCTCAGTAGTGGTCTGTGGGCGTATACTCGTCTCTGAGCTCTTATACCTGTTCTGATGCAGCTCAAGATCATTCTAAAGCTTCGGGAAAGGTTCATTTCTGTCCTGTGAATGTGACTTTACCTGCTCAAATGAGTATCTGCTTTCGATATCAGTTTAGCATCTGATTTTTGACACTGTTGTCAGCTCTCGTATACAGAGAGAGATCGCTGAGAGAAAGTGAAGCATTTGCGACAGGCTGAGGGCAGTGACTAAAAGAACACGGTGCATTGTTGACTGTTGACAGCAAACCTGGAAAAAGACCCACAACTGGCAGCTGGGACAAGATGAACTTTCCTGTCACAGTGTTACTAAGTTCAGGTTTAGGGGTTACTATAAGAAAGATGTGTTCATTTGTTCCATCGTGCTGTTTTTGTGGTAAATATACAATTCTGTTTCACTTTAAAGGTCCCATATGACATGAGCTTTAAGCCCATGTCATAATGTGGTCGCCTCCTCAAAAACTGTACCTGGTGTTGTGTTTGTGTTGTGAAGCGAACCTTTGTTATTAGTTTGTCTACGTCTCTAAAGGTGAAACCAGTCTGTTCCACCCTGCGATGTGATGTGGGGGTAGTTACCAGTTACCTTTTACCTTTTACCTTTTCTTCACTTTTGTTGGCAATGAAGATCAGCTCTGCCAAATCCGATGCCATGGTTCTCGACTGGAAAAAGTCGGCTTGCCCACTGCAGGTGGGTGGAGAGTCCCTGCCTCAAGTGGAAAAGAGGGGGGAGGATGGAGCGTTAGACTGACGGATTAGTGCAGCGTCGGCAGTGATGCGGTCGCTGTATCGGCCGTTGTGGTGAAGAGGAGCTGATCCGATTTACCTCAGTCTACGTTCCTCCCCTCACCTATGGTCATGAGCTCTGGGTAATGGCCTCGGGGAAGACCCAGGACATGCTGGAGGGACTATGTCTGTCCGCTGGCCTGGGAACGCCTCGGGGTCCGTCTGGAGGAGCTGGAGGAAGTCTGGAGGTCCCTGCTCAGTCTAATGCCCCCGTGACCTGGCCCCTGATAAAGCGGAAGAAAATGGATGAATGGATAGATTAGCAATTCCAGGGTTGAAACTGTCTAAATGATTCTAGTGAGGGTGCATTGAGTTTGAAAACACAGTGGAGCTCTTTGTGCATCACCACATGACATCACAAGGTGGAGCTTAGTGTTTTCGATTTGAGAGAAGAACTCAGCCATGAGTGAATGAAACAAAACACAATTCCAGGTCTGTTTGTGACAAGGAAACAACCTTATGCACTGATCACTGATACTCTTATACTCTATATTATTATACTCCTGTAAATTTGTAAATTTTGTTATATTATTAATTTGTAAATTTTGTTATATTATAGCTTTTTTTTTATTTTATTCTATTATTTGTTGCATGCCAGTGTTTGTCTACATCCTGCTCCAAGTACCGCAGCAATTTCCTAATGTTGTGAACCTGTTCACTCATATGACAATAAAAAACATTCTGATTCTGATTATAACAGATCAGAAAATAGCGTAATACGGGTCCTTTGCTTAATTGTAACTGGACTTTCCTGACGGTGCTAACGATCTCACCTGAACCTCCGCGTGCCTCTCGTCTCCTCACATCCATTTGGTTAAACACAGTCTGAGACAAACTAACTGCATCTGCTGTGGGGAAAACACTGCGTCGTACAGACTCAGTGGAGCCCCTTTAATGGTGCAAAACCAGCCGGGATCATGCGCTCACCTGGGGACGAAGCGAAACGAACACTGCGAAAAGTAATAAACGTTCAAATGACTCAAATTAAGAAGAGATTTGACTTGACAAGTAAAATTATCCACCAGTGGAATAAGTATTTCTGTATTGATTTTTGTATTCAAACAGCACAAGATTTAGTACCTAGAGCTGTTGCTTAAAGATGCACGGTGTAACTTTTTGGTTGGAGGGTCCGTCACCTGCTTGTTTCTAGGGATACGTTATTGCTCTGCCTGGAATGTCCCACAGTGTGACATTAAACAGCTCTGCTTTACATTTATTCAATTACAGGTGGTTTTATAGCTCAATACATACAAAAATACATAAAAAACGGGTATTCTGACTGTGAGTGGGGTCGCCTCTCCACAGATCTGACCAACATATGAAACTAAAATGATATCTTTAAGCTCTTGGACAGTGTATGTGAAAATCTACTGATAATACTGTACTGTCCTGGACTTTCTGAAGGACCAAAGAACTACATCATTTCATGGTTGTTTTTAAATGCGTCTTAATTTAATGTATTTAGCTGTGCAAAGAGCTTTTATATGGACAAAGAGCTTTTATATGGACATTACTGTAGAAGATAAGACCACTTTAAGAAGGTTGTTATGGAAACTATACAGAGAATTTCTTTTAAAAGAAAGTAGAGGAAGTAGATTCTTAATGACATGGTCCAGTTCCGTTGCTAACTGCAGAAAAACATGGATGAGCTGCTGCACATTTCTGTGTCTGGTCTGAGGTTGTGGGAAAGATTCCCTGATACTGATTGACATTAAAACTAGAATCAAATATGGACTTGAACAAGTACTGATAAAGGGAAAAAGAACATAAAGATCTGACTCGATGAGCAGATTCGTGCTGTTAAAGTCACAAACGAGCAACCAGGAGCCAACTGTTTTTCAGACTTTCTCACCTTTTTTGTTGAAAATTATTCCTAAATGCGGAGACATGAACACATGAACACATGAACACATGAACACATGAACACATGAACACATGAACACATGAACACATGAACACATGAACACATGAACTGATAACACAGTGTGAACTGATAACACAGTGTAGCCGCAGGGTCTTAAAAGCCTTAAGAAGGTCTTAGAGTTCATGTTCCTAAATTAAGGTCTTAAAAAGTCTAAAAATGATGTTGTCCAAGTCTTATTCTTCTCACAAAGGTCTCACATTTCTTCCTGTTCTTTGTAAACTCACTGTGCTGCAGTTCAGTGTGAGACAATGTGGAAGTTTAGTTTGTCCTGTGAGAATGTTAGAAATGATTTTTACACCAACACACACGACTATAAATGAGTTCTGATTGAGATTTTATAATAAAAGTATTTTTGTTATTTAAAGCAGTGAATAATGGTCATTATGAGAATTGGATCTGGTGTTTTAATGGGTTCGATGTTGGTCTTAATTTTCATTTAGTGGTTTTAAAAAGGTCTTAAAAAGTGTTAAATTTGTGGGAGTCAAACCTGTGGAGGCCCTGGAACAGCTCCTTCACATGTGTTAAAATAGTTTGTATTTACGTTCTTTAGTTTTAGACTTAAGCCCTTAACACCTGAATTTATATAGATTTTTTTTTTTGCCTTTAAATAGATGGTTAATTAAGTTGCGATTACTAATTTGACTATAGCAAAAAAAAAAAATATAATAATAGAAATTTGTGTATGTTGCAAATTTGCGACAACTAGAAACAAGTGTTTGCCAAAGGTTCCTGAGGTTCTGCACTAACGGCACTGGGGGAACAGACACTGTCTCTGCTCATTTCTGTATCCAAACGGTTTATTTATGACACTCGGCGTTAAGAGGTTTTAAATCATAAAACCTTTGACTGCTTTTTTTTTTCATTTTGGTCAGAAAAACATACATCCTTACTGTGAGCAGGCTCGCATTTCCACAAACCTGACTTATTCAGCCCCTGTTTCTCTGTAGTATATATGATATAATATTGGGAATATTCCACAGTTTGGCTTAAACTTGTGCATCTCCATGGAGAATTGTGGTTTTTACTTAGTTTCCATAGATCCCTGGACATTTGTACTGCACCTTTAGAGAAACTAGTGTTATTTTTGTTGTAATAATCCCCTTTGTGGGACTGAGCTCAGTATTTGTTTAAGTGAATAAGGAATAAGAAAGAATAAGATACAAGATGTTTCCTCCAGGTTTTACTGTTTGTTTTTCCCTGACTACAGTCGTGTACAGTTCACTTCTAACCACACTTGACATTTGCCTGGTGAGTGTTTTTTCCTGAAGCTCGTCTGGTTTCGGTGCTTTTTCACTTTGAGAAAATCGGGTTTAACTTCAGACTGAGCAGTGCCTCCGGTTAGCGTCACAAACCGACAGAATCCCGTCTCACTTTATGTCCGAGAGTTCAGTCACAATCGTGAGTTTCTCTCCTTCCCTCTCTCTCTCTCTTTGCCTTTATTCTCTCCTTCCCTCTCTCCTTCCCTGTCTCCTTCCCTGTCTTCGTCCCTCTCTCCTTCCCTCTCTCCTTCCCTCTCTCCTTCCCTGTCTCCTTCCCTCTCTCCGTCCCTCTCTCCTTCCCTCTTTCCTTCCCTGTCTCCTTCCCTGTCTCCTTCCCTGTCTCCTTTCCTCTCTCCGTCCCTCTCTCCTTCCCTCTCTCATTCCCTCTCTCCTTCCCTCTCTCCTTCCCTGTCTCCTTCCCTGTCTCCTTCCCTCTCTCCTTCCCTCTCTCCTTCCCTCTCTCCTTCCCTGTCTCCTTCCCTGTCTCCTTCCCTGTCTCCTTCCCTGTCTCCTTCCCTCTCTCCTTCCCTCTCTCCTTCCCTCTCTCCTTCCCTCTCTCCTTCCCTCTCTCCTTCCCTCTCTCCTTCCCTGTCTCCTTCCCTCTCTCCTTCCCTCTCTCCTTCCCTCTCTCCTTCCCTCTCTCCTTCCCTCTCTCCTTCCCTCTCTCCTTCCCTCTCTCCGTCCCTCTCTCCTTCCCTCTCTCCTTCCCTGTCTCCTTCCCTCTCTCCTTCCCTCTCTCTTGGCTGTTCTAGTGTCGTCCTGATGGATAATTCAGAACATCAGCAAACCAATTATATTATAGCACTTAAAGTTACAATCTGGCACATTTTTCATCTTCTGCTCAGCCTCATGCAGCGGTTATAAATACCACCAACTTGTCTCCTAGGAGATGTAACTGGAATGTCCCACACTGGGGCATTTAAATGATCCATCTTTGATTTAATCACTTACACAAAAGGCCTAATACAGAGGTGTGCCCAGGCCCTGTCTCCATGGTGATAGATAAGTTAAATGCCATTCTGTGGAACATTGTTTCCATGGAGACGAGCAGCCAGGAAAGTTACAAAGTACATCTTTAAATCTACTAGACTCCCAATAGGCTCATGAGCATCACAGTTTTCATTTTATTCAAATCTGGGCTGCGTTTCATTTACTCACTTTGTCTACATACATTTCCTCTGCTGCTTTTCACTCACTCCCTCCTCCTCCTCCTCCTCTTCCTCCTCCTCCTCCTCTTCCTCCTCCTCTCCCTCCTCTTCCTCCTCTTCCTCCTCTTCCTCCTCTCCCTCCTCTTCCTCCTCCTCTCCCTCCTCCTCCTCCTCTCCCTCCTCTTCCTCCTCCTCTCCCTCCTCCTCCTCCTCTACCTCCTCCTCCTCCTCCTCCTCTTCCTCTTCTCCCTCCTCTCCCTCCTCCTCTCCCTCCTCCTCTTCCTCCTCTCCCTCCTCCTCTTCCTCCTCTTCCTCCTCCTCTCCTCCTCTTCCTCCTCTCCCTCCTTCTCCTCCTCTTCTCATTCCCGGTTCTATCTCTATCCTCATATTTTCCCCTCTCTCTCATTTCTGTTTTTGTCTTTTTCCTTCTCTTTCCATCTCTCTCCCTCCGTTCATTTCTCTCTTTTATCTCTCAAGCAGTTACATAGTGGATCTTTGAATCTACTCTCTCCTCCCTCTCCTCCTTCTCCTCTTCCTCCTCTTCTCATCCCAGATTCAATCTCTCTATCCCTCCCCTCTCTCTCTTCTCTCCCTCTCTTTTTTCCTCTCTTCTCTCCCTCTCCTATCCTCTCTCCTTTGCTCTTTCTTTTTCTTGCTGTCTTTCCTCTCTCTCCTTCCATATTTCTCTCCCCCTCTCTCGGATTCTCTCCTTTCGTCTCGGTCTGTCTCTCTCTCTCTCTCTCCCTCGTTTCCATGGAGACGAGCAGGTGTCATACCCTGTGTCAGAAAGTCACATACTGCATCTTTAAATCTACCCACAGCAGTTTAGACTCCTAATCTCTATCCCTCCTTCCCTTCCCTCTCTCTCTTTTATATTTTTATTTTTGCTCTCCTCTTTTTTCCCTTTATCTCCCTCTCCATCTCTCTCTTCTCTCTTTGTCTTTCCTCTGTCATTTCATATCTCTCTTTCTCTCTCTTTATCCCTCTGTATTTCCCCCTCCTCTCTTTTTCCTCTTTCTCTCCTTTCCTCTGTCTCACTCCCTCCTTTCATCCTTCCCTCTCTTGTTTCCATGGAGACGAGCAGGTGTCATACCCTGTGCCAGAAACTTCCGTACTGCAGCTTTAAATCCGCCCTCAGTGGAACAGACTCCTGATTCTAACAGGCTGCATTTCATTCAGCATCTTTTTGTTTTTGCCGTCTCCATTAAATTTCTCATTTTCATCTCAAATTTCCTCTCCCTCCTCCTCCTCCTCTCCCTCCTCTTCCTCCTCTCCCTCCTCCTCTTCCTCCTCTCTCTCCTCTTCCTCCTCTCCCTCCTCCTCTCCCTCCTCTTCCTCCTCTCCCTCCTCCTCTTCCTCCTCTCCCTCCTCCTCTCTCTCCTCTCCCTCCCCTCCCTCCTCTCCCTCCTCTTCCTCCTCTCCCTCCTCTTCCTCCTCTCCCTCCTCCTCTTCCTCCTCTCTCTCCTCTTCCTCCTCTCCCTCCTCCTCCTCCCTCCTCTTCCTCCTCTCCCTCCTCCTCCTCTCCCTCCTCTTCCTCCTCTCCTCCTCTCCCTCCTCTCCCTCCTCTTCCTCCTCTCCCTCCTCTTCCTCCTCTCCCTCCTCCTCTCCCTCCTCTCCCTCCTCTTCCTCCTCTCCCTCCTCTCCTCCTCTCCCTCCTCCTCCTCTCCCTCCTCTCCCTCCTCTTCCTCCTCTCCCTCCTCTTCCTCCTCTCCTCCTCTCCCTCCTCCTCCTCTCCCTCCTCTCCCTCCTCTTCCTCCTCTCCCTCCTCTCCCTCCTCTCCCTCCTCTTCCTCATCCTACTCCTCTCCGTCCTCTCTCTCCTCTCCCTCCTCTCCTCCTCTCCCTCCTCCTCTCCCTCCTCTCCCTCCTCTTCCTCCTCTCCCTCCTCTCTCCCTCCTCTCCCTCCTCTCCCTCCTCTCCCTCCTCTCCCTCTCCCTCCTCTCCCTCCTCTCTCTCCTCTCCCTCCTCTCTCTCCTCTTCCTCCTCTCTCTCCTCTTCCTCCTCTTCCTCCTCTCTCTCCTCTTCCTCCTCTTCCTCCTCTTCCTCCTCTCTCTCCTCTTCCTCCTCTTCCTCCTCTTCCTCCACTTCCTCCTCTCTCTCCTCTTCCTTCTCTCTCTCCTCTTCCTCCTCTTCCTCCTCTCTCTCCTCTTCCTCCTCTCCCTCCTCTTCCTCCTCTTCCTCCTCTTCCTCCTCTCCCTCCTCTTCCTCCTCTTCCTCCTCTCCCTCCTCTCCCTCCTCTTCCTCCTCTCCCTCCTCTCCCTCCTCTTCCTCCTCTCCCTCCTCTCCTCCTCTCCCTCCTCCTCCTCTCCCTCCTCTTCCTCCTCTCCCTCCTCTTCCTCCTCTCCCTCCTCTCCCTCCTCTCCTCCTCTCCCTCCTCTCCCTCCTCTCCCTCCTCTTCCTCCTCTCCGTCCTCTCCCTCCTCTCCCTCCTCTTCCTCCTCTCCCTCCTCTCCCTCCTCTCCCTCCTCTTCCTCCTCTCCCTCCTCCTCCTCTCCCTCCTCTCCCTCCTCTTCCGCCTCTTCCTCCTCTCCCTCCTCTTCCTCCTCCTCCTCCTCTCCCTCCTCCTCCTCCTCTCCCTCCTCTCCCTCCTCCTCTCCTCTCCCTCCTCTTCCTCCTCCTCTCCCTCCTCTCCCTCCTCCTCCTCTCCCTCCTCCTCCTCCTCTTCCTCCTCTCCCTCCTCTTCCTCCTCCTCCTCCTCTCCCTCCTCTTCCTCCTCTCCCTCCTCTCCCTCCTCTTCCTCCTCTTCCTCCTCTCCCTCCTCTTCCTCCTCTCCCTCCTTCTCCTCCTCCTCCTTCTCCTCCTCCTCCTCCTCTCCCTCCTCTTCCTCCTCTCCCTCCTCTCCTCCTCTCCCTCCTCTTCCTCCTCTCCCTCCTCTTCCTCCTCTCCCTCCTCTTCCTCCTCCTACTCCTCTCCTCCTCTCCCTCCTCTCCTCCTCCTCCTCCTCTCCCTCCTCTTCCTCCTCTCCTCCTCTCCCTCCTCTCCCTCCTCTTCCGCCTCTTCCTCCTCTTCCTCCTCCTCCTCCTCTCCCTCCTCTTCCTCCTCTCCCTCCTCTTCCTCCTCTCCCTCCTCTTCCTCCTCTCCCTCCTCTTCCTCCTCTCCCTCCTCCTCCTCTCCCTCCTCTTCCTCCTCTCCCTCCTCTTCCTCCTCTCCCTCCTCCTCCTCCTCCTCCTCCTCCTCCTCTCCCTCCTCTTCCTCCTCTCCCTCCTCTCCCTCCTCTCCCTCCTCTCCCTCCTCTCCCTCCTCTCCCTCCTCTCCTCCTCTTCCCCCTCCTCTCCCTCCTCCCCTCCTCTTCCTCCTCTCCCTCCTCTCCCTCCTCTCCCTCCTCTCCTCTCCCTCCTCTCCCTCCTCTCCCTCCACTCCCTCCTCTCCCTCCTCTCCCTCCTCTCCCTCCTCCTCCTCCTCTCCCTCGCTCCGTTCTGGGCACTGATCTGGCTCCATATTGGCCCAGGCTGGTGGTCGATGAGTTTGGCCGTGATTCGCCCGCTCGCCCGGTGCACGGCGGCGCTCGGACCTGTCGGAGGAGCTGCAGATTGTAGATTGGGTCATCAGAAGGGCCGGGAAAGGGCCGGTCACGCCTCGCGGTCGCAGCGTGGCGTTGGCGGCGGTCGCTTCCAGGATTGGCGTAGTCGTGAGGAGAATGAGGCGCCCCGCGGTGCTTCGCTCCTCCACACGGACCCTCTGGAGCGCAGAGGTCAGGGAAACCAGCTGTAGGCGGAGTCAGAACCTTCGCCAAAATACACGAGCAGCCTCCAGTGTCTCTTCAGAAAAACACTGACGTGATTCTACAGAGACGGGGGTTTCTTGTGTTTTTCCAAAGGTCCTGTTACACAAAATGGATTCTTGTGGCCGTTAAACCGTCTGAATAGTGTTTCCTCCTCAAAAACAAACCTGGACAGAACTATTTCTTCAGGGTGTTTGAGTGACAGACATTGTAACTGGGGGTGTCAGAAAAAATCGTTTCAGTGATATATCGTGATACTTCGTTGCACAATTCTCTAGTAAAATAATATTTTTCACTAAAATTCATTAGTTGCATTCACTGTTCTCATGACTTCACAAAGATAATACTTTATATTTCATACCATTTGGTTCTTGTGAAGGTGAAGTTGACAATATTATTAGAGGTAATTCTTGATAAATTGCAATATATCATCCATTTTTTAGTATCGTGATATATCGTGATATATCGGGATATATCGAGATATATCGAATCGTGACCTGCGTATCATGATATGTATCGTCAGACTCAAGTCAATGCACAGCCCGAACTGTAACTGATCAGATGCTCATTTTTAAAGCCCCCGTCACACAGGAAGGCCATGCAAAACCGATGTGGTTGCAAACAGTTTTTTTGGGGAAATCTCTGTGGTTCACAAGATAACGCTGTGTGAACGCAAACCTTCCACGGCCTCGTCAAGTATTCGCCGTCCTCTTTTTTTGAAATGTCCTAACAACTACACTGGGTTAAGGTTCTCGCCAGGGCGTCGTTAACGTTCAGCCTTTGTTACTGAATCACTTTTGAGCGTCAAGATGTCGTCATTGCTGGAATTGGCGACAACTTGACGGTTTAGTGGCTTCAATAATGAAGATTGACGAACGCTCTGCAAACACTTGCGATTCACATCCGAAATTAAACCGACATGTGTTTTGTTTCATTCACACGTTTGAGTAACTCTTTATTATTAGTGTGTCTACGTCTGCAAAGTGCTAAATGCTCTGTGCCACCTTGAAACAGTAGTTTTCAATTTAAGAGCTACTTTTTGCCTTTTGTTTCATGGAGATTGGGAATTCCAGGGCTGAAACGATCCAAATGATTCTAGTGAAGGTGTGTGGAGTTTAAAAACGCAGTGGAGCACTTCCTGGATCACCACATGACATCACAAAGTCAAAAGAGTGTTCGACTATGCACGGTTTGTGTGTTAAAGCGCCCGTGTTACGCAATTTTCTGAAATAGTTTCCTCATCACAAACATTCCTGGAGTCGTGTTTTGTTTCGTTCACACGTTTAACACACAAACGCTGCACATTTGGGCTGAAACAGAAAACCTCCTGTGTTTTTAAGCACCTTCACGAGAATCAGTCGGATGATTTCAGCCCCGGAATTGCCCGTTTCTCCTGAACTAAAGGTGAACGTTGTTAACTTGGAAAATACCACTTCATGACATCACAAGGTTTGTTGTGGGGGAGGAGCTGGACTCTCTGGCGGTGGTGTTGGACAGGAGAATACTGGACAAAATCTGGACTATTCTGGACTCTCCCTCCCGCCCCCTCCACAAGGTGCTGGCCAATCAGAGGAGCTCTTTCAGCCATAGACTGCGGCTGCCGCTGCTCCACTGAGAGACACAGGAAATCTGTCCTGTCGCCATCAAACTGTTGAACTCTGCACTTTAACTCACAAACTACTCAATCCTTTTCATCCTATTCCTGCTCACACATGTATATAGTCACAAATATGTCACTGATGTAAATAATTTCCCAGAGAGAGCTATTTTATCTTTTATCTTATTGTATTTAGCTTATTTTGTAACTTGTTTGATATGCATGCTCTTGGTCGGTTGCATCTGTAACAAAGAAAATTTCCCCTCGGGGATGAATAAAAGTAATTCTGATTCTGATTCTGATTCTGAAGGTGGAACAGAGCATTTTAAGCTTTGGAGATACAGACAAACTGATAAACCCGAATGACCAAATAAGTGTGAATGAAACAAAACACAACTCCAGTTCTGTTTTTGAGGAAATAGAAACTTTATAACATGACTTAAGGCTCACAAGAGTAAATTTTGCGTAATATAGGACCTTGAAACTTTCAGAATGAAATAGTTTTGGCTACATGACCTAAACGTGAATATATTTTTACATTTGGAGGATTTATCTTGCTTTTATAGTTCGATGTAGCTGCTTCTGAAACAATTACGCCGCTGGCTGTCATCTTAGTTATCTGTAAAATGGATTCAAACCTGAAATCCTCTCGTGTAAACACTTTCTTCTGTGTCTTCAGAGTCGTGTCCAGCTCCTTTAAGCTCCAGTCTGTCAGGGTAAATGCTTTTTGTAACCTTTTAGAAGAAAGCGAGTATTGACTTTCTGGTGCAAAAATCTAAACTTTCGTATTTATCAGAAGCGGTGTTACGAGTCACTGATTTTTACTGTCAAAGCTCTTT
The DNA here is from genome assembly GCA_034769755.1 of Odontamblyopus lacepedii. Taxonomy (NCBI): domain Eukaryota; kingdom Metazoa; phylum Chordata; class Actinopteri; order Gobiiformes; family Gobiidae; genus Odontamblyopus; species Odontamblyopus lacepedii. Next base: position 1,576,376 of record CM068358.1, on the reverse strand, counting down.
GTTTTTTGGGATTCACAAGAACAATTTATCTCAAAAGTTGCAGTGACTGAGGTTGATGAAGGAGTGATGGGGCTGGGTTCACGTCACACTTAAATGGCCCGAGATTCAAATGGAGCTGGAGGACAGACGAGAAATAGAAATAGAAAGTGGCACAAAGTTCACCTTGTTCTCTGGATGTTAAAATGACCTAAAGTGGATCATTTTTTTTAGACTTAGACAAACTTTATTGATCCACAGGGGAAATGACTTGGACACAGCAGCTCACACGTCACAGTATATTACAATAACAATGAGAAACATTTACAGAAAGTAGCACAAATAGCGAGAGACAGGAGTTAAATAAGGCATAATTATATAAATGCATATGTACAAGTAAAAAATAAAAAATAAAAATAACTCAGTACAAGACGTCAGAGTCTGTTTTTTATGTGGCGTTATTTTAATAGTTTAGTCTACATATTTTAATATCCATCTTCTCCTGCTTAATCCGGTTGGCAACTGTTCGCCGCCCAGTCCACCTGACCCCCCATGACCCCCCATGACCCCCTCTGTGGGTGGAGCCCACAGGAGGCTGCACATATTCTAATAGTTTAGTCTAAATTTAGTCTACAGGCACCACAGCCAAATCATCTCAGTCGCAGTTCCAACCAAGTCGGCTCTTTCTGATCAGATTGTGTTAAAATAAAGATTGGATTAAGTCTAATTTATATATAACAGAGCTTCAGACAGAGTAGTGCTTTCAGTTAGCTTCACACCCCATGCAGAGAATGTTGACGATATCAGCTGTGAAGTACTTTGCATCACACCGGTCACACTGGGGATGTCCCATGTGAAAAAACTACACAAAAACAAACAAACAACAACAAAAAGGAAAAACTGTTGACTAATCGATCAATCAGTCAGTCAAACTTATAAACCTATAGAGCTCTTTTCATACTAAAAGTGCAACACTAAAGGCACACATCAGTTCACCTGTTGTAGTTCCAGCCGAGTCAACTCTTTCTGGTCAGATTGTGTTGAAGCGAAGCTCAGATTAATGCTGCGTTCTGTTGTGTTTGGGATGTGGGGAAAACTGACCTCCACCTCGGGAAAGTGCAGTGGACCAGTTATGAAACTCAAACTCGGGCTGGTTCAGAGCAGATCAAGTCGGTTGAATTTTTGAACATGTAAAAGTCGAACTGCCGTAACTGAATCGCCGACAGCTAATGTTAGCTAACAGACTCTGTTAGCTAACGGACTCTGTTAGTGTCAGGGTTTGATGTTTGTGTTCCCCCTCCCTTCTGTCTGCCTGCTCCTCCCCTCGTGTGTGATTGCCTGCTCGCCCCTCCTGTGTAATTGCTTGCTTCACCCCTAATGTGTTACACCTGTGTCTCATTTGTTTCCCCACCCTTAGTGTATATATAGTCTGAGTCTTCCCCTGTGTCTTTGGTCAGATTGTCTTTTCTTTTTCCCCGTGCTTTTTCCCCGTGCTTTTTCCCCGTGCTTTTTCCCCGTGCAGATTGTCTTTTTCCCCGTGCAGCATTTCTTGTGTCATGGAAATAAAACCACTTTGTTGAAGCCACGCATTTGGGTGTCCTGTGCTGAGTCTGATAGTTAGCAGGAGCGATACCTAAACTTTCTCGGGCATCTATATTTTCCCGACTGTTGCAATGGAACCAATTTACATCGGATATCGGGCGAACTGACTCAGATTTATTGACTACTGACATTCAGTAGAGCGCAGTATAAGTCTCACTTGTGTAAAAGAGCTTCAGACAGTTTAGTGCTTTTAGTCATTTTCAGTTATGTTAAAAAAAAGAAAAGAAAAGCAGCTGGCTAATGCTAGCTAGATTGTGACTGCAATGTTATTTAAGAGGAACAGCACAAAGCAGTTCATAAATTGTGTTAAAATAAAACTCAAATGAAGTAACTTGCGTAACAGAGCTTCAGACTGTGCAGTGCTTTCAGTTAGCCTCACACCTCCAAAGAGCGTTGATGGCATCAGCTGTAAATTACTTTGCAGTGACATCACGATGGGGGTGTTCTACATGGAAAAAAGGCAAAACAAAAAAACAACTGGCTAATGCTAACTAGCTTGTTTGTTATTTAAGAGGAACTTGCTTACTCGCCCGTATCAGCTCCACCGCTCGCTAAATCTGCTCTTTGTGGTCAGATTGCGTTCAAGTCTAAGTTGAATAACAGTGCTTCAGACAGAGCAGTGCCTCCTGTTAGATTCACACCCGCAGTCTGCAAAGTATCACTTGTTTAAACTAACAACCAACACTAGGTTATGCAGAAGCAGAGCCGTCCTGAGGTCCTGAGTCAAACGTGGTGAAACACAGAAACACTTCCTGGTTGAATTTAGGCTCCAGCTTCATTAATTCTCGACCGAATACGCGACAGTGAGAAAAACAGATGAACTGACTGGGTTTTGTTTAGTTTTGTTCAGGCTGAAATCTGCTCATACATATGCTGCTAGTGTTCCATGTATGTGCCCATTTCCCCCAAAATAACACCAGGCTTAAGACGGGGACTTCCAGAGGCTGTGTTTGTACTTCCCTAGCTCCATGCACAGAATACAGGGGAGAAACATGGGCCATGCTAAAATATTGAAATTCTGAAATATTGTGACACTGAATTTGGTGACACAGTACAGATATTGTGAGCTGCTGTGCTAATGTGGCCAAGAGTGTATAAACAGTGTTGGGATTAACAGAAATGCATTTATTCTGAATACTAATGTTGGGGAACTGCATTTTTTTTCATTCGGGGGGTATTCAGAGTACAGTTACTTTCCGAAAATCAAAGGATGGTAGATTTGGCTTCGAACTGCACAGTGTTAGTGAGAAAAAAAACTCACATTACAACAAAAAACTGCATTTTAACACTCTTCATTTGCGCTGTATTCAATCTGATTATCCAGGAGAAGGTTGTGATTCAGACTGCAGAACATTTTACTTGGTTTATAATGAAGACCTGTGCAATTAGTGCGGATTAATGAAACAAAAACTGGCACGAACCACAGTATCTACTCTCTCAGTATAAATAAACAAAAGCGAAATTATTTTATCGTCTCTTCAGAAAGCGGTGCCATTATTCAACCCTAAATCGCTGTCAGCTGAAAGGGCTCTGAGCCAAGTCTACAGAGCCTCAGACAAAATGAGAACGTTCAACATTTATAGATTGCCATTTTGGATATTTCTTTTACAAAAAACTGAATCTGACACAGAGTTACACAGAACTTTGCCCACCACTTAAAATCAAGACATCACAATATAAATCTAAATAAAGTAGCACAAATAGCACTGGACTGGTGTCAAATAAGGCAGAGTTGAAAAATAGAAGTACAGTAATACTAATATATCTCAGCAATATACAGAGTGCGACATGACATCTGGACTTTTTGTGTACATTTGCACGAGCTGTCAGTAAAGTACCTGGTTTTTTATTGACTCTATTTTGGAAATGTTGGACTGATAAACGCACCAGAACAAGACAAGACATTTTTAATCCATCACATCATCAGTGTTGCTTTGATTTAAAGGTCTGATCTTTGTTATAATGTTGTTTCCTCATCACAAACGGACCTGGAGTTGTGTTTTTTTTTCAGAGCATTTTGAGCTTTGGAGAAGTAGGTTAGGGTTGGGCGGTAATACTGTAATACGGTATCCAGAGATATCAAAAAGTAGTAACGGTACCAGTTTTATTACTGTCATTAAAAACCTGCAGCGCATAAGGACCTAATATAATATCAGGAGCATTTTGGCTTCAGGGGAGAGACACAAATGTCTCTGGAGCTTCGACCCTGCGTCAGGCCAGATCCACCACAGTCACTTCAGACACAGCAGGACTTCCTCCCTCCGCTCTCTCTCCTCTTCAAACGTGGTTCTGCTCGGAGATTTCCATCCACACACAGCGAGGAAGAAGAAAAAAACCTGACTGATGCTTCGTGTGGATGTTGAGCCCAAAAGTTTGTGATGGAGACGTTTTATTGAAGCCGAGAGTCGAGAGGGGACGAGGCTGAAGAGGAGAAAGTTCCGCTCGAGGATGAAGTCAGACTTTCAGGGAGGAGACGGGAACTTCTCCTCCTGCTGAGAGCACGGGTCTGTCAGATACAACATGCTGCAGTGGAAATATCACACGCCCTGGACTGTCGCCTTTAACTTTTGATTCTGAATCTGCCTCTTCTGCTTTTCTTGTCTTGGCGAGTCCCAGATCATTAAATGGAGGGAGAAACGCACTGGAGAAGTTTGGTTTGATCAGAACTTGAGCCTCATCTTCAGATATAAAGCTGCGACTCTGTTTCCGAAGGGTTTACGTGAAAGCGACAAAATAATCCTTAATTAGGTAAAATGCTGAGAAGGTTTAACAGTATCAGCGTTTGGATACCGCCCAACCCTAGTGCAATACAGTGTAAATAATAATAGAGGTGTGAATGAAACAAAACACAACTCTCGGTATGTTTATAATGAGGTAACAACATAACACACGATGATGATCAAAAGTTTAGTCAGTTTTGTGTACTATAGGATCCATGTTTTTAGCTGAATGCACCTGCGCTGGAGCATCAAACACGGTGACATCTACAACATCACATTTCTTATCAAACGGCGACAGTCTCTCTCTCTTTGTTAATCCGTTCATGCTGTTCATGCCGGCCCTTCCATCCAGACTTTACAAACTTTGCATCAAAAGCTCCAAACTTCTCCACAGAGGCTCCACGCTGCCGCTCCTCGGCTGACACGAGAACGGGGGTGTACGTCTGTGTCACATCTTTACTGCAGTTTGTTTTGTGTTCTTTACTTTTTAATTGTCGAAAAATACAATGACTGTATTCGGGAATAGTCCGCGGAGAATAAATATTGTTGATTCAGATTGTGTCTGGACCTGAAACAGGCCGTAGAGACGTCTCCAGTCACTTCCCATCGCATCATTACAGACATTTTTACAAACATGGTGCTAGAACCACAGATGGTTGTAGAAGTTTTCAGCTTGTCCAAGAAAGGGTGGAAGTAAAAGGCTGGAGACAAGCTGGACGTCTTAAGCAGGAGAAGTTTATTTGGCGTCAGTAATACAGGCCTGGGGGGACCAGTATGATTTCAAAAAGTGAACAAAGTCTGATCTTTGAGTGTTCAAGCCCCTTGACGATGCTTCCAAAGGAGGAGGTTAATAAAGGAAGTGTGGGGAGAGTATGAAGGCCTGAAGGCAGCAGTTAAACAGCAAAATGCCACAATTTAGATCAGAGTTTTTTCACAAGAGCCACATTGAAAGAGCAAAAACCAAGAGGGGAGCCACCTATACCCTACTTAACTTTACTTAATCAATTACTGCATAAATAAACTCAACTTTACAACATATAAACCATAATCACTATAGAGCCACATCAGCCCGTGTGAGATCAGAGTGTGTTTAATGCAGCTTTACACATATTTGTTTACATTTTACAGAAACGAAACTTAAAACTGCATGGCTCATTTGCATAAACTATAAACGCTGGAAAAAAGCAGCTCTTTCCTTGTGCTGCTGATGCGGTTTCTACGCTCTGTGCTTATGTCGCTTTGGAGATGGTTCCTGTTTGCAGAGGTCACACGTGTGCAGGTTTAGCACAGCTCTTTATTTAACATTCATTTCACTCACTTTATTTATGTTGGTCATTTTATTTATTGTGGCTGCTGTTGTGATGAAAAGACTGAAAAGTGTTTGTCTGTTGGACCCATGGGCACTCGACTGTTGCAGTAACCGGGACACTGCGTGTACCTGCACCATGATGAAACTGAGATACTCAAAAAACCCGATCATACCCGGAACAGTGATGTGCAGGGAAACGCACTCTGAGGGATATAGTGATCTCCAAGGAGGTGCCAGAGTCGAGATGTGGGACTGTGAGGCTGAAACTCCAGTATTTGTGCCGTCAGACGCAGCACACAGTAACCTACATTCGGTTTATCATTTAATTTTTTTTTTTTTATTAATCAATCATTGCATTTATATGGCACCTTTCATGACACCCAAAGCACTTTACAGATCATTATTCATTCCTCCATACCTCCAAAAATGAACATGATCGATGAAATTCTTAATGATCAGTTATTGATTAGTCGACTAATCCTGCCCATCCCTAATACTTAGTGTAATGCAGATGTTTGTATTCCAGTCTTCACTATATATTTATGTTATATAAGTGTTACGCCAAGAGAAGATCACGGTGTAAGTATTGCTTTGGCGAGTCCATGTTAAACTGAGAGATGTACGTGGAGGATACGTTACTTAAATTCTCAGACGAGGTTCATAATTATTGCAATTTACCCGTGAACCTTATGTTAAAAAAAGAATGGAGTGCGAATAGGCCTAAAGAGCGACTGGAGGAGCAGAAAACAAAGCGTGTAGAATCTGACAGACGCAGACGGCAGACGGAGCGGAGGACGTGGCCGGAGGCAGTACAAGAGCCCAGCGCCCTGATCAAAGCCGAGGTGCGTTTGGCCTTGAGACGGTGAGCGTTCGATTGTGTGCACAAGACTCCGCCTGCACAGCTCTTCATGTGGGAGTCCAAGACAGCGCCCACTAGTGGTTAATATTTAATGACTCTTTCAAAGGACACAGAAACACAAGACCTGAGCTGTTTAAACTCACTTTTATGGCGTTGAAATCTGCAGGGAGGATGTACGACGACTTTCCATTGAAGTTATTGCTGTAATTTAGCAGAAAATAGGCCACAGTCTTGGCCTAGTCGTATCCTTTTTGTGCAAGATTAGATTTCATTTATTATTTTGTACATTAAAGATACAGTGAGTTCCACGGAGATAGAAATGCTGTACCGTCGAAAGACCAGAATATCCATGTGCAGGCCCTCCTCCTGGTCAAGTAGGAGTCAGGTTTGTGGAAATGCAAGCCTCCAATTCACTTTGCACTGGGAAAACATTGCTGCCCCTCATTTTTTCGCTCAAAAGTTGCATGATGGGGCTTTAAACTTCACTGTCCGTGCGTGTTTTGTTCCATACATGTTCCCTTTTGTTGAAACGTATTTCTATTTAATCCTATAATCTGTATTGTTTTGTTGCCATGGTGACACAAAGTGATTTCTCCCTCTGTAAGTGCAGGTAAACACTGAGGCAGCCCTTGAATGTGCCGTGACTGATGGTTTTAAGAAGTGCCACTGACACCAATAGGCCACTATAAGCACCTCCAGTTTAGCCGCATATTACGAGCTGCTCTGAGGTCAGACAACATAATGAAATAAATCTACCTCTCCTCTCTCCTCTCTCCTCTTTTCCTCTTTTCCTCTGTTCTCTCCTACTGTCCTCCTCTCCAACTCTCATCTCTCCTCCTCTCTCCATCTCCTTCTCTTTCTCCTCTCCACCTCTTTTCCTCTATTCTCTCCTTCTCTCATCTCCCCTCTCCTCATCTCCTCCTCTGTTCTCTCCTACTGTCCTCCTCTCATCTCCCCTCTCCTTCTCTCTACTCTCTCTCCTCTTCTTTTCCTCTGTTCTCTCCCCTCTCTTCTTTTCTCCTGTCCTGTCCTCCTCTCATCTCCCCTCTCCTTTTCTCTCCATCTCCTTTCTCTCTCCTCCTCTGTTCTCTCCCCTCTCTTCTTTTCTCCTCTCCTGTCCTCCTCTCATCTCCCCTCTCCTTTTCTCTCCATCTCCTTTCTCTCTCCTCCTCTGTTCTCTTCCCTCTGTTTTCTCCTCCTCTCATCTCCCCTCTCTTCTTTTCTCAGTCTCCTTCTCTCTCTCCTTCTCTCCTCTTTTCATGCTCTTATCCCTCTCCTCTTCTTTCTCCTCTCTCTCCTATGCCTCGTCTCTCTCCTTTCCACCTCTCCTCCCTCTTTCTTTCTCTCTTCTCCTCCTTGTCCCTCTTATCTCTCTCCTTGTCTCCTTCCCTCTATTCTTTTCCTCCTCTCTCCTTCTCCTCCTCTCCCCCTCTCTTCTCCTCCGTTCAAAGTCCGGGGCAGCTCGTAGTAAACTTTTAAGAGTCATTTCAGTCTTTTTAGTGCGTCTTTTATGCAAACGTGTCCATTACTTTGCTGTGTTTTCATTGGCTCATAAAGTCTGTGTCTGCACAGTAAATCACTGTGCTTCACCTGGATCGAGGTGTCTGCTCTCTCCCTCCTCTTTCTCTTTTTCTTTCTCCCTTTCTCTCTCTCTCTCTGTCAGTCTTCTCCGCCTCCTCTCACTCTGTCCATGCTCTTGTTTGCTCACACCTCTGTTTTTTTTCCTTTGTTGTTTCTGTCTTTTCATCTCCCTCTCTTGCTCTCTCTTCCCTTTCTCTCACCCTCCACTCTATCTTTCTTTCTCTCTCTCCTTTCCTCTCTTTTTTCTCTCTCTCTGCTGTCTCCCACTCAGCTTTCCTCTCCACTCCCTGTCCTTCTCTTGGCATTCTTCTTTCTCCTCCCTCCTCTCTCTCTCTCTACTCTCTACCCCAATTCCTCTTTTCCTCTTACTGTCCTTTCTTTCTGTTCTCTCCCTTCCTCCCTCCCTTTTCTTTCTCTCTCTCCTTACTCACTATTTAACCCCCTCTTTCCTTACCCTTTTTCTCCCTCTTTCGCCCTTGTCTCCCTCCTTCTTTATCTATTCTCTCTTCTCTGTCTTTGTTATTATATTTCTATCACCTTTCTTTCTTTTCTCTCCATCTATCTCATTTTCTCACTCTCTTCCTCCTCCTCCTTTTCTCTCTACCAGCCCAGTCTCTCTTTCTCCCTTTCTCCGTCTGTACTTGAGAGAGGATGCCTGACTTTGTAAACGAGGACACGCTTTTCCCTCTACACCTCCGTCTCTCTCCCTTCTCCCCCCATCCTCTTTATTTGTTTTACTTTATCGTAGCGCTGCACTTGACCCGTTTCGCGCGTCCTCCCGTTGCCAGATCCGTCCTGCTTTTCCCTCTCGTTTGATTCATTACATTTGCGCACGTCTTCCAAATATTTGTTGTTCTTTTCAGTGACGACTGCCCCTCGGATCCACAGCATATGTCTCCTCTGATGGTGCTCAGAGTTTCATCTCTTGCCAAAACTATTTCCTTGTTGTTTGCCGTTTTGTTGCCACACCTTCTGTTCTTTTCTAAGTACTCGGGAGGTGTAAAGTGAAGCCATTTACGAGTTTGCTCATTTAGGCCTAATTAACCCACACAAATCACTACAGTAGCAATTCCCTCTTCTCACTCCGTCCCAAGGGGTGAAAAGAAAGAAAGAAAAAGAAAAAAAAACTGGCAGATATACTGTGTGTTTCACAGGCTTTATGAAGGGCCCATATTACACTGTTATAATGTGGTTTCCTGATCACAAACACGGCGGACGTTGTGTTCTGCATATTTAGCCTGAGTTCTTTTCTCAAACAGAAAATACTCAAACACTGAACTAAAGGTTAAAAGGAGCTGTTAACTAACACTTCATGACATCACAAGGTGGGCCAGCGCATTTTGAGCTTTGGAGATGTAGACAGACTAACAATAAAGAGTTACTCAAACATGCGAATGAAACAAAACACAACTCCAGGTTCGTTTTGAGGAGGTTCGAGCTTTCTGAGGTTACGTTTACACTGAAACCGATCACCGTATCATCGTTTCACCGTATCGCCGTTTCACCGTATCACCGTTTCACCGTATCACCGTATCACCGTATCACCGTATCACTGTATCACTGTATCACTGTATCACCGTATCACCGTTTCACCGTATCACCGTTTCACTGTATCACTGTATCACTGTCTCACCGTATCACTGTATCACCGTATCCCCGTTTCACCGTATCACCGTATCCCCGTTTCACCGTTTCACCGTATCACTGTATCACTGTTTCACCGTATCACCGTATCCCCGTTTCACCGTATCACTGTATCACTGTTTCACCGTATCACTGTATCACTGTATCACCGTTTCACCGTATCACCGTTTCACCGTATCACCGTTTCACTGTATCACCGTATCACTGTTTCACCGTATCACCGTATCACCGGATCACCGTATCACCGTATCACCGTATCACCGTTTCACCGTATCACCGTATCACTGTTTCACCGTATCACCGTATCACCGGATCACCGTTTCACCGTATCACCGTTTCACCGTATCACCGTTTCACCGGATCACCGTATCACCGTATCACCGTATCACCGAATCACCGTATCACCGTATCACCGTATCACCGTATCACCGTATCACCGTATCACCGTATCACTGTATCACCGTTTCACCGTATCACTGTATCACTGTATCACCGTATCACTGTTTCACCGTATCACTGTATCACTGTATCACCGTTTCACCGTATCACCGTATCACCGTTTCACCGTGTCACCGTATCACTGTATCACCGTATCACCGTTTCACCGTATCACCGTATCACTGTATCACTGTATCACCGTTTCACCGTATCACTGTATCACCGTATCACCGTTTCACCGTTTCACCGTATCGGGTACGATTTGTGTTCACACATGTGGTTTTGCCTGAAACAAGAGTCACGTGGGCGGTAAAAACAAGAAAATGCAGCACCGTGTTGGAAGTTGCAGCTGAGGACGATGGCGAGAGTAAAAACAGTCTTTGGACCGAAGACGAGGTTCAGTTTGTAGCGACGCTGTTTCCTGTCTGTGGTTTGTTTAACATGACCAATGTCACAAATCCAGTGAACCAGGAAGCCACAAGTCACAGTGACGTGGTCCAATCAGGCAACTATGAATGAGACTTTTTTTAGTATCGATACTTGCTCAAACGAGTATCTAGTTTCAATACTAGTTTTAGTATTGACTCAAATTTTTGATACTTTTGCGTAAACTTTATTCTCCAATATTCAAATCATCAACGCTCCTGTTTTCACCACCAGTACACGGCCACTGCCACTGCTCTGCACTTACCAATTTACTTTTTTAATCAGTGATACACACAGGATTCAGCTACGTCAAGTAGCCATTTTGAAACCCTCAACCCAGAAACCAGTGAACTTGTTTCATGTATTAAGTCACATTAGAACAACATTGCTATTTAAAAAGTCAAAAACACAATAATGATCCACGGGTGTCATAGATTCTGACTATTTACCAGACAAAAGCAGAATCTGTCTTCTTTAATTGTCCAACGTCTCCGTGAGCTGTTGTAATGTGGCTTTGGTGATTAGGGCCCATTAAAGCACACAGCCTCCCTGGGCTGAGTAAGCTGCAGATGACAACCTGCTGGCTCCAAAGCTGTGAACTTTTGGCTCTTCTGTTCGTGTTTGAAAAGAACAGATTGGAAAAGAGAGCATCAAACACCACAACTTTGCGGCGTGCGCTCTGTGTAGGAAATGACTGAAGAATGAAATGTGTGATTTTACACAGATTATGGTTTTACGGCCGTATAACAAAAAAACTTCATCTACACAAACGACATCCTGAGCTCCTTTTGGATCGTGGTGAAGAGAAAAGTCACAGAATGTACCGTAACAAAACAAAATACTTTCTTTTACAGCACATGGTGGTTCCGGGTTTTCCTCCTGGGGGTGTTCTACATCTATATCTAATGGTGGAATGTTCAGCTGTTACCATGGTGACACAGTATACCAAACGTAGCCAAAATGTGTTAAAATCGGCAGAAAAAAACACAGAGAAAAAACACAAAATGGAGCGTTCATGGTCCTGTTTAGGTGCTTTTCAACCAAAAGGTGAGCGTGAAAAAAATGAAAAATATTTGGCTACTGCTGCGTATTTTGTGACTCTTATTTAATGTGTGAGAGATTTGTTTAACGGCACAGCTCGTCTGTTGTAGTTCTACCTAAATCAGCTCTTTCTGGTCAGATTGTGTTAAAAGTACAGCTCAGATTAACACCTAACTTAAGTAACAGAGCTTCAGACAGAGTAGCACCTTCAGTTAGCGTCACACTCCCAGGGAATCTTGAATACATAAGGTGCAAAGTGTCAATTAGTGAAAAAATATAAAATATACCTTCTATTTTTAGATGTGAAAGTCCAATTTATTTCTATTTCTGATGTATAAAAGGTCTCAAGAGTCCAGATAACACATTTTTAAGCCTTTTTTCCCTTGGACCATGTTGGACGAATGAGGAATTACGCAGATATCTTGAAAAAATGAAATAGTTTGAATCATTTTTTAAACTTTATGAGCCTATAATGTTCATTCTTCTATCTACAGTGAGTGGCACCCTCGTCCCCACTGTCCCAGACCCTTGTCTCTGTCTTACAACGTCCTCTTCTTCTGCTTTATTTATATGACACAGTTTATCTCGGTTCTCTTCCATTGTTAAAAAAACACCTGCAAATTTATGACTTGTACGATCAATACAAGGTCAAAATGGCTCCTTGTTTCCCTCAGAATCTGTTGTAGTTCCTCCAATCTGCTTCTCACATGACTCTAACTTAAAATAAAACACTAAATCCACTTTTTTTGGGCAACTTTAGTGCAAACGAGGTAAATTTGCAGCTTTCAAGTTTGTGCTGCCTTCACTGGCCTCTGCCATTTCAAGTAGTTGGTGGTAGTGCTGGGCGATGTGGAGCAAAATATGTGTAGCTCAATATATTTTGCTATATCTCGATATATATCTCGAGATCTGTACAAGAAAGATAAGCCCCCAGAAACTACAGCAAAAACAAATATGCCAAATTCCACAAGGTCTTTTTTTAATGAAATGCAAAGAGGCCGTTCACGTGGGAACAATTTCATATTTTCTTTTCATTCAAAACCAAAACAACTCGACTCAAGCTCATGTTTGCATGAACTCTGTGAACCGCACGATCACAGAACCCTGAGCTCCTTTAGGCTGAAGCTCAGGAGGTTCCTTATTTTAACAGAGCCATGTTCCTCCAGGAGCTCTGAGGTATCCCACAATCCACTGCACAGATCTGAGGTATCCCACAATCCACTGCACAGATCTGAGGTATCCCACAATCCACTGCACAGATCTGAGGTATCCCACAATCCACTGCACAGATCTGAGGTATCCCACAATCCACTGCACACATCTGAGGTATCCCACAATCCACTGCACAGATCTGAGGTATCCAGTGTGCGAAATACCCGTCAGTATTTGGGGGGTCCCCACCTCCGAATTGTTGAGCAATACAGATCTACATTTTCAATATGCAGAAGCCTATGCAAAGTTGTGTATTACAATGTGAGCAAACGAGTGAGTAAATGTTAGGTAGGCTATGGACACACAGTCAGTGACTTGTCAAGGACCAGGCTTTTCAAGACAATAACTGGGGACAGAGACTTAGGTGCAATACATATTTGAATGTAGCTATTTTATTTGCGCACTTTTGTTGACGTTTTACAGATACGAAACTTAAAACCGCACGGCTAATTTGCAGAAACTGTAAGATCAGGAAAAAAAACAGTCCGACTAAAGCACACGAATCAGTGCAATTTGAGTGTTCTTTGACAGGATGTGCTGCTGATGCTGAGTCTGTTCTGTTCTGTGCTTCTGTCGGTTGGAGATGGTTCACGTTAAACTTTTCACAGATTATGCGTCTGCAGTAGCACAGACCGTATATATGAATGGATATATATTCTCCGTAGCATTTCATTGATTTCATAAATGTAACACACCATAGACTTTCATACAGAGCATACAGGTAAACAAATGATATGCAGCGTAATTCTTAGAGTCAAAAGGGATTTGTGGCTCCGGGTGTTTTCTGTGGGAGACGCTCCAAAACAGCTCTTTGAGTATTGAAGGTTGCCGACCCCTGATCTAGCGAATAGGATTAGACAGATGCATCATTGAGCAAATAGAAACTCAATGTGAAAAACAAGACGCCATGGTGGACTCCACAGACAGCCTATAGCGAGCCACACCGCACCACAGCGGCTGCGCTCTCGCTTTCAAACACAGAAACACAGTCACCCCAACTTCTCCAACTCCAATGCTAGGCTAGCCTGCTTCAACCAACCACAAGACATAACCATGCTGTATAAGTCGAAAAGGACACACACAGTCACGCACACACATCTTGTGCATAATCAGTTCTATCATCACAGTTCCGTCACTGCAAATACTGAAACAATAGCCTCTTACCTTAAGTTAGAATAGACCAAATAGGCCTCGGCTGGACTTCTTCTGGTTGCCGTCCTGGTTTCCAGGAAGAAGAGAGGCGATGTCCTCTTTTAATCCAGCTTCTGACGAAAGGAATTGGATCGAATTTGACCAGAGGAGGTCCGTTGAGGTCCACAAACAGGAGTGCAGAAAGGCTGTCTTCACGCAACCTGTTGCGCACCTGGTTGTCAGTGTTATTCACTGCGGAAAAGCCTCGTTCGCACTCTGCTGATGTGGGGAGATATGTGCGACTTGCTATCAGTAGTCTTTCCAATGTTTTCCCCGGTGCAGTGCCATGTAGTTTCCAGTCTCGAAACTCCTCCACGGCCTCCCTGGCTGGTTCGCTAAGCGCTTTCGCAAGGCTGTGTACTTCTGACTCACCATACAAAATCATGTCCTCCTGCTTTCCTGGCCAAAAACGCTTGTCAAGAGCTTTGAGCATCAGGACCAAATCTGACTCCGGCAATCGCTTAGTTAGAGAGGCAATCACTGATTCATAAAAACACAACCTATTTATTTTCGCTCTGCCTTCATTCAACTCTACGCCCTTAAAAAGGCCAGATGAGACGGACTGTTCCATCTTCTTGGTCGATTTCCCCCCAGTGCTCTTCATGGCAGTCAAAACATTAACAGTTTGTTGGATGGCAAGACTTGAATCCACAAGTGACATTTCTCTTTTCTGCAGTTTGAGAGACAGGCTCTGGACTTCACGAAGGATGTCCTTCATGACTGCCAAATCTTCCACAAATCCAGAATTAATTAGGTGTTTGAGAAGTCCCTTATATTTTTGCCTCTCAAGGTCAGTGCGCGATGTGTCCTCACTGCTTGTTTTGAAATGGAGTGCAAGCGCAGGGAAATCTTTCCATATGGCTTTTACTGTTCTAAAACTGCTGGCCACCCATCTGATGGTGAAAATTTGACCTATTTTCACTATTTCCACGTCGAGCTTGGCCGCTGCTTCTCTAAGCAATCTGGCGTTCCTGGTTGACTGATTGTAGAGAGCGTATAATTTCGAAATAAAAATCTCAAATTGATTAGTGCCAGACACATCCTTAAGCGCATCTTTGACAGACAGCTCTAATCTATGCGCCAAACAGTGAATAGACTGCACACTCGGAAACTTTTCCTTGAGTCGAACAACAAGCCCGCTGCCTTTTCCTGTGAGCACCGCGGCTCCATCGGTGGCTATGCATATTAGGTGCGTCTTCAAAAAGTCATCATCCATTCCAGCTTTGTGTAGACTCGACATCATCGAGTTAAAAATGGATTCAGCATCAACCCCATCTCTAAGTTCCACTAGATCCAGGAAAACATTGTCTACATCCCCCTTACCAGTGACATCACATCTCACATATATTATTAAATAGGGAATGCCATGAATGGTGCTCTCATCAATTGTGATTGACACCCGTGAATCCTTTTCTTTCACATAGCTGACAAATTTGAGGCGCATTTCCGTAGCAATGTGGCTGATTATTTCTGCGCATGCATGGTCAGATTTGTGGATATTACCAACTTCGGCTCCATTAAGTTCCTGCAGTGTCATGAGCGGACTGAGCTTTTTGTAAGACAGCCTTTCCTTTGCCACGCTGTAAGCTGTTCTGAACGAGACTGCTGTTTTATTCAGTAAATCAGACTGGATATCAGTGAAAGTGTTGGGGAGGGTGTCTTTCTCTTTCAGCTGGGCTATTTCCACTGACCTTTGATGGGTCTGGCTGTCCCTGTGTTTGTATATTTTCTTTCGTAGCTTCTTTGTGTCAGAGCTCGTAACGCCACCGTTAATCCATTCCTCTGCGAGGTGTAAACCAGGTCCCTTCTTTGCGATTAGTAATGTTTTAGCTTTTCTGCACATTAAACACCCCAATTTCCCTGCCTTAAAGTCAAGCCAAGAATTGCGGTCTTTCCATTCATCCACCTGCTTCTTTGTCCAACCAGCAGGCAAGTCACTTGTGCTAGCACTAGCAGCACTTTCTGACATTACCTCGGCACCTGCTGCTTCTCCGCAACACTCAGCCACAGACTCGGCTTCATCTTGTTCTTGATGGGGTGGGAGATTAGGGTCTTCTGTTGGGACAGGGAGTGGGTCTACTGCACCCTCCTCCTCTCTCAGTGCAAATTTTCTTGATGTGACGAACCCAAAGTGAGCCAGTGATGTACTCTGTAGCTTTCGCTTGCTAGCCATTTTGACAGTACTTTGTTTTCACTATCAAATTGCTAGGCTAGTCTTTCTTGCGTTTAGCGCACACATGGCTAATTAATTTGCATACGGGCACGAGATTGGCTGACTCCGATTGGCAAAAAATATTTTGTGAATATTGAATTCTGAATATTGGACATTATGAGTTTAGAAAACATTTTAGTGACTAATTAGTGAGTATATTTGAACCCCCCCAAAACTTTGCTTTTAAGGCTTTTGGGGGGGTGTGATGGGTTAATGGGGGGGTCGGGCCCCCCCGCACCCCCCCGTATTTCGCACACTGGAGGTATCCCACAATCCACTGCACAGATCTGAGGTATCCCACAATCCACTGCACAGATCTGAGGTATCCCACAATCCACTGCACAGATCGTTTCCAAAGACTATTGTACAAGTTAATTCACTAATTAATCATTGCTTTTATATTTTGCCGTTCAAGATGCCCAAAGCTCTTTACGGTTCATTATCCATTCACTCCACTCAAGTTCTTCACTGCAGCAGATTCAAATCTTCTGCATAAATAAACTTTACATTTATAAACGTTACAACATATAAACCATAACTACGACAGAGCCACATCGGCCCGTTTGAGATTAGAACGTGTTTAATGCAGCTTTGGCACATTTGTGAAACTTCAAACAGCATGGCTCATTTGCATAAACTATAAACGCTGAAAAAAAACCCCAGCTCTGTCACCCTGATGCTTCAGCTTCTGTTGGACTAAAGGACACGACTCAGTGGAGTATGAGTGTTCTCCCTGTGACAGAGGCTGTGCTGCTGATGCTGAGGAGGTAAACGGTGGAAAACGTTGGTGGTGCTGAAGCTCCGGTCGGCACGTCGGGCGCTCACAGGCTGTAGTAGTGCCGCCGTGTTGAACGAGACACGAGGGGAGGCTGAGCACAGAGACGCCGAACAAGCGAAGCGGCGAAACCCAAAGTAAATATAAGTATTATATCGATATATACCATATGTGAAAATCCATATGGAGTTTAAACGTTCATCACACGAGGCCCCGAGTACATCCAGGTGTTTCTCATCACAAATACTTGGTTGAGGGGACAGAGTTTGAAGTGAGGATCCCTGTTAGACCCATCACCTCTCCTCCTCCTCCTCTCTCACTCTTCTATGGTTCTTCTGTTACTTAGAAATGTAAAAAAAGCTTGAAATAGTTCATTCCAGGTGGTGGCCGCAGGTTCTGTAAGAAAACATAAATGGTGCTGTTGTAAATTTACTGTATCAAACAAATACCATTACAGAATATTTGTATACTTAAAAAGTGGTTTTCAAATTCTTCATCTTTGTCTCCTGCAGCTGCTGTTTGTTCAAAATGCTCCTATTGGTTTTGTTGTACCATTTAACAGCTGATATATATTCTGCCAAGTCATCTTTTTCTTCTTTTTTTGGCACCTCAGAAATATACCTTGAGTAATAACACACACTGGGTTTCACCTGCCTACAAAAATATCTGAAGTCAGGTAGTGCGACTGTGTCCAAAAAACTGGTTTATATATATATATATTTAAAAAAAAATAAAAAATTCACAGTTTTGGCCCCGTTTATAGTTTATAATGTCACTGGGTAATATCATCTAGCAGCAACCGCACACACCTTAAAATACAATTAATTTAACTTAAACTAATGATCACTGAGTGTAAAAAATACATTCCACTGCCATTCATCCATCTTCTGCTTTATTTGGGGTCATCTAAGAAGGCACCTCCAGACTTCCCACTCCCCAGACACCTCCAGCTCCTCGTGGGGGGGAATTCTAAGTCTCCATATTGTGATGTTAACAATGTGTTTTAAACTTTTTCTTTATTTTTATTTTTCAAAACTATTATTTATATATGTATTATCCAACTTATCTAATGCTACGTTCAGACTGCAGCCCGAAATGCCCCAATCCGATATTTTCACGCCTATGTGACCTGTATCCGATCTTTTAATGACCTCTGAACGATACAGATCCGATGTTTTTCAAATGTGACCCAGGCCCTGGATCTGTGCTCCTAAAACCGACACATATCTGATCTTTTGCCGTGCGA
Organism: Odontamblyopus lacepedii; assembly: GCA_034769755.1. Lineage (NCBI taxonomy): Eukaryota > Metazoa > Chordata > Actinopteri > Gobiiformes > Gobiidae > Odontamblyopus > Odontamblyopus lacepedii. The sequence continues at coordinate 1,558,144 of CM068358.1, read as the reverse complement.
CTTCAGTCTGAACGGTCGGGTCACATTCATCCGACCTACACGTCATCAACAAGCGAGAGGTCGGTTATTGTGCTGTAACAAGCTCCTGTTGTGAGACAATCCAGCCCAACGCCGACGTGTTTGCTACTGAAATAGGCCACTGAAGACGTGTTTCCTCCCTCGAGAGGTACGAAGGCAACTTTAAAATCGCCAGGTGCTCCACGCTGGCGTCCATTTTTAGGATACTTCCATAAACCCTGAGCTGCTGCTGTGACGTCGTCGTGTCTCCAGTGCTCGTGCGGGACACTTTTGGAGATCACAGACAAGTCACATTATTGGAAATGTGAACGACCTCACAAAAAATCCGAATTGAGCATTAAGCCCTGCTGTCTGGGCTAAGCAGTCATTTCAAATCATATCATGAGCTCACATTCATGCTTCAGTTTGTTTTATCACGTATCTGTTCTGTGTCGTGTTGACTAGAGCTGTGTTACTTTTAAAAATGCTTCACTGTTACGAGCAGCTACCAAACAACAGCAAATTTAAAGAGAAAATGTGAAAAATAGAACTAGATCATTTTGAACTGTTTGCAGTTGTCCAAAGTTATTCCTCTCTTGCCTTATGCAAAGTTTATAAGCGTTTTTCACAGCTCTTAGACACCAGAGCTGCTTTTTGACGGTAAAGCTAGCAAGAACTAGCGTGCTAAACAACACTTCCTGATTCTTGGACCATAAACATTTTATAAATTAGTTGCCTCAAGCCCTCATGAGCTGCTTATCAGTAGATCCTTACTGGACATGACCTATTTTGCTCAAATACACGGGGAAGAAAATAGGGGTCTTTATTTAATTTACCTGAAAATCTGAAAATCACATGATGCTGTTTTGTATCTTTTTGAGCAGTTGTACCACATTTTTTCCATACGCATGAATTATAATGATGTACATATTGTTTTTCTCTGTGCTTGCGATTTCTCCCTCGTCTTTTCTTCTCATATTAAACCTGATCCCCGCCTGATGGGGTGACTTCATAAAACACATCGTTTTATGAAATTAGCATTTTCTTCGAGATCGCTCTCGTTCATTCTGTACAGCCATGGCTAATTACATGGTCTCGAAAGGACATAAACGACTCCTGACAGCTTTAACGGTATAATGACATCGCTTTTAATATCAATTTGCCAACACAGATGCACACGGGCATAATTGTGTCTTTAGACCTTTAGTGTGTTATGAGACGGAGGCAACCAAAATTACTGGTGATAATCTCCTAATTGGGGAGTGTTAGAATTTCTATTATAAATCAAGCACATCTTAGAAGAAGTTTATTGGTAAATGTACGAGCCCAGCAAAAGAAAAGTTACACTGTGCTTCTTTAAATAAGATTATAGGTTGTGTGATTGTTATTTGTCACCACTTTAATTATCGCACAACACGTGTTCCAACTTTTTATTTACATTTCAGTCTGTGGGAGAAGTGAAGCTGGCGTCGGCGTTCACTGAGCTCCGAATAATAATGAGCAGCCATCGGAAACCTGCAATTATGAAACGCCTTGTTGCATATACAGAATCTCCTGAAGTCTTCTCTGTGTGAGATTCAGTGTTGGATCAAACGTTGTGTGTTTCGAGAGCCGGTCTGACTGCAGCTGTGTGCTTGTGTAGGCCTGGGCCAAAAATCTATTTAAAATAAAAATCGAGTTGGCAAGTCAAATCAGTTCGTTCGGAAAATCAATATCTTTATATATTTTTTAATACTGTGCGTACATTTTGCATTCGCCAAGATTTTTTACAGTCTTTCCGTAGTCACTTCCTGCAGCGTCTCTCACTTTCCCCCGAGAATGACACAAGCACAAACAAATCTCTGTCACAGAGAGAACACTCATATTCACTGAGTCACAGAGAGAACACTCATATTCACTGAGTCGAGTCCTTTAATCCCACAGAAGCAGCAGCACAAGGAAAGAGCTGATTTTTTCAGCTCTTACAGTTTATGCAAATGAGTCATGAGGTTTTTAGTTTTGTTTCTGTAAGATGTAAACAAATGTTTAAAGCTGCATTAAACACATTCTGATCTCACACTGATGAGGCTCTGGAGTCAGGAGGTTTATATGTTGTAAAGTTGAGTTTATTTATTAGTAATAGTAATAATAATGCTGATCATTTTAATAGAAAAACGTTAATGATTAATTGATTCTCCCGGCGATCGATTAAGAAAATGTAATTAAAAGCTCATCCCTGCTGTGCACCATATGAAATGCTTCCAATTTATTCAGTGGAGAAGAGGTTTTCACAACATGGTGAAAGTTTTGGAATCTCGTTATAAGGTCGAATTGAATCGTGAATCGAGTTTTTTATTAAAAAATCTAAGATTCTTTGGCAGGGGGAAATGGCCCAGCTCTAGTATAAAGTGGTGAGGTCTGACTGTAGTCGTGTGGTTGTGGGGAGTAGTGTACACAGTAGTGAGTGTGTAGAATCCCTCATTCATCCAGGGAGAATCCAGGGCAACAGGCAGAGTTCAATTTGTCAAATGGACCAAAGTTTTGATAGAAGATGTTTCGCTGCTCATCCGAGCAGCTTCTTCAGTTCTGGTCAGAAGCCAAAAAAAGAACCCTTCTTTAAACAGGAATGACTCAGACACCATCTGTCTCCATCTGTAACTCCAGCCTCAAACCTACAACAAAACAAATTAAGAAAACAAGAGGTGTGTCCAGGTCAGGTCCAGAGGTGTGAATATCCCATTATGTCCCTGTGTTTTAAGAGCAGGTCTGACTGTAGTCATGTGGAGCTGTGTTTTTAGAGCAGGTCTGACTGTAGTCGTGTAGAGCTGTGTTTTAAGAGCAGGTCTGACTGTAGTCGTGTAGAGCTGTGTTTAAGAGCAGGTCTGGCTGTAGTCGTGTGGAGCTGTGTTTTAAGAGCAGGTCTGGCTGTAGCCGTGTAGTCGTGTGGAGCTGTGTTTTAAGAGCAGGTCTGACTGTAGTCGTGTGGAGCTGTGTTTTAAGAGCAGGTCTGACTGTAGTCGTGTGGAGCTGTGTTTTTAGAGCAGGTCTGACTGTAGTCGTGTGGAGCTGTGTTTTAAGAGCAGGTCTGACTGTAGTCGTGTGGAGCTGTGTTTTTAGAGCAGGTCTGACTGTAGTCGTGTGGAGCTGTGTTTTAAGAGCAGGTCTGACTGTAGTCGTGTGGACCTGTGTTTTAAGAGCAGGTCTGACTGTAGTCGTGTGGACCTGTGTTTTTAGAGCAGGTCTGACTGTAGCCGTGTGGAGCTGTGTTTTTAGAGCAGGTCTGACTGTCGTCGTGTGGAGCTGTGTTTTTAGAGCAGGTCTGACTGTAGCCGTGTGGAGCTGTGTTTTTAGAGCAGGTCTGACTGTCGTCGTGTGGAGCTGTGTTTTTAGAGCAGGTCTGACTGTAGTCGTGTGGAGCTGTGTTTTTAGAGCAGGTCTGACTGTAGTCGTGTGGACCTGTGTTTTTAGAGCAGGTCTGACTGTCGTCGTGTGGAGCTGTGTTTTTAGAGCAGGTCTGACTGTAGTCGTGTGGAGCTGTGTTTTAAGAGCAGGTCTGACTGTAGTCGTGTGGACCTGTGTTTTAAGAGCAGGTCTGACTGTAGTCGTGTGGACCTGTGTTTTTAGAGCAGGTCTGACTGTAGTCGTGTAGAGCTGTGTTTTTAGAGCAGGTCTGACTGTCGTCGTGTGGAGCTGTGTTTTTAGAGCAGGTCTGACTGTAGTCGTGTGGACCTGTGTTTTTAGAGCAGGTCTGACTGTAGTCGTGTGGACCTGTGTTTTAAGAGCAGGTCTGACTGTAGTCGTGTGGAGCTGTGTTTTAAGAGCAGGTCTGGCTGTAGTCGTGTAGCCGTGTGGAGCTGTGGAGCTGTGGAGCGCGTGGGGACAGTGGAGATGTTGCATAAGGCAGTGTAGTGGAGTGTGAAAGGAAACAGGTGGCTTCTGTTCCTGCCTCCTCCCCATTCAGTCTGTTCTGTGCTGAGAGAGACACAGACTTTGCTGTTGAATTCAGGCTTTGTTCATAACATTAACAGATATGTGTGTTCAAGGTAATGACAGCGTGATTATGCTTAAAAAGATATTATGATTATTGTGTACATAAAAAACATTTTTGTTAGTTAATTATCCTGAAAATATCACTGCGAAGTTGTGAAAAACTAAAAAAAAGACAAAATAACTTGTGGCATATGATACTAACAAACACACGGTTAGAGATAATGTACTTTTAGAGGCATAAGCAGGTAGATGCTGTAGATCAGTGGTCTCTAACCTTTTTAATCTGAAGAGCCACTCTGACAAAATGAAAATGTCAGCGAGCGGCTCCTGTTAGCAGGAAATACAGCCGATTCAGCGGTGACAGGAAGTCCCAGAGGGGGTTCTGTTTGATTCTTTTAACTTTTATCAGTTTCTTAGCGCAAAAATTTAGACATCTAAAGTATACATGTAAGTAAGAGTTTATTTATGTAGCGCTTTTCACAGACACGTGTCCCCAAAGATTATTAACAGAGCATTAGTAACGGAGCTTTCTTCATTCACTCCAGACCCAGTGGAGGTAAACTACTGTCCTACTGTCTCTGCGACCTCCTCCATCACATGTATTATGGTAAGATTTGTCATTAATCAAACCTGAATTATTCACTCTCTCCTTTGGGATTGTTTAGATTTAGTTTTAGGAAATAATTTAGCTCCACAAAATGTCTAATTATAAAAGAAACATGGATATTTATATTACTGTTCTACGTTATAAGTATTAGTAATAGTGTGTGAATGAAGAGGTTTGGGTACAAACTCACTGGGCGACAGCAGCTCCAGACACGTAGTGCGTTTGTCCACTGATCTGAAGGTTTAATAATAATAATAATAATACATTTTATTTATTAGGCGCCTTTCTGGACACCCAGGGTCACCTTACACCAAATAAACAAATGAAGTATTATTAAAACATACAGTTAAAAGCCACAGTTAAAGTGGGACAGTATTTCATTGATTATATTGTATTTATTATTGTATTTAGTGTTGTATTTTATTAGTATCTTATATATTTAGTATTTTATAAGGTTAATCCTGATCTCGACGTCAACATCACTGGTTGAGTGTTCAGATCCACTGGCCCACAGATAAATGCTGTCGTTGTGTCTTCAAGGTTCAAGGTTCAAGGTTCAAGGTTCACTTTATTGTCAAAAGTCTATGAACATAGAAATCTGAAATTGCGTTTAGCTAGTCTCCAATGTGCAGTTTAAAACATTTAAAAAACATATAAAAACATCTAAAAACATCTAAAAAGGACAGGAGTTACACATACACACTATACATGCACACTGCACTACACACTATACATACATAGTGCTTTCACTCCAACACACCCATTCAGAGACATACATACACATGTGCATAAAAAGAGTAGCAGTCTGATACAGACCTGTACGATTAGCACACACACAGTGTGAGGTAAGACAGAAGTCCAATCGCTCATAGCAACGGGAGTGCAATCAGTGGACAATAAGAGTTTGTGCAATAGTTTAAAACCAATATATAAGGTGCAAAAGACATGTTCTTGAATGTTCATGGAATGTTCAGCTGTTCATGTTGTCCTCCTCAATGTGTTGAGGAGTCTGATGGCTTGTGGAAAGAAGCTGTTTCCCAGTCAGTGTCTTTGGGCAAGACATTAAACCCACCTTACCCATAGTGTTTGTGTGCACTGGTGTGTGAATGTGTGTGTGAATGTGTGAGTGAATGTGTGAGTGAATGTGTGTGTGAATGTGTGAGTGAATGTGTGAGTGAATGTGTGTGTGAATGTGTGTGTGAATGGGTGTGTGAATGTGTGTGTGAATGGGTGAGTGAATGTGTGTGTGAATGTGTGTGTGAATGGGTGTGTGAATGTGTGTGTGAATGTGTGAGTGAATGTGTGAGTGAATGTGTGTGTGAATGTGTGTGTGAATGGGTGTGTGAATGGGTGTGTGAATGTGTGAGTGAATGTGTGAGTGAATGTGTGTGTGAATGTGTGTGCGAATGTGTGTGTGAATGTGTGTGTGAATGTGTGTGTGAATGTGTGAGTGAATGTGTATGTGAATGTGTGTGTGAATGTGTGTGTGAATGTGTGTGTGAATGTGTGTGTGAATGTGTGTGTGAATGTGTGTGTGAATGGGTGTGTGAATGTGTGTGTGAATGTGTGTGTGAATGTGTGTGTGAATGTGTGAGTGAATGTGTGTGTGAATGGGTGTGTGAATGTGTGTGTGAATGGGTGTGGGAATGTGTGTGTGAATGGGTGTGTGAATGTGTGTGTGAATGTGTGTGTGAATGTGTGAGTGAATGGGTGTGTGAATGTGTGTGTGAATGGGTGTGTGAATGTGTGTGTGAATGGGTGTGGGAATGTGTGTGTGAATGGGTGTGTGAATGTGTGTGTGAATGTGTGTGTGAATGTGTGTGTGAATGTGTGTGTGAATGTGTGTGTGAATGGGTGAGTGTTTTGCTTTGCCTTGAGGATGGAAAAGTGCTAAATACAAATGTGACCACCTACTATTTGACCATAATTAAGCAGTTACTAAGCTTGAATCCACTTACTCTGTTCACCAAGTATTAGTTTGTTTTTAATTAGGTCTTTGTTCATGCTTTATTAACACATTAAAATTAATTTACCCCTTAATAAAAACTATAAATGCATTTGTTTGTTATCAGGATAATCCAAAATATACTCAGCTGATTTTTGTTCATCTCCTCTAACCACAGACCCTGCAGAGTCGTCCACTTTCCCTCCAGAAGTTTGCAGCCTTGTGTCTGGGTGCATTTGTTACAGAACAGGTTCCGCTTGGTTTAGAAACAATTAAAACAAGCCACGGGAGCCGGGAAAGTCGCTCTACAAATGTCATGCAATTAACAACACAAACTGTCTACACAACTGCTCTCCCCCCTCTCCCAAACTCTGGCTCTCTGTCTGTTTCCTCTCCCAAACTCTGGCTCTCTGTCTGTTTCCTCTGCCTTTCTGTCCTGATTTCTCTCTTGTGGAGTTGTCAAAAGTACTAAAGTACTGAAAATCTGATACTAATCAATACTAAAACTCGTATTGAAACTAGCTCCTCATTTGAGCAAGTGTCAGTACTGAAAAAGTCACATTCACAGGACAGAAATGAACCTTTCCTGAAGCTTTAGAATGATCTGGAGCTGCATCAGAACAGGTATAAGAGCTCATAGACGAGTATACGCCCAAGGAGAAATTACACCGATATAAGACCACAAAGAAAATACTACAATTTAATGTTGAAAGTCACATTTTGTTGTCTAAATAAGAGCGTTTTCAAATGTCGTGTTATGTGCGTCAGTATCGAGTCTATTCCTTAGTACTGAAATCTAGTTTAAAATTTTATCTTAACAACACTGCTCTCTTCTCCAAAGACACGTTTTCTCTCAGGGTTCTGGAAAAACAGCAGATTTAAATTAAACACTGACAGTTGAGAGACTTAAAGTGGCTGTACCCATTTTTTTCCCTCGTGTATTTGAGCAAAATTGGTCTTGTCCCAGTACAGATGTATCGTATAAGCTGCTCCTGAGGTCAGAATGAGACCTGCTGTGTGCTGTGTGTGTCTAATGATCAAGCTCTGTATTGTCTGTGAATCAGGAAGTGCACTGTTGGCATGCTATTAGCTGTTAGTATTACTGCGACAGCAAAAGTCGGGCTTCTGAAAATTGTGAAAAAGTGCTTATAAACGTGTTTTCGAGAATAGATGAGAATGCATAAGGTGAGGAAATGAGGAATAACTCTGGACCAGTTTCCACGTGCGACTTCTCATTACCGTATCTCCAAAAAAAATCCAGCAGTTCCTGAAAGCAGAGAAATTGTGCTTTCTCCTCATATCAGGTTATTACGGTAAATTCCTGCAGCCCCCGTCACAGAGCCTGTACTGTCGAGTGCAGAGTGGTGGAGATTTGGAGAGAGCGGCGGGTAGTTTATGAGTGGGTTTTCGGTGCTTTTTCATTTTTTTGTGTGTTTTTGTTATTTTGTGTTTTTCTTCTCTTTCAGCTGTTATGACACATTAATACCAGGGCTGTCAAATGATTAATTTAAAAAAAACCTCGATTAAGATCAGAAATTCCACAGTTAATCTTGATTAATCACATATTGAATTGCATGTTTAAAATTGTGTTATTTTACATTTCAGGACAGTTTTAAAGCCATTACGTAAAGCAGTTCTTTGAGCGATCGCTGTGGTTATTTCCTTTGCCGTGTGATGATCCTCAGGTCTGTGGTGGTTTGTCTGATCTGAGGCTCTGGGCTCGGACGCTCCGGTCGCTGCACCCGGGGCTTTAGCTCCAGGTGTAACTTAGACCTGACGAACTTCGCTGGTGCTGAAACTCTGCTGGACACAGGCGCCATTTAAATCTTGACTTGTAAATTGTAGCGTCTGGAAGTTTTTCAAAGTCGAATAAACGGTTCAAAAGTCCAGAAGCTCCTCTGTTTCTCCATCACGGCGGTGAGTTTACTGAAACACGGCGCTCTGAAGTTTACGAATGAAACAGCAGAGGAGCTGCTGACGGATGTGGAGAAGAGACGAAAAGTCGGCGAACTCTAATTGCGAATAAAAACAAAATAAAATGATTGTGTTTTTAGAAGTGACAAAAGGCTGGCAAACTCTAATCGTGATAAAAAATATCGTGTTATGGATTGCATTAATCTAGTCCTAATTAATACACATACAGTAATGTTGAACAACTGCCAGATATTGAAAGCTGAACTCATCCTGGTAAACGGGGCAAAAGCACCGACTCCTGGGACATTTTCTGACATTTTTTAAGCCAAAGGAACAAAAAATCCAGGTGGGATTTTGATGTATGGAAATAACAGGGCTAAAAGGGTTAAAATGAACTAGTTCTGTTTTTCATGTTTTTAAGACAGTAAAAATCCGATTCAGCTCGTCTAAACCGTGTTTTTCTTGTTTTGTTTTACAGATCAATCCTCCAGGCCGGTGGTCAGGACCAGGCAGCAGCAGCAACAGCAGCAACAGCAGCAGCCTGGGCCCAAGGGAGCGAAGAGCGGCACGGGCTGCGGCAGCACCACACGCCGGGGACCACGTTAACCAGCATGCACCTCACCACCCTCTGCACGGGCGCGCCAACACTGCCAGAGAAGAGCGCCACCACCAGGCCCCTCCTTTAACCCGCACCCACGCCGCAAACGCCGCCCTCCTCGCCTCAACCTTTCCCCCGGCGCAGCCTTCGCGCAGTCGTCAGTTTGAGGCGGTGTCGTCCTCGGCGGAGTCTTTAACCCAAAGCGCCGCCCTCTCCGTCGGGGCAAGAAGAGGAGACACTCACCCCCCCGTGTCCCAAATACCCCGGGCGGTCGGGTCTAGCGCCTCCTCCAGCCTCCACAGTCTAAGCAGAGGCAGCTTTTCGTCTTCTGACCCCAGCTCCCCGCCGCCTCCCACCCCGTCCTCTTCATCCTCCTCGTCCTCGTCGTTCGCGGGGCGGTTAGGACAGCCCCCCCGCGGCCCCCTCTCTTTGCACAGTTACAGTCGTAAAAATGTTTTCCTCCAACACTCGCTGCAGACGGCTGAACTGCAGGCCCTGACGCAGAGGGACAGTTGAGGGAGCGCGGCGCCCGACGTCAACCGGCGCTGACTTTAAAGCTGCACTGTGTAACTTTTCTTGTGGATCGTCCGTCAAATGCTTTTCTCCATGGAGATGTTATTGCTCTGTCTGGAATGTTTCAGTATGACCTTAAACCTTTCTATCGTCACGGAGATCAAACCAGACCAAGTTCCAGGTCAGGGGTCTCATTGATAAAGGTTTACGTAGAGGCACGAGGTGGCGTCAGCCGGGTTACCCGCCCGAGCCTGGTTACCCGCCCGAGCCTGGTTACCCGCCCGAGCCTGGTGACCCGCCCGAGCCTGGTTACCCGCCCGAGCCTGGTTACCCGCCCGAGCCCCTTTACCCGCCCGTACCCTCATACCTCAGTCTGCACCCGACTTGTTTTCTCACCGAAATGAAATAAATTCCGCACCCGATCCAACCCGCTATGAATAAAACCGACACTCGAACCGTCAGACTTGAGTTTAGTGGAGGCGTTGGCCACAACTTCATATTCTCCACTCACTCAATTCAAGTGAGAATCAAGAGATTTCCGGTGAATGTGCAGCAAAAACACGTGGATTTAACATTTTTTACATTTAATCATTTTTATATTCCACTAAAATACAGCCCTGTTTTTTGTTTGCACGTGTTTTGTCAGGTTAAACCCGCGCTCTGCTGCGTCTGACCCAAACCCGCATCCAACATTTTCCACCCAGTATGCGGTTCACCCGTCGGGTATCTGCGGGTACCCGAACCCCTGCAGTGACATACGTAACATTTTTGTACATATACACACTTTATAAATGAGACCCCAGACCAGCTTTTCAGGATATTTCTGAGCAGTAAATGTTTGCATCTGTAACTGAATAAATGTCAGGTAGACCTGTTTAACGTCATACTGTGGAACATTCCACGCAGAACAACGACATATCCATAGAAACTCGCAGGTGACCGAGCCCTGATGGAAAAGTTACACAGTGCATCTTTATATGTCAAGTGTAAAGTGCTGCTCATTGTGTCTGATGCCGTCAGCCTCATGCGTGTACAATCACACTAAAGAGGAGAGTGAAGCCCTGTAAAAGAGAAATACTCAGTCTGTATTAGTTAGAATAACTTTTGACCATTGAGAATAAGTGTCTTGTGTAGTTTTGACTTGAGTAATTTGGGCTATTTTAGATCTAATTACTTAAGGGGCATAGATTGTTGGTTTTTGTGCTGTCTGGTTTCAGTACTTGATTTTCCCTCTATTCAAACTAAACTGTCTGCCAGTGAAAATATAAATTACAAAAAATGATTTCAGCCATTCAGAAGCACCCTGGTAATTGCAGGGCTCAGGATTATGTCACCATCCTAACAAAACACAGACAGTCGAGTAATCAAATGGAGCACTTAGCTGGGCTGTTCCGTGACTCTTTTCTGCGCTTAAATTGTTTTAGTTCATGCACTTCTGTGGATGTTGTGCCTGCTTACCGTATGCTACTTAAAGGCATACTGCGCAACTTTTCCGGGGTGGTTGTTCGCTTGCTTGTCTCCATGGAGATGCTTTTAAATTGTCTGGAATGTTCCACAGTCCAGCGACAAATTTGTTATTTTATTCCATGTGTTTTATTGCTCAAAAATACCTTGGGAAAACATTGACGCATTCATACATCTGACCTGTTATTTGATCGAGTGAAGTCACCTGCTTTCTCACACGTAGATACGCTTAAAGTCATAGTGTGGAACATTCCAGACACCAATAACGTCCTTCTTGGAGAGAGTCCAATGGCATATCCTCCGCTCTCCGCCCTTAAAAGTTCCATAGTGCGTCTGTAAATGCAGTGCCGGCTATTCTCACCCCGTATGATTTGAAACACTTCTCTGCAGCGCTCTCGCCTCTTTGCCCTGTTAAACGTGGATTTATTTGAAAGTGCACGAGTCTGTTTGCACCGACCGGCTCTCGCCCGTCGATCTGAGCTCCCACCTCTTTTTCACGCTGACAGTTTGGATGTGCTCACGCCCACACACACACACAAAAAGAGCACGCACCAGTCACACACGCCTCTGTGTGAACTCCGAAATATACCCATACAACGCCTCTGGGACTACCGCACAATCTGCACCAAACAGGCAGAGTAAAGGGCCTGTATTACACATCCTGACTCCTGTGAGCTGCTTGTTCTGCTGGTACCTGATCAAAAACATGCCTGGAGTTTGGTTTCATTCACACATGTTTCAGTAATCTCGCTTTATTGGGCAGTCTGCATCTCCACAGCTCAAAATCCTCTGCTCCACCATGTGATGTTATTCCCGGTTTTAAAGTCAACAAATATTTTTTCAGACTTAAGAACTGATTTATTCGATTTATTTAAGTTTTTATTTTCATATTCGTTCAGATGAGATTGCCATAGACAGTCTACAAAATCCGGTTGCACCGAGAAGCAACGAAGTTTTAACACGTCTAAAACAGCAGCTGGAGCTTCAACATTTGGCAATTCCAGAGCTGCAAATTTTCCACATGATTCTAGTAAAGGTGTAGGACATTTAAAAACACAGTGGAGCAGTTCCCATATCACCACTTAATGACATCACAGCGTTCTTTATTTGTATAGCACTTTTCATACATTTGAAATGTGGCACAAATTGCTTCACATGCGCCAGAAAAATGACAAAGATTAAAAACAACAGCAAACCCCCACCCCAGGGTTTCTTCCATATTTACAGCAGTTTAGACAGAAACATGAAACCTGAAGCTCCTAAAGGTTATAGTAAAAATAAACACTGGAGAGCTAAGACTAGATGGAGACTAAGTAAAATAATAATAATAAGAATTTAATTTAAAACAAGTAAAAGTTTCAATTAAAAAGAAACGTTTTGAGTTTACTTTTCTAAATCTGAAAACTCAGCGGACGTCAGATCCTCCGGTCGACACAAACGGGGGCTGTAAAAGCTGAATGTCGCCCACCGTGAGTTTGAGTTTGGACTCTTGGGATAGTTAAACGAGGAGACCTGAGGACGTGAGAGTCCGAGAGGCTCATAAGATAAAAGCAGATCAGATAAATAAATAGGGCTAAGACCATTAAGAGCTTTATAAACCAATAAAAGAACTATAAAATCCACCCTGAAGCTCACAGGAGCCAGAGCAGAGACTTCAGCACCGGTGTGATGTGAGTTTTGTAGCAGCTGTACTGGCTTGAGAGAGAAATGGTCGGACTCTGGCAAAATAACCCAGAGAACTCAGCCTAAATGTGCAGGATTTGTGCGTTAAACGTGTGAATGAAACAAAACACAGCAGCAGGTCTGTTTTAATGTGGACCCAACGTTATAACATAGATCAAAAATGTGCGTAATATAAGCCCTTTAAACTGTTTTTACAGCCAGTGTGTGCTGCTTTTGGAACTGCACTCGCCTGGTGAATTCAGAATGATGTCTCACTGTCTTTTTCATGGCAGAGGGACATCAGTCTGGTCACTTCTCCGTCGTGTCTCAAACCAAACGTATAATAATATCGTCCACTCTGACTTTTTTAGTTCAGTTACACGTCATATCGAATCAAACGTCATTTCTCTCACCTCAGTTCAACAGAATTTAGAGCTTCGTTCATTGATTCTGAAGATACCCACTGTGCTTTTCAGTCCTCTGTGATTTTTTTCCCCTTTTAAACCGTCATATTTATTGTTTTTGTTATGGATGGACCATGAGTGTCTCTGATTGGCTAATCCACCCGTCAATCACGCCCATCTGAACACAGGGAGACTCACCAGTGACCAGATCCACGTAAAGCATTGGAAAAAGTGTGCGTTCTGGATCCCAGGCAAGAACTACTCCCCGGACTGACCTTCGTGCTCGTTGCCAAAATCCTGCTGAAGCTGGAGCGCACCGACGGACAAAACAATCACTGATATATTGCATGAATTATAATACGACTTTAAAGCCACAAGAAAAACTGGATTTGAGCGACCACATCGTCCTCACTCTAACCTCTGTCGAAGACACTTACGGGAATCGATCCTTCAGATGTTGTGAATGTCTCTGTACTCACTAAATAATGGTTTTGGAAGAATACTGTGCAATATAATCCAATCACTGCACAAAATCAACGTGTCTTTGGTAGAAAATAACACTAATAGAATTTTTCACTAGTCAAATGTTCTATACGTAATCTTTTGCTTTTGATACACATGTAATGGACTTTAATAGACAAATAACTGTACCTATACTGTTTGGAGGACTGGGCACTTGAAGGTCCTAAAGGTGCACTGTGTAACTTTTCTGCTGGAGGGTCCGTCACCGACAGTATGGCATTAAATGTGTCTGTGTTGCTATGTGTGCTCTAAAATACCAGGAAAATCATCCATTTCACTGTGGTGGAGTCGCCTCTCCGTAGATCTTAACAGGACGTGCTGGGTCTCATGCTTGTTTCCATGGAAATAGATAAGTTTAATGTCATTTTGCCAAACTATCAAACATTTAAGGTGAATCAAAAGCAGCTCAGGTGGCGGATCCTCCACCAAAAACTTGAAATGTGCACTTTGTCACTTTTCTGGTGCAGCGTCTGCCACCTGCTCGTCTCCATGGAGATGTTGCCTGGAATGTTCCACAGTATGGCATTAAGCCTACAGGGCCAAGTTACATGTCAGATGTGTGGAGAGGCGAGCCCACTCACAATAACAATGCAAGTTTTTAAGTCAATAAAAACACATGTTATTGAGTAAATGCTTGATGGGCACAGTGAAAGGGACAGTTCAGAAGTTTGGACATAGTTCCTCATTTCCTGCTGATCCAGAGTGTTGGAGACGTGTGGAGACACTTGTTTAAATCTTCCTCCAGTCCTTGTATTTGCAGAGGTGCTGGTGCTGGGCTAGTGCAGGTCAATGGCCACAGTCGTCCTGCCACTAAAAACAGTCTGACCCACTCCACAGACCCGAGGAAACTATTAGAGCTCCAGATTGTCCCTGTGAACGTCTGTGTCCACAGAACAATTAAAGGATTTATGATACTGATATTGATAGAAAATTTGGCAGCAGCGGACTGATATATGAGAAAATAGTCCCTCAACATGCGACGATTCGTGCGATGTCAGTTTTCTTTCAAACATTATTCTATCAACACAGACATTTACATGGATAGTCTGGCGTAATAATTGTTTTGCCTCAGGTCTGTGGAGTAAGACTGTTGACCAGACGTCCTTATTTACCAGGGACAGTCCCAGTTCTGAGCCCTGTGTCCCCTGTCCAAGCAGATTTATGCGAAATAAGTGATTTGATCCAGTTTTACACAAGAAATGTCCCAGGTGTCCTTATTTTTGACCAATTTGACACCTGCCAGCAGTAAAGAGAGGCATAAATTTGTTTTGGTAAAACACAGAAAAGCTGCTTAAAAATGACAAAAACACAAACAAAATGTGACAATACTGACTCACATTAGTGCCGAGTGCGTAACAATTTTCCTTAATCACGCACTAGTTTCACAATTTTATTAATACCAACAGACCCGAACCAGGGGTGTCCCAGTTTTTATTTTGAATATCTGGTCATCCTGTCATTGACATGCTCTAGTCTAGCACCAAAAACCTCTTCAAATACAAGGACTGGATGGAATATTTAAAAAGTGTCTCCACACGTCTCCAAACACTCTGGATCACCAGGAAATGAGGCCCTGCGTCCAAGAACTGTCCCTTTAATGCCAAACAACCGGAACACTCCAGACAAAGCAACAACACCCCCACAGAAAAGTTACATGGCACCTCTTTATGCCAAATGTTATGAAGTGAGAACTGCTCATACTGTATAATTCTGTCCTCTCCCCAAACCCCGTGTTATTGTCCACGAGGAAAACAAGGCGCCAGTAAAAGCATCAGATTTGACTTCAGTGCCCGGTCCTCTTTCATCTCCCTGTCCTCAGATGTGCCACAAACTGCACTAATGAGACGACATTTGGTGTGATAACGCTGTAATTATGCTGTTCGGGCTCTGGGACAAATATTTGAATGAAGTTTACGTACACAGCTACTGCCATTTGTGCGCGAGAGTCGTGAGGAGCGCTCACTTTGATGTTGTGTTGTTCGCCGTTTAAATGGAACTAAAAATCCGGACGTGTGTAAACGAGTGGTTGATATCGCAGAGTCTAATGGCGAATACGTTTAGCAGCTACGATATTGGCCCGTTATGAGTGCGAAAACAACAAGGCAACGGGATTCTTGTTCTTAAAGGAGACAAAATGCTAAATGTGAATAAGAAAATGTAGTTTACTGATCCAAAACATACCTGGGGTTACCTTTTGTTTCATTCAGGTATGTTTAAAGATCCTATATTACGCAAAATTGACTCTTGTGAGCTTTAAATCATGTTATAATGTTGTTACCTCATCAAAAACAGACCTGGAGTTGTGTTTTTTAATGCTTTGTTTTGTTTTGTCACTTGTTTTATTCCACAAACATAGAAAAAGTAGATTTTTAAATCTCTTTTTGACTATAATTTCCTCAATGGCGCAGCCCCTATATTTCAGAATAATGGCACAATAAAATCATTTATAAATTACTCCAGCACATTGCAAAAATGCTTGGCTTAAGATACAAACACATAAATCTATCAGAAATTTATTTAAAGGCAGTGAAATTTTCTGTCAATGCAGCAAGATAATTTTACTTGACAAGTTATCTTTAAAATAAACCCCCTCTAGAGTAAAATTAAGCAGTCGCAGAACTAATAGTAGATAATAAATCTGAAAACAAGATGAATAACCTGATATAAGTTTTAAAATCCTGGTCTGATCAGAGACATTTGCAGTGCGTAATCCCCTGCTCAGTGAGATCAGGAAGTAGTGCTACTTTTCAGCTCCTTTTACCTTTAGTTCAGTGGAAATGGACAGTTCCAGGGCTGAAATGCACCAAATGATTCTAGTAAAAGTGTCTAGAGTTGAAAAACAGTGGAGCAATTCCTGTATTACCACATGACATCACAAGGTGGAACAGTGTTTTCTGTTTAAGAGAAGAACTCAGCCTAAATAAGCAGGATTTATGTGTTAAACATGTGTGAATGAAACAAAACACAACTCCGGGTTTGGTTTTGATGAGGAAACGACATTATAACAGCGATTTAAGAAAAAAAAAAACAGCATAATTTGGGACCTTTAAGTAATTGTTCCAACTTCACTGAAGCAATTGGAACCAGGAAATGCCCCATGTGCTTCTAAAAACTCGTGTAGTGTCAGACAAATGAAACGCTGCTAGTTTCTCATGTTGAAATGGTTCACTCCCAGTCGTTGCCAGCAGAGGGCGACAGACGTACCTGTATTTGTCGGGTGCGCCGCATTAAAAGGCGCATTATAAATAAACGGGTCTACTTTCATACATAGGGATTATAAGGTGCATTAAGCGAGACTCGTACCTTAACCCAAGCGCCCACAAAGTTGTACTAAAACATTTTGACAGATTTTTGAGCGCCGTGTACCACATAAAATTGGTGTGAAGTCAGTGAGCACAACCAGAATTAATACATAATGTGGATAAGGCGATTTTAGAGAACAACATAAGAACAGGGTGAGATCGTTATTGGTTTAAAATTGATATATTGCTTCATATTTGGTTCATATATTTTCTTTTTAGTCATTACTGAAAAGATTTGCAGGATTATAACAAGAACTACCCATTTTGAGAGCATGAACCCGATTAGTAAAGTGAGAGAAAAAAAAGTAAAAAGAAACAGTTTGAAATCTTGTCCCATTTCATTGTTCATACATACACGTTAATTAAGTTATGCTATGTTAAAATATTCATACTACATGTACAAAGGGTATTATATAAGTCACATGAAAGCACAATGTCTCCTTTAAGCGGTACAGGAATTACATTTTAAAGTTTTTTTTTTAAATCTACTTTTGCTCTAAACTGGCAAACAAACATGTGCTGTACAAACCCCCAAACTCTGCTCCACATCCTCTGTTTCTAACTCACTCCACATCCAGCTACCCTCTATTTTTATTTTATTTCGTACATTCTCCAATCTGCAAAACCCACCAACTCCCTCCCTCCCTTTCTTCTTCTTCTCCTTCATCATCTCCTTGTTGTTCCCTGTCACGTGCAAATACGATAACTCTTTTCTTCTTTCTTTCCCCGAGCCACAACTGTACTTTAGACACTCGATTTCTTCATCTGTTTGGCTCCCCCTCTCCTCTCCTCTGCTCTTATCTCTTTATTGCCGTACAGTCTCTATCTCATTGCAGAAGCTCAGTCGTGTGTGTTGGGATCTGTAAGGCTGCCCGTGTCCGCCCTGGTATTCTAATCGGGGGGGTAATTTGACACCTAGTGAAGGCAATTAACTAGCTGGTATTAGGCAGTGCCAGGCGTTATGTGGCGCCAGAGGACGGGAGGCTGTGGTCCAAATGTGCACAGATTGGTTCGACAATCGTAGGTGCCAGGTATCTGTGGCTGGGTGGCTTTTATTTTTGTGTTAATTTATTTTTGCCTTATTTACGTTGCGGTAGAAAATTATGGGTGAAATCACGACGCAAAAGGGACCAGATGGGTTAAAATGACTTGAATTCACAATACGGTTCACGTCATGTGAATTATGTGATTTTTCTGGTGGAGGTTCTGCTTACGTTTTTTGTCTTCATGACCAGGGAATGTTTCACAGTGCGGTATTAAGCTTAATCTCCATGGAAACAAGCAGACCGAGATACACTGCAGTAAAATTGGCCAAAATTTAAGATATTAACACTTAAATCTATCAGAAAATGACTTAAAAGTAGTGAAATTACCTGTCCGTGCAGCGAGATCATTTTACTTGACACATTATCTTAAAATAAACGACTTCTAGACTAGAATTAACCAGTCTCAGAACTAGTAAGTAGACAATAAATCCGAAAACAAGATGAATAACCTGATATAAGTTTTAAAATCTTGGCCAGATCAGAGAAACGTGCAGTGTACCAGTCAGATCTGTGGAGTGGAGATCCTCTGCCTGTTCCTATAATGAAGTGAATGGTAGATGGTTTAAGTTTAACGCTGCACTGTGAAACATTTCAGCCAAAGTAAAACCATCTCCATGGAGACAAGCACGTGGCGGACTCTCCACCCGAAAAGTTACACCATGCGCCTTTAAACTTGATTGAAGTAGTTTTGCTAAAGGTCGAATCTTAAGAAAAACTGACTCTTGTGATCTTTAATCCATGTTATAATGTTGTTTAACACTCACATCCTGCACATTTAGGCTGAGTTCTTCTCTCAAACTGAAAACACTGTTCCACCTTGTGATGTCATGTGGTGATATAGGAAATCCTCCACTGTGCCTTTAAACACACCATTAGAATTCCAGTATTTGGATGGAATTACCAATCTTCTAATCTTATATTAAGTGTAACAAGATATATTTACTGGTTAAGTACAAAAACTCTTGGTCCATTCGTAGATAATTGGCTCTGTTCGCGCTAACTTCACAAACCAGGAAGACGTCTGGAAAGATGCGATTACAACTTCCGGTGGGCGGCACTTTTCAGTATTTATTGACCCTTTTAGGGCAGAGGTGATTATAAAAAAGCTGCGTGTGCATTTCGACAACAGAAGTGGCTTTGTTCCCCTTTCATTCTGATTCATTCAGACTGAACACGGACAGAAGAAGACGGAGATAAAAACATTTCCAGCACCAAAATGTCTGGTTGTTCTGTGTGTGTTTGTCAGAGTCGATATTCTACCGGTGGATTAAAGTTCTAAAGTTTTACTCACTGATCGCACAAGGACCTGGCAGTCAGTTTGTTGGGGAAATATTCTCGATCTTTTGACGATGATCCTTTCACAGAGTTAGAAAAGCTGCTGAGTTCTGCCGTACTTCTGTTGCCAAAATGTGTCACTGTTTACTGACACTAAAAGGGGCTTTTCGCTGTAGTAATATGTCAAACTACTGCTTCTGTTCATAGTAGTTTTACCTATGACTACTGCAAATGTGGGAGTTTTTGAGTTTGTGACGTCAGGTGAATAGAGCCTGTTTTACTTATGAAGAGAAATTTACTCAAATCACGATACACATAACTTTCTTATTTCAAGTAACTGTATTTTGGCTAAATTTTAGTTTTTACAGTGGAATCTCTATAGAACAAAAGGTCAAAGATATTTAACTTGAAAATGACCACTTCATGACATCACAAGGCTGAACGGAGCATTCTGAGCTTTGAAGATGCAGACAGACTTCATAAGAAAGCAACAAAAGATAACTCCAGGTCTGGTTTTAACGATATTCTAACATGTCTTAAATGTCTCACAGGTCAGTTTTGCGTAATTTAGGACCTGTACGTTGTCAGTATAATCTGCTGCTTAAATCCAACTCCTGTTCTGAATCCAGGTTATTTTATCCCATGTCGTTCGTCCTTTTTGTTCAGTGAAAGCTGCTCAGGACGACATTAAAGTCTCGTTGTCTTATTTAAATGACGTCATGTTCTTGTGGTTTGCACAGTCCTGTCGCGCTGTATAATGTAGATAAATAATGCCATATGTTTTTGATCGTTTGTAATTCTGAGTAATGACTGTGTTTGTGTGTGTTCTGTTTGTTCAACCACACGAGATTATCAGAGGTGAGCAGAGCCCAGAAGAAATTGTACCTCAAGTAAGAGAAACGTCACTTTGAAATAATATTACTCAAGTCGAAGTACAAAGTGGTGGTGCAAGTAATTAAAGTAGAGCAAACTACTACTACTAGTAAGAGTAACTGTTGGGATGTGTCATCTGGTAATTTTAATCTAATAATTTGAAGGACAGCATATGAAATAATGAACAAAACTGATATTTTCAAAGGAGAAACACAAGAATTTGAAAAAGTACATTATGTTTGAAACGTTCAAATCATTTCATATAATTGACTCGACTCACTCACAGTGGGAAGAGCGACCGAAACTTTCCCTAAGAGTACTTTTACTTCAATAAAAAGGCCCAATTATGCAAGCAGGAGCAAACGTTTGCTGCTAGAAAAATACTCTGAAAAGTACAATTTCTTCAAAACGTAACTCGAGTAAATGTAATTCCTGACTAATGAGAACTGCCGCCTCTGGGGACGATACTGGGGAGTTGTGAAATGCAGTGGAGGATGGAAGCTACTGCCAAAGCCTGTGAACAGTATTTATCCACAGAAAAAAACACAACAAAAGAAGAAGAAATGGAGAAGTTTCACACTCAAAACGGCATCTCGAGCCGCAGCCAGTCCAGCGGCGCTGTTTCCGAACTCTCGTATCTGTGGACTGGACTAATCTTGTTTGTGAACCTTGCGGGTGACGGACTTTTTAATAACTGTGTAGATAAAGACGCCTGAGTCACACTGAAGGGGGCTGAATTCACTATGGATCATCAGAACTTCTCTTTTACTTTTGTGATGGTTGTTTTACTAACGTGGGCCATCATAGAACATGTGGGTGAGATATTATTACCCGAAATTTACACCGGGAACGTCAGCAGCTCATAACGTCGACAAAGCTGCTTCTGCGCAGACTTTTAAAAGCTTCAATTTACACCAGAGGCAACAGAGCTGCTCCTGTGACGCAGCCTCTGTGTTTTCTCACGTTTAAACACTAAACTTTTTATACTGCTTACGCAGTCATTGTGGATTGGATGAATTATGTTTTAAATCACAATGCAAAAGTCGACAACAGGAGAGACACCGGCCGTGTCCCGATTCATTCATGCTTTGCCGAAGTGCTTTGTATCTGCGGTGCTGCGTTAATGAAGCCACTCATCATTTCACTCTGGTTGTCTGCACCGCGCGAAGTCGTTCTTGTAAAGTTGTTGTCGGATGCCATAAAGTGTTTTATATTTCTCCTCCGCAGCTGTAAACTTTCTGCATTCCATCACGAGTCATTTCCCGAGTTCCTGATGCGACGCTCGGTGTTTACACGACTGCAGTGCTTTTTGAGAACATCTTTTGAAAGGGCGTCGGAAGTTTATTTTGACACAACGTGCTCATTTCCTGTTTTTCCCCTGCTAAAAAGCCCGGAGACGCTCCGTTGACACTGTGAAATTAGAACTCCAGCCTATTCTGAGCGGCGTGCGGCGTCATGACGGACGTTAGACGTGCGTAGGACACTGCTGGTGTAAACTGTCTGACAGGTTCAAATGGAAAACCAAACCTGCCGCTTATGTGTTGTTACGCTTTGGTGTACACTGGGGTTTAGTCTACAACATAAGGAAAAAAATCCAATAGGGCAGTTGTTGTTATATTAATACAGAAACAGTAATGTGCACCTAGACCCAGAATCTGGCAAATCTGCAAAATTTCGTTGAATAACCTGCATTATACCATCGTTATATTTTCAAATGACACACGTTGGACTTCTCTCGCTCATCTCATTATATCCACATGCAGGTTTGTCTGCATATATTGAATCAAGTGCTTTGTTTTTGTAAGCCGAGCCCTTCCCTCCTTCAGTGTGAGTCAGCCGTGACCTCTGACCTCCGTGATCCCGTCCCACTCCAGTGTGATGTGTTTTAGTCCGACTGACTCTAGTCTCTTCACTCGATGAACCCGCTTTTCTCAAAGGGACGTGTCCACAGCTCCACTCTTCTTCATGTTATTTCATACCAATAAAGGCGGTGAAAAGCTGAGAGGCTGTTGCTCACTTCTGTTTAGACGAGAGTTCAATACACAAATTGCCACAAGGACAATCTTCTCTTGGGTCAGTTTTCGCTCCGTCATCTTTTAATTGGAGCTAAAGAAACTGTCCATTCTAAACCATATGGTGATTAATGTAAACTTCCTTTCATAGACCTATTTGACATTTCAATGGCTGATGTCTTAAGATTAGAATAGCTCCAGCGCTGTCATCATTTCCTGTCTCCATGGAACTAGACTGGAGCAAAACCATAAATAACATATGAAGAGATACTTACTTTGAAAATGAAAAAACTGGTACATTATACTTACATTTATGCCAGTAGTTTACAGAAAGAGATTAAATGGGATAATATCTCCTTCTATCTTTTTAACCTTGTTGGAGGTACTGAACCCCACTGGTTTCCTCTGCGCATTCACCGAACCTTTCTTAACTGGAAAACTAAAATGTTATTTTCAAATTCAAACATAGGTATATATGTATATATATATATATATATATATATATATATATATATATATATATATATATATATATATATATATATATATATATATATATGTATATATATATATATATATATATATATATACATCGACATAGTTATTATTAATATTAAGAAAGAAATTACACAACACCATCACCAGTCATATGAGCTGGATGAGTCTGACCCCTGAAGAACCCCTGGAGTTCAATCGAACACAGGTTAAGAACCACTGGTCTAGATTTTTCCTATTGACATTCAGTGTCTAAGGGTACACGTAACTACATATAACTACATATAACTACACGTAACTACATATAATTACATATAACTACATATAACTATATATAACTACACGTAACTACATACAACTACATATAACTACATATAACTACATATAACTATATATAACTACATATAACTACATATAACTACACGTAACTACATACAACTACATATAACTACATATAACTATATATAACTACATATAACTACATATAACTACACGTAACTACATACAACTACATATAACTACATATAACTATATATAACTACATATAACTACATATAACTACACATAACTACATACAACTACATATAACTACATATAACTATATATAACTACATATAACTACATATAACTACACGTAACTACATACAACTACATATAACTACATATAACTATATATAACTACATATAACTACATATAACTACATATAACTACACGTAACTACATACAACTACATATAACTACATATAACTCTGGCTGGAGGTTTCTATGGATATGCCATTGCTACAGAAGCTGGGGAGGCTCACAACAAATACAAACACCACAACAACAAGCCACAACACGACAAAAAGCCACAACACGACAGAAAGCCACAACACCACAAAAAGCTGCAACACTACAAAAAGCCACAACACCACAAAAAGCCACAACACGACAAAAAGCCACAACACGACAGAAAGCCCCAACACGACAAAAAGCCACAACACGACAAAAAGCCACAACACCACAAAAAGCCACAACACGACAAAAAGCCACAACACGACAAAAAGCCACAACACGACAAAAAGCCACAACACGACAGAAAGCCACAACACGACAAAAAGCCACAACACGACAAAAAGCCACAACACGACAAAAAGCCACAACACGACAAAAAGCCACAACACGACAAAAGCCACAACACGACAAAAAAGCCACAATACGACAAAAGCCACAACACGACAAAAAGCCACAACACGACAAAAAGCCACAACACGACAAAAAGCCACAACACGACAAAAAGCCACAACACGACAAAAAGCCACAACACGACAAAAAGCCACAACACGACAAAAAGCCACAACACGACAAAAAGCCACAACACGACAAAAAGCCACAACACGACAAAAAGCCACAACACGACAAAAAGCCACAACACGACAAAAGCTACAACACGACAGAAAGCCCCAACACGACAAAAAGCCACAACACGACAGAAAGCCCCAACACGACAAAAGCCACAACACGACAAAAGCCACAACCACGACAAAAAGCCACAACGACAAAAGCCACAACACGCGACAAAAGCCGCAACACGACAAAAGCCACAACACGACAAAAGCCACAACACGACAGAAAGCTACAACACGATAAAAAGCTAACACGACAAAAAGCCACAACACGACAAAAAGCCACAACACGACAAAAAGCCACAACACGACAAAAAGCCACAACACGACAAAAAGCCACAACACGACAAAAAGCCACAACACCACAAAAAGCCACAACACGACAGAAAGCCCCAACACGACGAAAAGCCACAACACGACAGAAAGCCCCAACACGACAAAAAGCCCCAACACGACAAAAAGCCACAACACGACAAAAAGCCACAACACGACAAAAAGCCACAACACGACAAAAAGCCACAACACGACAAAAAGCCACAACACGACAGAAAGCCACAACACGACAAAAAGCCCCAACACGACAAAAAGCCACAACACGACAAAAAGCCACAACACGACAGAAAGCCCCAACACGACAAAAAGCCACAACACGACAGAAAGCCACAACACGACAAAAAGCCACAACACGACAAAAAGCCCCAACACGACAAAAAGCCACAACACGACAGAAAGCCACAACACGACAAAAAGCCACAACACGACAGAAAGCCACAACACGACAAAAAGCCACAACACGACAAAAAGCCACAACACGACAAAAAGCCACAACACGACAGAAAGCTCCTAACACGATAAAAAGCTACAACACGACAAAAAGCCACAACACGACAAAAAGCCACAACACGACAGAAAGCCACAACACGACAAAAAGCCACAACACGACAAAAAGCCACAACACGACAAAAAGCCACAACACGACAAAAAGCCACAACACGACAAAAAGCCACAACACGACAAAAAGCCACAACACGACAGAAAGCCACAACACGACAAAAAGCCACAACACGACAGAAAGCCACAACACGACAACAAGCCACAACACGACAACAAGCCACAACACGACAAAAAGCCACAACACGACAGAAAGCCACAACACGACAACAAGCCACAACACGACAAAAAGCCCCAACACGACAAAAAGCCACAACACGACAGAAAGCCACAACACGACAAAAAGCCACAACACGACAGAAAGCCACAACACGACAAAAAGCCACAACACGACAAAAAGCCACAACACGACAAAAAGCCACAACACGACAGAAAGCCCCAACACGACAAAAAGCCACAACACGACAGAAAGCCCCAACACGACAAAAAGCCACAACACGACAAAAAGCCACAACACGACAAAAAGCCACAACACGACAGAAAGCCACAACACGACAAAAAGCCACAACACGACAAAAAGCCACAACACGACAAAAAGCCACAACACGACAAAAAGCCACAACACGACAAAAAGCCACAACACGACAAAAAGCCACAACACGACAGAAAGCCACAACACGACAAAAAGCCACAACACGACAGAAAGCCACAACACGACAAAAAGCCACAACACGACAAAAAGCCACAACACGACAAAAAGCCACAACACGACAGAAAGCCCCAACACGACAAAAAGCCACAACACGACAAAAAGCCACAACACGACAAAAAGCCACAACACGACGAAAAGCCACAACACGACAAAAAGCCACAACACCACAAAAAGCCACAACACCACAAAAAAAGCTACACCGGAAGTGGCCTCGTGACTCTATTTTCCGACGGACCAGGTGAGGAGGATCAAGCAGTTAGTGAATGGGAAAAGTTGAAGAAGAAGAATGTGAAAAGTAAAGGAATGGAGACATGAACAAAGTTGGAAACATAAATAGTTTTGTGGCCGGATCGATGTCACTGTCTGACCGTCGTGAATAATTTCACGCTTGATCCTCCTCACTTGGTCTGTCGGAAAACAGAGTCACAAGGCCACTTCCGTTATGTCTTTTTGGTGTGTTGTGGCGTTTGTATTTGTTGTGAGTCCCCCTCCGGCTTCTGTACATTGCTGTACCTGGAATGTTCCACAGTGTGACATTAAACAGCTCTACTTTACATTTACTCATTTACAGGTGGTTTTATAGCACAAAAATACCTAGACAAACAGGCGTTCTGACTGTGAGCGGGGTTAGGCTCTCCACAGATCTGACCTGTACCTTGTTCTGGTTTGGTTTCCATGAAGATAGAAAGGTTTAATGCTGTACTGTGGAACATTCCAGACAAAGCAATAGCATCTCCATGTCTTCTGTTTTAATCCATTTACACCTTTTCTGTTTCCATTTGCAAGCTCCTTGTGGTGTCAGGTGACGTCCTCGGCGCTCCTGAAACCAGTAAACGGGAAACATTTTACACATAACACAATATATTTAGATGACCGTCGATCACACTTTTGATTGTTTTGAAAATGCTGTATTTGAAAACAACGTATTAACTTAATTTATAAGTCAGTCGAAAGTTGCTCCCACTTCAGAGCATCATCACATTACAATCGTCCTACAATGAAACTACAGTGGCCAATGGAACTACCGATGGGAAGTGCAATAAAGCTTTTGTCTCAGGTAAGTGAGGAACACTTTTGGGCCTTTGTTACCTGTACAGTTGTACAAAGGGAAATTCCAGCACAAATGGAAAGTATTCAGCCAAAGACGACCCAATGCACTGACTTAATTTTCAAATGACGTTTCTCAGAGATGTGACGTGCTCCTCCTCCACAGATCTGACCTGTGCCTTGTTCTGGTTTGTCTCCATGAAGATAGAAAGGTTTAATGCCATACTGTGAAACATTCCAGACAAAGCAAGATAAGATAAGATATCCTTTATTTGTCCCACAATGGGGAAATTTCAGTGTTGCAACGCACAGTAAAGAGAACAGCAAGAAACAGTAGCAGCAATAGAAGAACAGTTAAGTTAAAAATAGACAAACACTATAAAGATCTATAAAGATAAGGATTATAAAACTGTGTATAATAACGTACAATAACGTCTCCATGGCGAAAAGCATCTGACTGACCCTCCACTAGAAAAGTGACACAGTGCACCTTTTTTTTGTGTGTCTAAAGTGCATTAAAAGGACGATGTGCAACTGTCTCCACCTCTTACCTCCTTCTGCCTGTGTTTCCCTGTTATCATGTAGTGCATTAAACGTCTGTGAAAGGGTTGGGAGGAGGTTCAGTGGTGCAGTAAGAGGAAGGCTGCCAATCAGATACAGAGTTAGAAAGAAGTGATTCATTAATAGTACAAGTGGTGATGACCATGAGGACCAGGTGAGGGCTTCTAATACACCGGTAATATCATTAAAATAACAGTAACGAGAGCAACAGTGATGGTAATAATAACACCTAATAATGATGCTAACAGAAGTAGAAAAGTGGACGAGGGAGGAAAGGTCTAGAAGAACAGTATATACACAGTGCACCTTTAAGCACAGCAGATGTTGGATATGATAAAGGAGCTGTTTAAAAATGCTCTTTGAAAAACAAATCCTAATTTGTGCTTCTGAGCTCCGTCTGTTTTACAGGACAAATCTCTGAAGGAAAAGTCTTAATAAAATCAAAGGCAGAAAGTGGAGCAACGACAAAGACGCTCCAAACATGTGAGGCCGTCTGACCTGCAGCTCCAAACCTGAGCCCTTCTGACCTGCAGCTCCAAACGTGTGAACCCGTCTGACCTGCAGCTCCAAACGTGAGGCCATCTGACCTGCAGCTCCAAATGTGTGAGGCCCTCTGACCTGCAGCTCCAAA
The DNA here is from genome assembly GCA_034769755.1 of Odontamblyopus lacepedii. Classification (NCBI taxonomy): domain Eukaryota; kingdom Metazoa; phylum Chordata; class Actinopteri; order Gobiiformes; family Gobiidae; genus Odontamblyopus; species Odontamblyopus lacepedii. Next base: position 1,530,318 of record CM068358.1, on the reverse strand, counting down.
TGTGTGAGGCCATCTGACCTGCAGCTCCAAACGTGAGGCCATCTGACCTGCAGCTCCAAATGTGTGAGGCCGTCTGACCTGCAGCTCCAAATGTGTGAACCCGTCTGACCTGCAGCTCCAAACGTGTGAACCCGTCTGACCTGCAGCTCCAAACGTGTGAACCCGTCTGACCTGCAGCTCCAAACGTGTGAGATCGTCTGACCTGCAGCTCCAAACGTGTGAGACCGTCTGACCTGCAGCTCCAAACGTGTGAGACCGTCTGACCTGCAGCTCCAAACGTGTGAGACCGTCTGACCTGCAGCTCCAAACGTGTGAACCCGTCTGACCTGCAGCTCCAAACGTGTGAACCCGTCTGACCTGCAGCTCCAAACGTGTGAGACCGTCTGACCTGCAGCTCCAAACGTGTGAGACCGTCTGACCTGCAGCTCCAAACGTGTGAGACCGTCTGACCTGCAGCTCCAAACGTGTGAGACCGTCTGACCTGCAGCTCCAAACGTGTGAACCCGTCTGACCTGCAGCTCCAAACGTGTGAACCCGTCTGACCTGCAGCTCCAAATGTGTGAACCCGTCTGACCTGCAGCTCCAAACGTGTGAACCCGTCTGACCTGCAGCTCCAAACGTGTGAACCCGTCTGACCTGCAGCTCCAAACGTGTGAACCCGTCTGACCTGCAGCTCCAAACGTGTGAGACCGTCTGACCTGCAGCTCCAAACGTGTGAGACCGTCTGACCTGCAGCTCCAAACGTGTGAGACCGTCTGACCTGCAGCTCCAAACGTGTGAGACCGTCTGACCTGCAGCTCCAAACGTGTGAACCCGTCTGACCTGCAGCTCCAAACGTGTGAACCCGTCTGACCTGCAGCACCAAACGTGAGACACCCTCTGACCTGCACCACCAAACGTGAGACCCCGTCTGAACTGCTGCTCCAAGCGTGAGACCGTCTGACCTGCAGCTCCAGCGTGTGAGACCGTCTGACCTGCAGCTCCAAACGTGTGAACCCGTCTGACCTGCAGCTCCAAACGTGTGAACCCGTCTGACCTGCAGCTCCAAACGTGTGAACCCGTCTGACCTGCAGCTCCAAACGTGTGAGACCGTCTGACCTGCAGCTCCAA
>CM068358.1:1349208-1524208 GCA_034769755.1 Odontamblyopus lacepedii | reverse complement strand
GTTATCTCCTGCGGCAGCTTATCTTAGTGACATCAACTAAGTAACCTGGTCATAAGCTATTCCGAAGAGGAAGGTTTTAAGCCTGGTCTTAAATAAAGAGACTGTGGAGCCTGTTTAACACCAACAGGGAGTTGATTCCATAACACAGGAGCTTGGTAACTGAAGGCTCTCCCCCCCACTGTACTTTTAGACACTCTAGGAACCACTAATAATCCTGCATTCTGAGAGCGAAGTGCTCTATTTGGCTGATAGGGGACAATGGCATCCTGAAGATATGATGGGGCCATATTGTTTAAGGCTTTGTATGTCAGGAGGAGAACTTTGAATTTAATTCTAAACTCGACAGGAAGCCAGTGAAGTGATTTTAACACAGGACTGATGTGATCGCGTCTTTTAGTTCCTGTTAGGACTCTGGCCGCTGCATTTTGGACCAACTGGAAGCTTCTTAAAGTACCTTTAGTGCAGACGGTGAGCAGAGAATTACAGTAATCTAGTCTGGATGTAACAAATGCATGGATAAGTTTTTCAGCATCATTTTTAGGCAAAATTTTTCTGATTTTAGTTATGTTTCGCAGGTGAAAATATGCAGTTTTACAAGCTTGGTTTATATGAGCTGTGAATGAGAGATTTTGGTCAAATACGACTCCAAGGTTTTTTACAGTAGAGCTAGAGGCTATACTCACATTGTCAAGTGAGATTATCTGGTCTGACAGAGAATCTCTCTGACCTTTAGGACCGACAACAATGACCTCTGTTTTTCAGGGTTTAAGAGCAGGTAATTCAGGGTCATCCAGGTTTTGATGTCCTTCACACAGGCACTGAGCTTATCGATTTGATCGGTCTGATTAGGTTTCATTGATAAGTACAGCTGAGTGTCATCAGCATAGCAGTGGAAATTAATGCCATGTTTTCTGATAATGTTACCTAATGGCAACATATACAGAGTAAACAGGATTGGACCAAGCACAGATCCTTGTGGAACACCACAAGCTACTTTAGAGCAGGGAGAGGTGCACTGGTTTACACTAACAAACTGGTACCTATCTGATAGATAGGATTTAAACCATTTGAGGGCGGTCCCTCTGACACCTATGTCACATTCTAACCTCTGCAGTAGAATGTTGTGATCAATGGTGTCAAACGCTGCACTGAGGTCCAGTAGGACCAGGACTGAAGCCAGCCCGTTATCAGCAGCTAGTAGCAAATCATTTGTCACTTTAAGCAGAGCAGTTTCTGTGCTGTGGTGAGCTCTGAAACCAGACTGAAATTTTTCATATAAATTATTGCCCTGCAGATGGTGACAAAGCTGTTTCACCACAACTCGTTCCAGAATCTTTGAGAGAAATGGAAGATTCGAGATAGGTCTGTAGTTGGCTAGTTCATCAGGATTTAAGCTAGGTTTTTTCAAAAGTGGTTTAATTACAGCATATTTAAAGGACTGAGGAACAAAGCCATTTTCTAATGACATATTTATTATGTTATGGATGGAACCTATTATTAAGTGGAGAGCTTCTTTGAGGAGTTTGACTGGAATAGGGTCGAGCAAACAAGTTGATGGTTTGGACGACATGATGACTGAGGTAATCTCCACCTCATCGACAGGAGTAAATTTGTCTAATTCTGTTAGAGGATTTATGTGGGATATTGGTGTTACAAACTGGATTTGCTGAATTTGCTCGGGGCTGATTTTTGGAGTGGCTTCGTTGATCTTGTCTCTAATGGTTATAATTTTGTAATCGAAGAATTCAAGAAAGTCATCACAACTGAACTTCAAAGGGAGAAGAGACTCAGGGGCAGTGTGCGAGTTTGTCAGCCTGGCTACAGTGCTGAACAGAAATCTGGGGTTGCTTTTGTTTACTTCTATTAGGTTTGAATAGTATCTGGTTTGTGCTTTTCGCAGAGCGGCCTTATAAGAGAGCAGGCAGAGCTTCCATGCCTTCAGAGACTGCTCGGAGCGTCGTAAAATGTGTTCGGGTGACGGCTGCACTTAGCCCTGTAGGGCCGCGAAGATCTGCACATACAGTCTACACAAGTGCACCTCCTGGTTTAGACCTGGTTCAGTCCTGGTTTAGTCCTGGTTTAGTCCTGGTTCAGTCCTGGTTCAGTCCTGGTTTAGTCCTGGTTCAGTCCTGGTTCAGTCCTGGTTCAATCCTGGTTCAGTCCTGGTTTAGTCCTGGTTTAGTCCTGGTTTAGTCCTGGTTCGGTCCTGGTTCGGTCCTGGTTCGGTCCTGGTTCGGTCCTGGTTCGGTCCTGGTTTAGTCCTGGTTTAGTCCTGGTTTAGTCCTGGTTCAATCCTGGTTCAGTCCTGGTTTAGTCCTGGTTTAGTCCTGGTTCGGTCCTGGTTCGGTCCTGGTTTAGTCCTGGTTTAGTCCTGGTTCAGTCCTGGTTCAGTCCTGGTTCAATCCTGGTTCGGTCCTGGTTTAGTCCTGGTTTAGTCCTGGTTTAGTCCTGGTTCAATCCTGGTTCAGTCCTGGTTTAGTCCTGGTTTAGTCCTGGTTCGGTCCTGGTTCGGTCCTGGTTCAGTCCTGGTTTAGTCCTGGTTCAGTCCTGGTTCAGTCCTGGTTCAGTCCTGGTTCAGTCCTGGTTTAGTCCTGGTTCGGTCCTGGTTCGGTCCTGGTTCGGTCCTGGTTCGGTCCTGGTTCGGTCCTGGTTTAGTCCTGGTTTAGTCCTGGTTTAGTCCTGGTTCAGTCCTGGTTTAGTCCTGGTTTAGTCCTGGTTCGGTCCTGGTTCGGTCCTGGTTCGGTCCTGGTTCGGTCCTGGTTTAGTCCTGGTTTAGTCCTGGTTTAGTCCTGGTTCAATCCTGGTTCAGTCCTGGTTTAGTCCTGGTTTGGTCCTGGTTCGGTCCTGGTTCGGTCCTGGTTTAGTCCTGGTTTAGTCCTGGTTTAGTCCTGGTTCAATCCTGGTTCAGTCCTGGTTTAGTCCTGGTTTAGTCCTGGCTTAGTCCTGGTTCAGTCCTGGTTCAGTCCTGGTTTAGTCCTGGTTCAATCCTGGTTCAGTCCTGGTTTAGTCCTGGTTTAGTCCTGGTTCGGTCCTGGTTCGGTCCTGGTTTGGTCCTGGTTCGGTCCTGGTTCGGTCCTGGTTTAGTCCTGGTTTAGTCCTGGTTTAGTCCTGGTTCAATCCTGGTTCAGTCCTGGTTTAGTCCTGGTTTAGTCCTGGTTTGGTCCTGGTTCGGTCCTGGTTCGGTCCTGGTTTAGTCCTGGTTTAGTCCTGGCTTAGTCCTGGTTCAGTCCTGGTTCAGTCCTGGTTTAGTCCTGGTTCAGTCCTGGTTCAGTCCTGGTTCAGTCCTGGTTTAGTCCTGGTTCAGTCCTGGTTCAGTCCTGGTTCAATCCTGGTTCAGTCCTGGTTTAGTCCTGGTTTAGTCCTGGTTTAGTCCTGGTTCGGTCCTGGTTCGGTCCTGGTTCGGTCCTGGTTCGGTCCTGGTTCAGTCCTGGTTTAGTCCTGGTTTAGTCCTGGTTTAGTCCTGGTTCAGTCCTGGTTTAGTCCTGGTTTAGTCCTGGTTCGGTCCTGGTTCGGTCCTGGTTCGGTCCTGGTTCGGTCCTGGTTTAGTCCTGGTTTAGTCCTGGTTCAATCCTGGTTCAGTCCTGGTTTAGTCCTGGTTTAGTCCTGGTTTGGTCCTGGTTCGGTCCTGGTTCGGTCCTGGTTTAGTCCTGGTTTAGTCCTGGTTTAGTCCTGGTTCAATCCTGGTTCAGTCCTGGTTTAGTCCTGGTTTAGTCCTGGCTTAGTCCTGGTTCAGTCCTGGTTCAGTCCTGGTTTAGTCCTGGTTCAATCCTGGTTCAGTCCTGGTTTAGTCCTGGTTTAGTCCTGGTTCGGTCCTGGTTCGGTCCTGGTTTGGTCCTGGTTCGGTCCTGGTTCGGTCCTGGTTTAGTCCTGGTTTAGTCCTGGTTTAGTCCTGGTTCAATCCTGGTTCAGTCCTGGTTTAGTCCTGGTTTAGTCCTGGTTTGGTCCTGGTTCGGTCCTGGTTCGGTCCTGGTTTAGTCCTGGTTTAGTCCTGGTTTAGTCCTGGTTCAATCCTGGTTCAGTCCTGGTTTAGTCCTGGTTTAGTCCTGGCTTAGTCCTGGTTCAGTCCTGGTTCAGTCCTGGTTTAGTCCTGGTTCAGTCCTGGTTTAGTCCTGGTTTAGTCCTGGTTCAATCCTGGTTCAGTCCTGGTTTAGTCCTGGTTTAGTCCTGGCTTAGTCCTGGTTCAGTCCTGGTTCAGTCCTGGTTTAGTCCTGGTTCAGTCCTGGTTTAGTCCTGGTTTAGTCCTGGTTCAGTCCTGGTTTAGGCCTGGTTTAGACCTGGTCCAGTCCTGGTGATCGGCGGATCAGTTCTGGTTCTGGAAATGGCCGTTATCCGTTTTTTCCATTATTCATTTAAACATGAAAATGGAAAAAAAAACGAATTCTGATCCATTTGTTCATTTTGGTTTTGAAGACAAATAATGAAGAAAATAGTTTTTTTTTTTTCATTTTTTTAGTTTTGGTTTTATATTGAAAAACGAATGAACAAAGAATGTCTTAAAGCTCTTGAACGTCAGCAGTGCTTCGTGTGCATCTTGTATTTGGATGAAATAATAAAGAGACTGATTTTGTCCCTAAAACGGCGGCAGGTCCCCACGATGTGAGTGTGTGTACGGAGTCCCCACAGCGGATGAATCCCTACAGCGTCTGTGGTTTTGCCAAGTGAAGTTTGACAAAAAGCCTCTGAATGTTTGGATTTGGCCCGTCCACCATCTGTCTGACAGGATCTGACGTTCTCTCTCACTGAACACGTCGCTCCTGCCGTCGCACCTGTCAGCGCTCCTGTCCCCGCACCTGTCGGCTCACACAAAACCACTGCACTATTTCCCATTTCATTTGACTCTCGCAGACAATTGACAATTGAGAAAAACACCATGTTTGGTTCGGAGTGGATAAAAGGCGCATTACGTCACATTTGTTGTCGGGAGTCACCTGCCACCTGCTTGTCTCCATGGAGATGTTATTGCTTTATAAAGACGACACAGCCTCCTGCTTCACTCACATGGTCTGGAACTCATTTGTTGCTAATATTTTTGTGTATGCTCCTTTATATTATTATTATTATTATTATTATTATTATTATTATTATTATTATATTATTATTTTATTATTATTATTATTATTATTATTATTATTATTATTATTATGTTGATATAATTTACAGACTGTTAATTGCTCTCCAGGCCTGTGGGTTTTTGAGTGCGGATGGGACGCACGTGCGGTCACGCGCAGTTTAGTGACGTCACACCAGGTTGGACCCCTGCACGCGCTGTCAGGGCCTGTAAATAAACCGCACATCGCTTTAGGATTATCGTGTTTTCCACGCGTTGTTGGATTAAAACTCTCCGTGGGAGTTTCTGGTGTTTGGGAGGAGACTGAGCCGGACTGGACCGTGAATACGCAGTGTCCGTAAGTACCGCAGTGTCCGTGAGTACCGCAGTGTCCGTAAGTACCGCAGTGTCCGTGAGTACCGCAGTGTCCGTAAGTACCGCAGTGTCCGTGAGTACCGCAGTATTCGTGAGTATCGCCGTCTGATTCACTACAAACACGGACCGCTCACTCTCGCTGTGCGCCGTGCGTAAAACTTTGAGAACTTTAGGGCCAAGTTCCCGTGGATTCGGGGTGTGCTGTTCGCGCGTGTCTGTTTGTTATTGTCACTGAGGCGCATGCGCGTGAGGAGGTGGATTCTGTGGCCGTTCAGTCATACTGAATAATAAAAGGTCATTTGAGGCCAAAAGCACCTTTATTATTTCACTAGTTCCTCTGATGTGAGCAGATTCTCTCGTGGTTAAAGTGCTGTCGCTGTTCCCCCTGAACACAGGTGCATAGTTACAGCTTTGCCTGGAATGTTCCTCAGTGTAGCATTAAACTAAAATCTACCTTCATTGCAATGAGCAGCTCTCAGTAAGAATGTGTTTTTCATGGTGTGAGTAAGTTTAATGTAAATGTTGTTATTGTTACTGATGTGTTTTTGGCCCCTGTGACCCGGACCCTGGGGCTCCTGACGGACACGAGCCTTTTGGCCACAGTCGTGTTTCCGTTCACTTTGTCATGTCTGATGCAATGTCCCAGTCAAATAAACAAATGCATAAAGAAGTTGGTGTGAGGTCTTCCTCCTGCCTCTGTGGAAACACTATTGTTTTCCTTGGAAAGCTCCACAATATGGCATTAAACTTCTCAACCTTGCATCTATTCAACCTCTGGTGTTTTACCTTCACTACACGTGGGCTCTCGAGGACGTCATGTACCTTTGGCTTTGGTGCTGTCACCTGTTTGTCTCCATGGTGATAAATACATTTACATCCCCATGAAGAGAAGCATGATGGTCCTTCCACCAGAAAAGTTACACAGTGCACCTTTAGAGTAGGTTAGGAGACAAACATATTCAATGCCATATATATCCTGAAATCATTTTACACCCAAACCATGACCGACCTCCACAGCTACTCGAGTCAAAACAAGATCACATTTCTGAATTCTCTGGAGTGTAAAAGTCCCATATTACACAGTTGTTTCTCGTGTCTTAAAGCCGTTTTATAATCGTGTTACCTCATCAAAAACATACCAGGAAGCTGTAGTTTTCAAGTTAACATCTGTCACTTTTAGTTCAGTGGAGATTGTCAAAGGCTGAAACAGGATCTCAGCCTAAATATGCAGAATTTGTGTGTTTTAAATGTGTGAATGAAATAAAACACAAGTCCGGGTGTGTTTGTGATGAGGAAACGACATTAGAGCACGTGAGAGAACTGCACAATATGGGCCTTTTAGCTCATATTGTTTTTGTCGTGCAGTTTACCTCCCACACTCCGGTCTCCGTCAGCAGAACAGATTCGTGCTGTCCAAATGTCTCTGGCTCTCCTCAAATGAGTTTTAATGATTTCTGTGGAGTGTCACGAGAAGTGCTTTATTTTGTGGAGAGGGAGCTAATTCTATCAAAGCCTGTGTTAAAGCTGCAGACTCATTGGTTTCCATTTTGCATTCAGCTCCTATCCTCATGTTTTCTCTCAGTCTGGGCTGCCGATGCTAACTGGGTGCACGGACATGATTAAAGACCAACCACCTTAGTTTTTCCGAATATTTGCGCTCTGTATTTGGAATATTCATCAACCCATCTGTCAATTCAAAGTCTTATATTACACAAAATGGACTCTTGTCTTGTTTGCTCGTGTTATAATGTTGTTTCCTCCTTAAAAACAAACTGAAGTTGTATTTTGTTTCATTTATAGGGATGTGACAGTAACCGAAATCTGGTGATATCGTATCGTCAAAGGTCTCACAATAATATCGTGGACCATCACAATATATCGAATCCCAAGTCTCTTTGCTTCAATGAACAGTTCTGATGCAGAAATAGCTAAAAAAAACAGAGGGAACTACATAGACCATGATCCTTTGCTCCGTTTCAGTGCAGACGACATGAAGAAATAACTGTTCTAAGCACTTTTACATCTTCATTCTTTGGATTAAGTCTGTGAAGCATTTTTAGAGGAAAAAGTCGCAGATTCACAGTTTTCTGAGACTCCACAAAATATTGCAGTAAATATCGTAGTGTGAGATGTTTATGGTGAAAATATCATACAGAGATTTGGATTTCGTTCCATCCCTAATGACATTTGTACCACATGACTGGTCAAAGGATTTTAGAGTCAGTCTTGTTATTCTGTAGAATCTCGTAATATCCTGAGCCTCTCCTCCATATCATGAGCTTTCCCACGATATCGCAATAAATATCGTACCGTAAGGTTCGTACGTGACGATATTGTGTTGTGAAACTTGCACTATTCATTTACACATGTTTGGGTAACCCTGCATTATTAGTCTGTCTACATCTCCAAAGCTCAAAATGCTCTGTTCCACCTTGTGATGTCATTTAGCTGCAGTTTTCAGCTTAACAGCTCCTTTTACCTTTTGTTCACTGGAGTTGGCAATTCCAGGGCTGAAATTATCCAGATGATTCTAATGGAGGTGTGTGGAGCAGAACTTAGCCTGAATATGCAGAATTTGTGCGACTGAAACAAAACACAAGTCCAGGTCTGTTTGTGATGAGAAAATGACATTATAACATCGATCAGAAAACAATGTCAACCCTTTATATTACATCATCTGTGGCACAGTGGCTGATTTGTTTGCACACTTGCCTCCAGAAGGTTTTAGGTTTGAACCCCGGGCCTTTGCACTTTTCTCCTGTATCTGTGTGGGTTTCCTCTTGTTTCTCCCATAAACCCAAAACATGCACATGTCAAATCCTCCAGACAGTCCTGACCAAGACGAGCTCAAGGTCTGGAGACGGGTCCCCTCTGCTCCTGACAGGCGGCCTCAGAAACGAATGAAGGATGGGTCAAATGCAGAGGACACATTGTGTGAACCTTAACCGTTTCCTATTCAAGTGTTTGGATCAACATAAAATGGAAACACAAGAACACAATATTTTTAATGAGAGTCGGCTTCTTTTTTATTTTTATTTTTTTACATATTCCAGTTGAAAATGTGAAAACATGTGACCTACACCTTGAGCATAAAAGTTGTGGTCTGTGATTGTTCTCACATGGCTTCAGAGGCTTCAGAGGAGACAAACTGCTGAGGAGGCCGATTCTGGATTCTGCTTTTAGATCAAAGCGGAGCCCTCAGAGAAGTGCTCTGCCCCTGAACACTTAACATTCAGGAGCTCCTCTGCTCCTGCCTCTGCTCCTGCCTCTGCTCCTGCCTCTGCTTTTGCCTTTGTTCCTGCCTCTGACCTCTGCTCCTGCCTCTGCTCCTGCCTCTGCTCCTGCCTCTAACTTCTGCTCCTGCTTCTGCTCCTGCCTCTAACTTCTGCTCCTGCCTCTGCTCCTGCCTCTGCTCCTGCCTCTGCTCCTGCCTCTGCTCCTGCCTCTGTTCCTGCCTCTGCTCCTGCCTCTGCTCCTGCCTCTGCTCCTGCCTCTGCTCCTGCCTCTGTTCCTGCCTCTGCTCCTGCCTCTAACCTCTGCTCCTGCCTCTAACCTCTGTCCCTACTTCTGCTCCTGCCTCTGCTCCTGCCTCTGTTCCTGCCTCTGTTCCTGCCTCTGCTCCTGCCTCTGCTCCTGCCTCTGACCTCTGCTCCTGCCTCTGTTCCTGCCTCTGTTCCTGCCTCTGTTCCTGCCTCTGTTCCTGCCTCTGTTCCTGCCTCTGTTCCTGCCTCTGCTCCTGCCTCTGCTCCTGCCTCTGCTCCTGCCTCTGCTCCTGTCTCAGCTCCTGCCTCTAACCTCTGTCCCTGCCTCTGCTCCTGCCTCTAACTTCTGCTCCTGCCTCTGCTCCTGCCTCTGTTCCTGCCTCTGTTCCTGCCTCTGCTCCTGCCTCTGCTCCTGCCCCTGCTCCTGCCCCTAACTTCTGCTCCTGCCTCTGCTCCTGCCTCTAACCTCTGCTCCTGCCTCTGTTCCTGCCTCTGCTCCTGCCTCTGCTCCTGCCCTGTCAGGAATCAGGAGTAGTCGGCTGTTGGATTTCCGTGTTGTGTGTGTTTCATTTAAGATCTGAAATGGCACTTAAAGGACACATGCTGCGCAACATTTACTTTTTTTCTTTTATTTCTTTACCTGGAGTGAGTTTGTTTCCCCTTCTCATTTACTCTGTCAAAGTTGTATTTGGGCGGCATGGTGGCTGAGTGGCAACACTCAGGCCTCACAGCAAGAAGGTTGCGGGTTCGATCCCCGGGTCGCCCGGGCCTTTCTGTGTGGAGTTTGCATGTTCCTCCCCGTGTCTGGATGGGTTTCCTCCGGGTGCTCCGGTTTCCCCCATCGACCTAAAACATGCCTGCACCCCTATGAACTAACATCAAGGACCATGTTGTCCACCCTCCTGTGGGCTCACCACCTGCAGAGGGGTTCATAGGGGGGGTCAGGTGCTATGAGTATTGGGCAGCACGCTGCCCCCGCGACCCAGCCGGATTAAGCGGGAGAAGATGGATGGATGGATGGAAAGTTGTATTTGGAGAGATTTGTGCATGTTTGAGCAATCGCCATAGACGCCATTTTGCTAATCCCCTGTTTTCACCACCACTGCAAAAAAGCTTGGCCAAAATGTCACATATAAACACTTAAATCTCTCAGAAAATGACTTAAAAGTAGTGAAATTTTCTGTCCATGCAGCAAGATAACTTTACTTGACAAGTTATCTTTAAAGTAAACTACTAAACTAGAATGAAGCCGTCTCAGAACTCAGAAGTCGATGATAAATGTGAAAACAAGATGAATAACCTGATATAAGTTTCAAAATCTTGCAGAAATTTGCAGTGCTGTCACCGTCTTCTCTGTACTTGCGTCGTTCTCCAATTTTATTTTCTTAAAAGCCGATACACAAGCATTTGGCAGTGTCGTGTAGTCCTTTGGTACCCGACGTCAGCAGAATTGTTCCTTTTATTAAGCTGTTTCAGATGAGTAATGCAATTTAAAATGTCTAAATAATAACATAATGATTCACGGGTGTCATAAAGTATTTCTCCACTGCAGACACAAGCACAATATGTCTTCTTTTAAAGGAGGAAATTGTTCTGATTTATTAAAAAAAGAAACTTTTCTTTGGTCTGTCTCCAGTCTGCACCTCAGTCCTGACCCGCTGTGCCCAAACCTACAGAGTTCAGCAGCATTTTAACAGTGTTTTGGTTGAAAGAAAGTTGGCATAACACTTGGCACAGTTGGAGTGTCCCTGGAGCTGCCCACACACTGTCTCCTGCTCTGCTGCACTGGGAAAAATCAGCACCTCTGTGAGTTATAATGAGTTTACAGGAGCGTCTGCTTGGTTCCATGTCTGAATGTTCCACAGTATGGCATTAAACTGACCTATCACGCGTTTATTCAATTACAGTTTGGTCTCAGTTTGAGCCACACACGGTTTACAGAAGTGGGCGAAGTGAGTGTGAGGTCACCCATGGCGTTCAGGCCCAGTCAAATGAAGCTTATCGAGGCTGTGGTGACAGGAGCAGAGTTCAGAGCACAAAAAAGTGAAATAAAAACACCAGATGATGTAGAACAGGTTAATACGAACATTTAAATGAAACTGAGGAACCTGACAGCAGCAGTTAGAGAAGGGTGATGTTTTTTCAGTATAAAGTTTTCAACTTCAGTGAGATAATCTATACCAAAAAATATCTAATTCTGTTGTTAATAAATAAATACCAGAATGAAACACTTTAGTACTTAGTTTTCATCTTTAGTGAGTCATAGAAGTGATTAATTTAATCTTTTATGGCTTCAATTTTATTCAGCCAAAAAAAACTAAAACATCCTGTTAATACAAAGAAAAAGTACAATAAATATTGAGGTGGCGATAATTATCAGACCTAAGCCCAGTTTAGTCTTAGTGTAATCATAGCTTAGTCCTGTTCTAGTCCTGTTCTAGTCCTGTTCTAGTCCTGTTCTAGTCCTGTTCCAGTCCTGCTCCAGTCCTGTTCTAGTCCTGTTCTAGTCCTGTTCTAGTCCTGTTCTAGTCCTGTTCTAGTCCTGTTCTAGTCCTGTTCCAGTCCTGCTCCAGTCCTGTTCTAGTCCTGTTCTAGTTCTGTTCTAGTTCTGTTCTAGTCCTGTTCTAGTCCTGTTCTAGTCCTGTTCTAGTCCTGTTCCAGTCCTGTTCCAGTCCTGCTCCAGTCCTGTTCTAGTCCTGTTCTAGTTCTGTTCTAGTCCTGTTCTAGTCCTGTTCTAGTCCTGTTCTAGTCCTGTTCCAGTCCTGTTCCAGTCCTGCTCCAGTCCTGTTCTAGTCCTGTTCTAGTTCTGTTCTAGTCCTGTTCTAGTCCTGTTCTAGTCCTGTTCTAGTCCTGTTCCAGTCCTGTTCCAGTCCTGCTCCAGTCCTGTTCTAGTCCTGTTCTAGTTCTGTTCTAGTCCTGTTCTAGTTCTGTTCTAGTCCTGTTCTAGTCCTGTTCCAGTCCTGTTCCAGTCCTGCTCCAGTCCTGTTCTAGTCCTGTTCTAGTTCTGTTCCAGTCCTGTTCTAGTCCTGTTCTAGTCCTGTTCCAGTCCTGTTCCAGTCCTGTTCTAGTCCTGTTCTAGTCCTGTTCTAGTCCTGTTCCAGTCCTGTTCTAGTCCTGTTCCAGTCCTGTTCCAGTCCTGTTCTAGTCCTGTTCTAGTCCTGTTCCAGTCCTGTTCCAGTCCTGTTCTAGTCCTGTTCTAGTCCTGTTCCAGTCCTGTTCCAGTCCTGTTCCAGTCCTGTTCTAGTCCTGTTCTAGTCCTGTTCTAGTCCTGTTCCAGTCCTGTTCCAGTCCTGCTCTAGTCCTGTTCTAGTCCTGTTCTAGTTCTGTTCCAGTCCTGTTCCAGTCCTGCTCTAGTCCTGTTCTAGTCCTGTTCCAGTCCTGTTCGAGTCCTGGTCCAGTCCTGTTCCAGTCCTGTTCCAGTCCTGTTCTAGTCCTGTTCTAGTCCTGTTCTAGTCCTGCTCTAGTCCTGTTCTAGTCCTGTTCTAGTTCTGTTCCAGTCCTGCTCTAGTCCTGTTCTAGTCCTGTTCCAGTCCTGTTCGAGTCCTGGTCCAGTCCTGTTCCAGTCCTGTTCCAGTCCTGTTCTAGTCCTGTTCTAGTCCTGTTCTAGTCCTGCTCTAGTCCTGCTCTAGTCCTGTTCTAGTCCTGCTCTAGTCCCGTTCTAGTCCTGTTCCAGTCCCGTTCCAGTCCTGCTCTAGTCCTGTTCTAGTCCTGTTCTAGTCCTGTTCTACTCCTGTTCTACTCCTGTTCTAGTCCTGTTCCAGTCCCGTTCCAGTCCTGCTCTAGTCCTGTTCTAGTCCTGTTCTAGTCCTGCTCTAGTCCTGCTCTAGTCCTGTTCTAGTCCTGCTCTAGTCCCGTTCTAGTCCTGTTCCAGTCCCGTTCCAGTCCTGCTCTAGTCCTGTTCTAGTCCTGTTCTAGTCCTGTTCTAGTCCTGCTCTAGTCCTGTTCTAGTCCTGTTCTAGTCCTGTTCTAGTCCTGTTCCAGTCCTGTTCCAGTCCTGTTCTAGTCCTTTTGTCCTGGTTTACCCCTGAGTCCAGAGAGAACCTGTGCGGTGGCTGTTTTGCCGTGTGCAGACTGTGTACAGTAGGACAGATTTAGCCGGGGCCTTTTGCAGGAGCAGATGGGTGTATTATGTGATGCTACTGTTAGTGGCTGATGACTCCTCCAGCCCACTCGGCTCTCGCCTCTTTCCGCCTCCACCGCAAACCACCCAACAAAAGACCAACCGTGGAACATTGTTTTCCATTGTGCCCGGCCTCGCTGAATGATTTTCAAACACTTAAAGCTGATTTACACAACGTTTTTTTGCTTTTTATAGTTCATGTTTTCCTCCCATACAGGGTAAAGGAGGTCACTGCAAATTTAGTCATGTTAAATCATCAAAAACAGACCTGGAGTTGTGTTTTGTTTGAGAACATGTTTGAGAGTTTTATTATTAATCTGTCTTTATCTCAAAAGCTCAGAATGCTCTGTCCCACCTTGTGATGTCATGTAGTGGTAGTGTTCAAGTTAAATACCTTTTTATTTTTTGCTGTTTTTAATTATTTTTGATACTTTTTGCTGAGTAAAGACTGACAGTTCCAGGGCTGAAATCATCCAAATGATTCTAGTGAAGGTGTGAGTTTAAAAACACTTAATTTCCCGTATTATCACATGACATCACAAGGTGGAACAGAGTTTTTTTCCCGATTGAACTGTGTTAAACATGTGTGAATGAGACAAAACACAACTCCAGGCAGGTTTTTGACAAGGAAACAGCATTAAAACAGATTAAAAAATGACAGTATGGTTCCTTTAAAGAATTTTATCTATTGCAAATTTGAAAGAAAGAGGAAGAAAGCTGATGGGTGTATGGGGGGTGGGTTCACACTGCAGCTCATCTGTGTCTGAAAAAGTTATTCAGGATCTGTGTCCACAAAATGGACTGGGGGAAAAGTGATCGATGTGTGTGAAATATTTAAATGTAAGAAAGTCTCTTGACATTGAATTATCCGTTCACTCTTCACTCTCTGTGCTGTCGTACTGAGGCTGCAGTCGCCCCGGGGTCAGACTGACAGAGACGTGGCTGCCCGTCTCAGCCAAAAACCTCACACACCATATTTATAGGAAATGTGGATGAAGTGTCTTGCTCAAGGAGACAGCAACAGTTTGGAGGTCTGCGCGGGATAGAATTTTCCCTCCCGCCTGCGCCTGCACTGTGCAGTCCCGCTCCCGCCTGCGCCCATAAAGACTTGTAATGTTGGGTACATTCATATGAAATCATCCATTTTCAAGGAATCTCCCCCATGACCCATCTCAGATTTGGTTGAAAAATTTCTGAAATTACATTTTGGAACCAAATAAAAGAGTCTAAAATTTTAGCTCAATCTCTTGAGTTTTTCTGGAGTTATGGCCCTGTTCAAATTTTGAGGCCCGGTCACTGTTTCGGAAACCTTAACTCATAAGCTTTTTTTCAGAGACCATAACTTCATAAAAATAGAGCGAGGAAGCTGAAAATGTGTATTATGGTAAATTCTGGGTCACAGGGCGGCTGATTTCATATGGACCCTTTTCATCCCCGCTCCCGCCCACGTCTGTGATATTTTGTCCTGGTCCCAAATCCCACAAGATGGGGACATTTGTTTCCTTTACGAAAGCTCTTGATATCTTCAATTTCTTTGTCAGGTTTCTATATTTTTGACAGTAAGTGTACCTCTCTTTAACTTACTCCTGAAGCACTGTGAGATTCACTAGAGCTGCTCTGTTTTTCTGCCATGTCTTCGAAGCTCCATCAAACACGGAGAAGTGGAAAGGAATTGTCTAAAATGTGCTACTTAAAATGTTTTTATCAATGCCCAATAAAATATCCAGCACAAATTCTGTATGATTGGCATTTATCATTTGTATGTTTAATGTTACCCTCAGATTTAGTTGGCGGTGCAGTACTGCAGTTTATCATCCCACTTATCACTCCCACTTTTCAAAATCTGTCCTGTGCCACACCGTTTTGCGTCGGGCTCTACAGTTTGCACTGGTCAAAGCTGGATTTAAAGGCCCTTTTATTATGATTGATTCAAGAATTTTGATATTTTTTGCCAGGTATGTTAATGCAGGACAACCACACAGGACCTAGAGGAAAAACATGAAAAACATGAGTTAAAGCTACCACCTGCAACTTTATTTGATTAGATTTTTTTTTTTTTTTACAGTAGTAAACAGTAAACAGTAGATGTGAAACCTGTGCCCTCCTGACCCTCCTCCTCCTCACCTGCCTCTGTTCAGACTCACCTGTGCTCTCTGCTTTTCTTCTGTCAGACCGAAAGGGGCACAGTATCTGACAGCAGTAATGTAGATCGCCTCTAGTGGTGATATGTGAGAATACAAAGGACAAATATAATTACAGTATCTTTTAAAGCAAAGGACTCGGATATTAACTGATGTGAATAAAAAGTACTGAGACCCACCTGCTGTACTGGAAACAAAAAACAGGCCCCACTTAACACAAGGCAGAAAATCAAACCTTGGCGTGAGCGGTGAGTCCGGGCGCAGCTGCTCAAGAGGCGGCCATTTTGGCTCATGATGATCAGGGCTCTTCACTTTTTATGAACCAGGCCAGTGACTGTACCCTCAGAAAGAGTCCAAACCATTCAGCCACCCCACTCGAGCTGTGTGGAAGAGGGAAATGTGCAGTGGAGTAGTAGAAGTAAGTAGGAGGAGGAGTGACTAGCACAGGGTGACTAGATTTTCAAAATTCAAGCCTGGGACACTGGGTTGGGATGGTTGGTACACTTAAAAATAAAATTGTGAAAAGAGTCTGTGACATTGGCCATTCTCAACTTGCTTTGTGTTTTCAGGCCAGTTTTGTCTATTTTAGCTAAACAAATGACAATTCTGTATACGCCCCTTTTTTACCGTACATCAGATTGTTCAAAACTGGGAAACCTGGGATATTTCTTGTATAAAATTGGGACAAATCCATAGTTTTGGATACACCTGCTGGAACAGGGGACACGGGGCACAAAACTGGGACTGTCCTCGGGTAAATAAGGATGTTTGATCACTCACACAAACATGAATGTACTGGAGGTATCGGTGGCATTAGAAGAGTAGAGTGTTACCAAAAGTGAATACATGGGGCAAAAGAGCACTGATGATGGAGTACACAGAAAGAGGAGCAGTAGTAGTTAGTAATAGTAGTAGCAGGAGGAGGAGTTAGTAGTAATAGTAGTAGGAGAAGTAGTAGTTAGTAATAGTAATAGGATGAGGAGTTAGTAGTGATGCCAGTAGGAGTATTGGGAGTAGTAGTTAGAAGGAGGAGTAGTAGTAGTAGTAGTTAGTATAGTTTTCCATACTCATACATTATTTTCAGCCATTTTAAAGCCACTCTATGTAATTGTTTCCCTTGGGTGTCATGGAGACTGTGTAGTTTTCCCTGAAATGTTTCACAGTGTGGCATTAACCATATCCACCTTGTATTCTCTGTTGAATATAATGCCTCTTCTCGCTCACACTGCTGGTTTAGCAGGGGGCGGGCGCTTAGCAACGCTGTCAATCAAACCTGTTGCTTTAGGGAAAGAAGTCGCTTGATTCGTCTGTTGTTAATGTTCATATCCTGATTTAGGGACAAAACGGCAAAATAAAAACAACAGGATCACGTAGAGCGAGTTCATATGAACATTTTAAGACCAAAATGACGAGTCTGACAAAGAGACGGGGGACAGATTTTCAGTAGAAAGAGAAACAGAACCAGAGTGGATAAGTTAAGATAAGATATCCTTTATTTGTCCCACAATGGGGAAATTTCAGTGTTGCAATGCACAGTTAAGAGAACAGCAAGAAAAGAGTAGCAGCAATAGAAGCACAGAATTACTTAAAAATAGACAAACTCTATAAAGATCTATAAAGATAAGGATTATAAAATTCTATATACAATAAATTGCATCTTAAGACTGAACACAGTGGCTACAGTTTGTACAGTGCTGTAAATAACATATCTTTAAAGTGGCTCCAGTATCTTACAGTAATAAATACATTTGTAATGAGTAAAGTGACTGCTGGATATCTTACGTATTGCACATCTTATGTATTGCACATCAAATGTATTGCACACTTATGTATTGCAATTGATGGAGCATGAAGTACACCCATGCTCACTTCCTACTTGCGCATCGGCTAGCGGGTTAGCTCTGTCCATTTATATATACAGTCTATGTGAACGACGAGCTGGCAGAGCCTTTGCCCTAGAAAAGTTACACGGTGCACCTTTAAATCACAAAAAAGACCAAACTAAGATGTTCAAAAGCAGCTCAATACACCGGCCCTTCTGTATCTTGTATCAGCTCGTATGATCTCAAGTGCATCATGGGGTTTTCTGTATTAAACCAGTTGCACTTCCTCCGTCCTGCTGCGGTGACTAATGAAAACTGACTGTGCACCTTCTGATAGTGGGTGCCTGACGGGTGCCCTGCGGGTGCTGGGGTCAGGCGCGAAGGCCGGGCGCGTCTGATAAGGGCGACCCGCTGGCTGTGAGTGCGTCGTCCGGGCAGCGGGGGCGACCGTTTGACACGCCCGGGTCACTGGCGGTTCTGGCCTCGTCCCATTAGCTCCGTGCTGCTGGTGCTGCAGGGCCTGTGGAGGCACTAATCTGGTGTCAGTCTGGGGTCTGAAGGGGGAGCGGGGTGGATCAGGAGCCCACACCACTGCACCATGTGACCAGTGGAATATTCAACTGTGTGTTTATGTTACTGTCGTTATATTTACCATATTAATGATCCTTTATGACACAAAAGTGATGTTATGATGTTTTTACCTCCTCAAAAACAGACCTGGAGCTGTTCTGTTTCATTCACACATTTGCTTAACCCTTTATTATTAGTCTGCCTACATCTGCAAAGCCCCAAATGCTCCGTCCCACCTTGTGATGTCATGAAGTGTTCGTTTTCAGGTTAAAGGAGCATTGTCTGTCACCTGCTCATCTTCATGGAGATGTTACTGCTTTGTCTAGAATGTTCCAGGGTGGAGCTTAAACCTGTTTATCTCCAGGGAGACTGCAGGCTACATTACGGGTCAGATCTGTGGAGAGGCGACCCTATTCACCACGCCACAACAGTGGAATACGATAAAGATATTTAATGATGGTGGATAGTTGTGCGGGCTGGGGGGAGACTCAGGGTGGGGGCTCCGTCTTCAGCCGTATAGATGGGGCTTCTGGGTAATTGAAGACGTCTTTGGGATAAGATGTGGTTGGGCAGAGAGTTATTTTGAACAACAGAAACCGTGGCAATAAGCAAATGCTAGACAGAGGTATTTAATGCCATACCATGGAGCATTCCAGGCAAAATGATAACATCTCCATGGAGACAAGCGACAGACCCTCCTCCAGAAGTTGCGCAGTGCACCTTTAACAGCTATAAATGTAATCCTTTACAGTAAATTCCTGTATTACCACATGACATCACAAGGTGGAACAGGGTGTTTTCAGTTTGAGACTCGGCCTAAATCTGCAGCATTTGTGTGTTAAACATGTGAATGAAACAAAACACAACTGCCGGTCTGTTTGTGATGAGGAAACAGCATTATAACAATGAAAAGAGCTCAACATAAGCCCTTCAAAAGTGTAAAAAATAACAAATAAAATGTAAAGTAACTGAATGAATTTATATATGCGATGAAAATCTAGTTTGAACAGTCAAAGATGCAGCGGACGATGCTCCTGTAACCGTCATGATCGGATCCTGTTCACCTCCTGGTTCCACTGTGCACACGGCGCCTCATTAATCACCTTCGTCCAATCCGAACGCAGCTCGGAAACACGAGGCGGAGGAAGCCCCGGTCCCGGTCCTTTTGTCTGAACGCTGCTTCTGTGACTATGATGGAGCACGTTTGGCTTTGTGAACGGATCAGAGCTACAAAAGGAGCAGAATATACAGGGACACGTACAACTCGGAATCCAAGTTTTAATGTCCTCGATTGCGCGAAGTCGACTCTCGTGAGCTTTAAGCCGCGTTAAAATGTCGTTGCCTCGTCTAAAACATACCTGGAGTTGTGTTTTGTTTCATTCACACGTAACTGACATGTGAGTGAAACAAAACACACCTCCGGGTACGAAGAGAAGAGGTGGAGCGCTTCAGTGGGTCATAAAAAGTTTTAAAAAAGTAGCAGTGCAGGTGCTCCTCGTGCTCCTCGTGGGTTAACTTGAAATCCTAACAAAATAAGCCCCTTATGCCCTGACAAAGATCATCCTGCTGGTCAAAACGCTGGTCAAAACTTTTAATATATTCAGTTGGTGTTCCTCGGGTCTGTACCTTAGATTAGATTAGATTAGATTAGCCTTTATTGTCTCCCTTGGGAGAAATTTGTCTTGGGACAGGGGCACTCCTGGCACATAGACATACAACAAACAGCACACACACAGTGGACACATCAATTCATACAGTTCAACATTTGATAATATTGCACCATTCCCATAATTAGTATATTTTGCACATTCCCTGGGGCTTAAAAAGTGTAAGTGTCAGTATTGCACATTCCCTGAAACCTGTTCACTGTAAGTGCTCAAATATATTGCACCTTCCCTGGAGCCTACCTATGAGCAGTATTGCATATTCCCCAAAGCGTATGTGCAAATAATATTGCACAGTCCCTGATGGCCGTACAGTAATACAGTAGAGCATTATTTCTTCAAGTTCAGCAAGGAAATCGAAAGGGGAATAAAAGAACCTGTTTCTCCTGCTGGTTGGGGCCCTGTACCTTCTTCCTGAGGGCATTAATTCAAACTGGTTGTGGACGATGTGAGTCGGGTCATTACATATTTTGCTCCCCAGTTTCACTAGTGTCTCTTGAAAGATCCTGAAGAGGACGGGGGGTCATGCCAATTATCTTACCCGCCCTTTTAGTCAAGCTTAAAATTTGAGCTTTCAGTTTGACAGATAGATGCCAAACCAGGTAGACATCCCATAACGAATAATAGACTCAATACATGCTCGATAAAAAAGAAGCATTACATGTTTGTCCACTCCTTGCTCACATTTACATTTTTCAGTACATTTTGTTACGACAGCTCCAGGTATGTTTGTGATGAGGAAACATTATAACAGATCAATACAAGTGCTCAGGGTCCTATAATGATGTTTTGACTAACTAAAAAAAAACAATTTGCTGTTCGTCCCTAGTGTCTGTTCGTCCCTAGTGACTGTATTTTTGTGTTTTTATGTGTTTTCATGTGTATGTTGTCATTCCAACTAAATCAGCTCTTTCCAGATTGTGTTAAAATAAAGGCCAGATTTAAGTCCTAACTTGAATAACAGAGGTTTAGACAGAGCAGAGCCTTCAGGTAGCATCACATGCCCAGGGAATATGAATGACCTCAGCTGCAAAGTGGCAAATTATCAGTTTAATGCAGTTTGAATGTGATTTTCTATGAGATTAATGCCAGGAACAGAGCCCTCTACTGCCAGCCTGGAGAACTACAGCTCCTGTCTGCTGGAACAGAGACTGTGGATCCAGAACTGCTGCATTAAAGCTCCTGCACCTGATTCAGACGTGTTTTAATCAGGATAAATGCGCTTTACTTTGCATTATCTGGTAAAAACAGACAGAAAACAGAAACAAATAGTAACCATCACATATAGTCTGTTCATGTTACAGCATTTTCTCAGGTACTAACTAATACAGCTATTGGCAGGATCCCCTCTTTTTAACCAATCAGGCAGATGTTACTGAGAATCATGGGAAACCAGCTACACTGCACTTTCCCAGACAGGTGATTATCTGTCATGGAGCGTTTTCAAGAGCGACAAAAAAAGCTTTCTATCCGGCACTGCAAGATTTTAAAACCTCTGTCGGGTTTTTCATGTTGTTTTCAGATTTATTATCGCCTTATTAGTTCTGAGACGTTTTCATTCTAGTCCAGAGGTCGTTTATTTTAAGATAATTTTGTTAAGTAAAGTCATCTTGCTGTATGGACAGATCATTTCACTACTTTTAAGTAACTTGCTTATAGTCTTAGGTGTTTATATCTTAAACTTTGGCCGAGCTTTTTTGCAGTGCGGCTGTTTCTGTAGTAGTTTTATTAGTGAGACGCACATTAACTGTGTTGTGATGGTGCTGTGAAGGGGGAGGGACTTAGCGCAGGGAGCAAGGGCAGGACAGACTTATTAAACATGTTAATATGTTGTTTTCTGCGCATATAACGTTTTCAAAACGATAAAAGGCGACGTGATCTAAATGTTATGTATGAGCAATTAGGAAATATCCTCTTTACACAAACTATTACAGCTACATTACCCGACTTTTCTCTTGTAAATTTTGTTCTAAAAGCAGTTTTTTATGACACAAACAGCCATTAAAAAGTCCCCGTTGCTCTGAAGCTTTGTACCATCAGAAAACCCAAACGTCCTTCTATCAAACCCAATGATTCCAGTTGAATTAAAATATGGATACATGTTCTGTACATGCTCAGGGTCTGACAGTGCGAGTGTCTCACAATAAAAGGCTAATGTTTTAATTATGAGACGATAGTTTGCAAGGTTTGTGTATTTATACTCATAAAGGAGGCAGCTATTAAAGATGCACTATGTAGCTTTTCAACTGGAGAGACCCCTGTGTACTTGTTACAGTGGAGATGTCATTGTTTTGCCTGGAATGTTCCACAGTATGGCATTAATTTGATAATGCTCCCAGAGTTGTTTACAATGTGCACTCTGAACAGAATCCTGCTTTTTGAACATAAGTCACAAATTTTATCGCCAACAATGTACTGCTCAGAGAAAATGAGGTGTGATTGATTTTATTTTATTTTCCAAAATTGTGTAGCTCTTTTAATAATAATAATAATAATGCATCAGTTTTATACAGCGCGTTTCAGGACACTCAAAGACGCTTTACAGAGCATTATTCATTCACTCCAGACCCGGTGGGGGTAAACTACTATTGTAGCCACAGCTGCCCTGGGGCAGACTGACGGAAGCGAGGCAAGGCAGGCTTTTATGGAGGTGTATATATGAGTAAATAATAAAAAAAACACATACACATGTTCTGTTTCATCTGTGCCACTATAGATCTCTCCACACATACACTGTGCATTATGGTGAGCTTTCAGCACTACCAGGTGGACAGCTCCTGTGCTCTCCATTAATGGTTTTCATATTTGAGAATGCGATGATGCCATACTCAAAGATGAAGGCACAAGAGACACTTTTTCCTGTTGATTACATTGTACTTTGTCATTTCTATTAGTGACAAGACCAAGAACTCACTGTATCACAAAACACAGCCCCTCATCTGTATTCAATACTTAGAATGTTGCAATATCATCTGAAACGCAGCAATACGCTCTCTGCATCGGGCTGACGTTTCAGCACCACAGACAGCTCCTGTGCGTTATGGTCTGGTTTCAGCACTAGCACATGGACAGCTCCTGTATGTAATATCTCCACTTTCTCCTCTCTCTGCTCCACCTGTGGTTGTCCAGTTCTGTTTCCCTCTCCTCCGCATTATGGTGAGCACTAGAACTAGAATATGGACAGCTCCAGTGCTCTCCCCATGAAACTTGTGATTATGGAAATGTTTCAGCACCACATTCAGCTCTGGTTCTCTCTCTTCTGTACATCATAGAGATGTTTCAGCACTAGAATGTGGACAGCTCCTATGTATTATGAAATTTACGTGAACAGCTCCAGTGCGCTCTCCATAAGGCCTGTGATTATGGTGAGGTTTCAGCACCCCAGACAGCTCCAGTTCACTCTCTGTGCATCACTGAGAGGTTTCTGCACTACCACACAAACAGCTTCCAGTGCTTCCTCCATAAAAACTTGTGATGGCGAGGTTTCAGCACCACAGATAGCTCCGGCTCTCTCTCCTCTGTGCATCGTGGAGCGGTTTCAGCACTGTGACATGGACAGCTCCAGCTCCAGCAGGCCTGTGATTATGGGACAACTCCTGTGCTCTCAGCAGGGTTTCAGCACCACGGACAGCTCCACTTTACCTCAAACACTTCGTATTCAAGGGATTTTTCTTAGAACTGGACAAAATGCATGACTCATAACTAATAGAAACCCCCCACACACACAGGTTTGCCAGTTTTATAGACTGTCTTTTAGTATCTTTTCCTCAAAATACTGGATAAAATGAAAATATTGAATTTCAAATTTCTACACAGTGACTTGTTCATATATATTTCATACAGTCCAGTTTTCTGTATTCAAACCTTTCCATTATGTTCAGTTTATGCTTCTCCTCTTTGTTAAACGTGTATGATTCCTCTAGGGTCATTTGAAACATCCCTCCTCAGAGTCTCAGATGATCTTCTTGTAGCCGCAGACAGGAGAGTGTTTGATTTAATTCTTTTAAGATTTAAGTGCGGCTTTTGACACTGTGGACCGTGTGATTTTAATGAACCACCTCAAGAACTGGGTTGGCAACCGAGACACTGCACTTGATTGGTTTTATTCCCATCTTTTTAGACAGAAAAGTTGCGGTCACTATAGGCAATTTTACCTCCTCTGCCCCCATTGCCTGTGGTGTGCCGCAAGGTTCTATTTTAGGACCCATTTTATTTTCTATTTATATGCTCTCCTTAAAACACGTTATAGAGTTTTTGTTCGCTTTTGGTCTGCTATTTTTATGCTTTTTGTATTGTCCATTGCTGCTTCTACAACACTTGTTTTTAAAAGTGTGTTGGCCGCCGAGCAGGATTCTAGACACGGCGCCCCGGTCCTGGAGCTCTTCTCTGGGGACAAACCTCGGAGTGAAGCGGAGGAAGACACCGAGGAGGAGGGTGGGTCGTGGACTCGCTGCTAGCTAGTGTCGCTAGCTGGCCACAGTCTAGCCGCGGATGTGGGTCGGCCGTAGATCACAGTCTACTTGTTGATTCTGCTAGCGGGCTAGCACGGACATCCGCTGGAGGATTCAACTGAAACACTCAAGCTTTTAAATGTGCTCCAGAGACTGAGAAGTGTGTTTCTCACTGACCTACAAGCTAATGCGGGGACAAATTGGCCTCCAAAGCTAGTTGACAAATTTAAGTTTTATGGTTGGAAAAAAGCATCAAGTTGCAAACATTTTTATACTCCGGACAATCTTAAATGTGTATCAACGCTTTGGTTAAAGTTTTGTGCATTGAAGAAGCGAAGTGAAACAGTTTTCGGAAGATGGAACATCAACGACGAAGAAGAGCCAAATCTAAGTCAAATACAACCTCCAGCCTACTTCAAATGTGATCTTTGTCCACGAACATTTGCTACCAATCACGGTAAAAACATTCATCTAAGTACATGTAGAAAACGATTGGGTCATTCACAGTCTAATCCTCTGATTTCAGGAGAGCAAAATCGAACACTAAATGATTCAAATAACAACGCCAGCTCATTTGTGTGTAGTCAACCATCTACACAAATTTGGGGTTCTTTGACTAAAGAAGACGTCTATCTAGTAATTGATGAAACATACAACGAGATTGTTTTCTGGAGACGTAATTTATTTATGCTACCGAGTGGAGCTGCAGGAAAGAAATTCATCACAGAAACCACTAAGTGGATTGAATATTGGAACAATGACTCTGTTTACTTCAGAAATATTGCTTACAAAGTGTTGATGGTCATGCCTCCACTACTTCTGCAAAAACCATCATTCAAATCAACATCAATGGAACATTCTCAATGCTTATTAAGACGCCTAGCACAATGGGAATGTGGGGATTTAGCTGCTTTACTTCGAGAGGCCCGTACAATTCAAGATAAATTACGCTTCTCAACACCGAATAGCCTTAGCGAGGAACGTTTGGCAAAAACCTTTGCCAAACTTGTGTTTGAAGGAAAGATTAATGCTGCATTAAAACTTCTCGAACAACAGAACAGTAGGGGCGTTTTGCCACTATCCCAAACCACAATAGATGAGTTAATACGAAAACACCCAGACGCCACTGAAGCAGAAACATCTGTGCTGATAAATGGTCCAATACCTTTCGTTGACCCTGTTATGTTTCAAAACATAACAGAATCTACTATCATGAATGCAGCACTAAAAACAAAAGGGTCAAGTGGACCTTCGGGTCTAGATGCTGATGGATGGAGGAGGATACTCGTCTCAAAGAACTTTGCAACTGCTGGCCGAGATCTTAGATGTGCACTTGCCACCTTTGCACAAAAAGTCAGCACGATAGAAATTGAAACTACAATGGAAGACGACAGGAGCTGCACTAATCTGGAAGCATATCTAGCTTGTCGACTGATACCTTTGGACAAGAACCCAGGAGTTAGACCTATAGGGGTTGGAGAAGTGCTGCGGAGGATTGTGGGTAAAGCTATTCTATCAGTCATAAAGCCGGACATCATCAGCTCAGCAGGAATTTACAACTATGTGCAGGCCAGGCAAGCGGATGTGAAGCTGCTGTACATGCAATAAGAGATATCTTCGATGCCCAGTCTACTGATGCAGTGCTTCTTGTGGATGCAGATAACGCCTTCAACTCTCTCAACCGTGCTGCCCTACTTCACAATATACGCTATTTATGTCCCCCAATGGCTACATACATAAGGAACTGCTATAGCACACCATCTCGCTTGATTGTTCTTGGTGGTACTGAAATCTTGTCATCGGAGGGAACCACGCAAGGTGATCCCTTGCAATGCCAGCGTATGCCATAGGAATGATCCCGTTACTAGAAGTCATTAAACCAGACAATGACAGTGTGAAACATGTTGCATTTGCAGATGATTTGAGTGGTGCAGGCAATCTAGCCCCTCTTCGAACATGGTGGGATAATTTGGTAACACTAGGACCTAAACTGGGATACTTTCCCAAGAGCGTCTAAATCTTGGTTGGTGTTAAAACCAGAAGTAGAGGATGAAGCCCATCAAGTTTTTAAGGCACGGATATCAAGATAACAACCAAAGGAAGACCGTGTCTCGGAGGATTTGCATTAGTGAAGCTGGACAGTCGAATATATTGATGGGCTAGTGGACTCGTGGTGTAATCAATTGATACTTCTGTCCAAAATAGCAAGATCTGAACCACATACCGCTTATGCTGCATTTACCAGTGGTTTTAGACACAAACTGACCTACTACATCAGAACAATTCCAAACATCAAGCAACATCTAATTAAAGTAGATGAAGTGATAGACAACACGTTTATTCCAGCAATTACAGAAGGTCATATCTGCAATGTTGAAGACGACTCTTGCTGTCACTTACCAGTAAAGAAAGGAGGTCTAGCAATACCTGTCTTTACTAATATCGCTGACTTTGAATATTCAAATTCTCAGTCAGCAACTGATAACTAGTTACAAATATCAAGAATCAAGACAGCGCAGCGCTGATAGATAATGAACTATTGAAGCAGACCAGAAAGAACATTGTGAAAGCCAGAGAGGAACAACACAAAGCCACTTTACAGCAAGTCCGTGAAAAGATGAACAAAGAGCAACTAAGAGCAAACGACCTAAACATGATGAAGGGAGCGTCGAGCTGGTTAACTACTCTACCAGTACAATCAGAGGACCTCAACTTGAGCAAAGAGAATTCTATGATGCTCTTTGCCTTAGATACCGCTGGACTCCAAAGTACCTACCAACAATGTAATGCGCCTGTGGTAAGCGTTTTGATGTCGACCACGCCATGTCATGTATGAAAGGCGGTTTTATACACAGGCATACGATGAAGTAAGAGATCTTTTGCAGATTTACTCAACGATGTATGTCACGATGTTCAAATCGAGCCACAACTTGAAACGTTAACGTGAAGCTTTGCACAGTAGCGCCAACTCATCAGATGAAGCCAGGTTAGATGTCTGCGCAAGAGACTTCTGGATAAGGGGGCAACGAGCATTTTTGATGTCAGGGTGTTCAACCCATTTGCTAAAAAGCCACCTGAACCAGAAACTAGAAACAACATTCACCACTAACGAGCGAAAAGCGGCAATATAACCAACGCGTCATTCAGATTGAACATGGTTCCTTCACGCCTTTAGTCTTCACCCCTATGGAGGGAATGGAAGGAAGCGGAACGTTTCATTAGCGAATTATCAATTAAAGTTTCAAGGAAAAAGGACCAAAATTACAGTACTGTCCTACACTGGCTAAGAGTCAAACTGTCACTCAATCTTACCAAATCAGCAGTATTAAGTCTGAGAGGATCGAGAACCATCAAGAAACTAAACAATGACTTTGAAAATGCGGACATAGTCAAAAACTATCGAATCAAATAATTTATTTCAACTTTGTAAATAGTAAATATTTTAACCCCTGGACAGGGTTTTAGAGGTTTTTGGGTTTTTTTGTTTTTTTTGTTTTGTTTTTTTTTGTTTTTACATTTATTTGTATATTATAGTTTTATCTATTGAGAGATATTGTTAATAAAGTATATTTTAAAAAAAATTTTAAAAGTGTGTTATAAATAATTTAAATAAATGAATAAAATGAATCTGTGTTTCAAGTTTCATGACCTGCCGTGTTCTCTGCAGAAAAAACTAGGCATGACTCCAAGTTTATTATTGGAAAAGATGGTGTGTCAGGTGGACCTTTAGTAGAAAAATAAAGCTGTAGAATGTAGTGGTGCAGTGAGGCGTATTTGCATTTCAGTTCATGTCTCACTGTTTTCAATGTGTTTAAAGATGCAGGAAGTGGTGAGTGTTTTCTCTCGGTTTCTCTCTCTCCCACTGTTTCTCTCCCTCTTTTCCCCAGTTTCTCTCTTTCCCTATTTTCTCTCCCTCTCTAACTCTCTATCTCTCTCTCCCCGTGCTCACACCACCACTGGGAGATGCAGGTCTGATTACAGGTTGTGGCTCCGACGCAGTAATGGGGCCTTTCATTCTGCCTGTGTCCTGTGTCACTTAACAACTTAAACATCGAGAGAGAAAGAGGGGGAGGGGAGAAAGAGCGAAAGGAGAGAGAGGATAGAGGGAAGAGCTGGCATTTTTCTACATGAAACCTGTATTTGAGACCTGTAGTCGAAAGGCACGTTTTAAAGTGTGTGTTCATCATGAAAGAAAAGGAAAAACAGGCCCTAATAAATGATAATAATACAAAGTCATATGTAAAATAAGTAAATAATGAATACATATTAAATTTGAACTCGAAGTGTAATGTTGTTAGTAAATTATTCACTTGCTACACCATCATGTTCTACTTCTTTTTCTCAAGTGGATGTGTTGGTGGACCATTTGGACAGCTCCTGTGTTTTTCAACACCATGGACAGCTCCCACACTGAAAGAGAAGCAAGTGACTTTTGCAACTTATGCAGAAATACAACCATATTTATATTAGTGAGCAGAGTCTGTATGTGCTTTGGGCTATCATCCAAAACTCATCACATCATGCCCAGTTCCTTTAAAAAATGTCCAAAATATAACATTATTTTACGATTTAAGAAAGTCCTGTAATTGAGGTTGTACTCAAGGTCCAAGTACTTTATCACACTATAAGGTTCTCTTCTTTTTTTCTCAGGTTTATTTGTGTCGGTGGATCATTAGGACAGCTCCTGTGTTCTCTGCACCTCCAGCACCATGGACAGCTCCCACACTGCAAACTGAAACAAGTGACTTTTAGAACTACCTTTGGTGAGTGAACTATATATGTACTGTTTTGGCGATCTTCAAACTTACCACATCATGTCCAGCTCCTTAAAGTGTTCATATAAAATCAAAACATTAGATTGGAAATCCGCGGCACTTTACAAAAATATACTTTCCTCATTATTTGTTGTTTATGGAACTATATATAAATTATGTCCAATTACTGTATCACACCAAAATGTTGCACTTCTTCACTCAGGTTTATGTGTGTTGGTGGATTGCTTGGACAGCGCTCTGTTTACTGCACTTTCAGCACCATGGACAGCTCCTGTAACTTAACACAGAAGACAAGGATTTTGGTGAGTAGGATCTTGATACTTGACACTGATATTGCAGTGACATGACACTGGAGATGTTCTACATGCATCTCTATTGCTGGAATGTTCAGCAGTTACCATGGCGACGCAATGAACACATTAGCAAACACAGACAAAAAAGTTTTTAGCGTTCATAGTCCTGTTTAGGAGTGTGAAAGCCTGTTTTGTTGTCAAATTGTGTTAAAATAAAGTTCGGATTAAGTCTAACTTGAGTAACAGAGCTTCAGACAGAGTAGTGCTTTCAGTTAGCGCCACATCCCCCAGGAATGTTGATGCTCGAAGACATATTTAGCTCCCTCTAAGGAAACATTATCACGTCCAAACTCTAGTCCAGTGTACGTAACCAAGAGCTTGTCAGTTTGATCCTAACTCGGATGGACAGATGCTTTTGCTGTGTCCTTGAGCAAGACTCTTCAGCCACCTCACGTCAGCGTTTGGCGATCGGAAAAGTCTGTGGAGTGAATGAACGAAAGGATGTAAATGTAAAACCAGCCAAAACCTGGATATTTTTTGGTGTTATTGTGAATCCTGAGTCCTCCTACACGCCTGTCTACACTCATTTACAAAACATCCTCTGTTCTCTCCATCTCTCCTTCTATCTATCTGTCTATCTCTCCATCCACCTCCCACTACAGACAATGCCCTTGAGAGATAGTGACAGTAACCGTGTGCATGCTAACAACCCACTACACACACACACACACACACACACACACGCCTGAATAGTCACCCTTTCACTGGGGAGGACACAGTAAACTCCACTCCTCCTGGTAGTTGGTAGTAGCTGCTTTTTTTAGATTAGATTAAAGGAGACACATTGTACGTCAGGAATTAAAACAAAACATAACAGTATTTTTGTTTCATTCACATGTTTAAAGACGCCGCGCCTCTTAAAAACGTGACAAACAGAACTACCGTATTTTCACACCCATGGTTTATAAAATATATAATTTTGCATGTTGGTTATATTCACACTGACAGCCATGAGGGGGCGCTCTAGGCCTGTGTACCAGCATCTGCTGCGCCAATCACGCTGTTCCTCCTGCACCACTGTCACTTCTCGCTCTACTGCGCACGTCTCCTGCAGAAAGAGCCGCTGTCCTGCTGCAAATCGTGAAATCTGCAGCTGAAAACAGGAATTGAGCAGCAGAAAGAAAGTTTAGAGTGAGAGAAACGTGGAGGAAACTCGAACTGAAATGAAGAAAACAAAAAAGCTAATCACAGGCTAAAAGCTGGATTTATCTGGAGCTGGTGGAGTTACTCAGAAGTGACACAGAGGATGAAGAATTCAGTGGATTTAGTGATTTGGAGCGAGATGGAGAGTTTGGTATAAACTTGTTCTGTTGTTTCAGTTTTGTGAATAACTGTTCATATGTGACGTGAACAAACCAGACACATGTTCAGCCTGTTCTTCTGTTCTGTTGTTATTTCTATAACTCGCCTTTCAGATGAAATGTCTGTTCCTGGTCTCTGATTTTTATAAAATATATTTCCCCCAAAAAATGTGACTTATCGTCCAGTGCGACTTATATATGTTTTATTCTTCTTCCTTGTGCATTTTTTGGTTGGAGCGACATGTACTCTAGAGCGACTTATAGTGCTTAATATGGTAGTTCGTTTTAAACAGTTTGCAGGGAACCAAAGTTGTTCCTTATGTACCTTTATACATTCTGAGCATCCGGAGTATTCCCTGAGTTTTTAAGAGCTTTGCCCAACTCTCGGTAAAGCTAACAAAAGTGAGCATGCTAACGTTTGTGCTCATGATGTTTAAATACACATTACACAAGTTATAAACTGTAAAACCACAACACAACAGTATAAAAAAGTTTTTAAACGTTTCAAAAGGAGCGCTTCCTGAACCTCCCGAGGATAATACACAGATGATTAAACACAGTGGGGCTCTTTAGCGACTCACTGGTTAAAATCAAATGCCTTTATCAATTTATGGCATTATTATTACTATTGCTGTAAATTAATAATTTTATTTTAACCACTGAGTGTCTTGGGGTTTTTTGCATCCCACAATACAACAGTGTTCAAAAGTGCACAGTTTGTATCTTTAAACTGCTTTGAAGCAGCGTCGTGCTGTGTTTTGTGTGTGTGTAAATTGTTCTTATTGTTGACTATAATTGCATTGCGTACTTATTTCTGTAAATCAGGGACTGCAGATGGAAACTAGATATTTGGTTCTAATTTGGTGCGGAACATCTGTTTTTTTATGATCTTAATGTCTCTGTAGTTTGTCCCTTCAAAATAAAGACTCAGCTAAACTAAACTAAAAGTGATCTGTTACTTCGAAAGGTTCAGATTTCACTGATTCACTAAACTCTGCTCACAATCGCTTTTCAAATAGAGCTGATAAACTGGCAGAAGGATGAGAAAGGAGAAGGGGAGGGGTCCTGACATATCACCCTATTAAAAAGTAAATAGTTCAGTATATTCACTATTTTTCCCCTTTAGGATATGTAAGGGTCTAATTCATGCTTGTGAGGACTTTAAACAGAGGAATGCCCTCAGTATTTACAGGCACAATCACACAAACACTGCAGCAGACTCAAGGTGACAGCGCTCCTCACATCTTTCACTTTCACAGAATAGCACAGAAATACCCCCCATGCTCCAAAAGATCCCCCCATCTGAAAAAACTCTCCGAGGGAATGAGACGTGAAAGCATTTAGTACTTTCAAAACTGACATTTGAATTTTTTAAATCCTGGTTTAGTCCTAGGTTTAAACCTGTTTATGATCCGTTTTGTGTTGGTTTAGTCCTGGTTTAGTCCTGGTTTAGTCCTGGTTTAGTCCTGGTTTAGTCCTGGTTTAGTCCTGGTTTAGGCCTGGTTTAGTCCTGGTTTAGGCCTGGTTTAGTCCTGGTTTAGTCCTGGTTTAGTCCTGGTTTAGGCCTGGTTTAGTCCTGGTTTAGGCCTGGTTTAGTCCTAGGTTTAAACCTGTTTATGATCGGTTTAGCCCTGGTTTAGTCCTGGTTTAGGCCTGGTTTAGTCCTGGTTTAGGCCTGGTTTAGGCCTGGTTTAGTCCTGGTTTAGTCCTGGCTTAGTCCCGGTTTTGATGTGATGTGGAAGGGTCTGTCTGCGTTAGTTTTTCCCTTCATAATGTACCAAAATCCAAAAGTGCTGATCTCTCTCCCAAAGGTTAAGCGGTTCATATATAAATGTATAGAAAACATAAGAAGAGAGTTCTGCTTTAATCTAATCTGCTCTTTCTTGAACACACACATCCTGCGCCGCTGTCGACCCCTTTAATCCCTAATCCAAGGCTGGGCCAGATTAAGGGAGACCCTGACCACTGCAGCCTCCAGGGGGCAGACTGCAGACTCAGAGGAGGTGGGTTTATGTGGATCACCACATGAAGGACATGCTGAATAATAGGAACATAATGTAACATATCAACCCACTAACCACAGAGTCACCGGTTCAACTGTGACGTGATGAGGCGGTTTCCTTGAGCAACACATTCATCCACATTACAAGAGTCTGATGGTCACAGTGTGGCTGGAAGGGCATCCGGAGTAAAATGATGCATGACTGGATGTCAGTGGTCCCTGATTTGCTGAGCCAACAGAATAAAGGAATAATCAGAGATAAAAGCGCCCGCGTGCGCAGAGGCTGAAGTTGTATGTAAAAGCCCTCGCCCTCCGTCCGTCCCTGTGGCAGAGACGTTAATGTCATTTCAGACGCGCTGGTTTCATCCCACCCACCGCCGGCTCCTCTTCCCTCTCCCGGGTCTCCTCCCTCTCCTCCCGCTCGCGCTGCTCGCGTCGCCCCCTCCCTCCCCTCGTTTCTCCCACACGGACACAGACCTCCTCTTCACAGCACCTCGGCGCTGGGGCTGATCGCGCGGCTGCAGACGTAGCGGGCACTGGAGTCTACTTCTTTTGCTCTGCAGAACGCGAAGTGGATCCTCCGGCTCTATTTTGTCACCTTCATCTGTATTCCGCCCGCGTGAGGGACGCATTCCGCTGAAACTGGAGATAATTTGGGAATATGGAGCTTTGTTCTGGTGATGCCATGTGACGGCTCTCCATCACTGGCCTTCAGTCACTCCACAAAGTCCGGCTGCCTGTGAGTTCAGGCGCAGCCGAACGAGGAGGAGCAAAGCTCGGGGGAAAATGGAAGTTTAGCCCGTGTGAGCTGCCGCTGTGTGAGGCTGGTGCAGGGAACTGCGCCTGTTCCAAACGCGAGGATCGGGCTGATTATCATCTCCGGGGCTCCCTGCGCAATCAACTGGTTCACAATAGTTCTTTTGAATTAGCGCCACATCACCGGAGCTCCGCTCGACTAAAGCGTCGGCGGTTTGTTTCTGCGGCTGAACCAGCCGCGCTCGCGCTGTGATTTAACGGTTGGAGGAATTTCAACAGGGCACGAGTCTGAGACACCCCGGGAATCTGAGACACCCCGGGAATCTGAGACACCCCGGGAATCTGTGACATCCCGGAATCTGTACCGTCTGCCTCCGCGGAGGCACGCGCACAGCGCCAGGAGCTCCGCTGCGAGGATCAGGGAATTTCCTTTGGCACCTCGCGGATGGACTATAAGAGTCTAGGAGTCTAGGAGACGGAGCTCAGCACCTCGGCGTTTATCTGCACCGCTCACTACAGCGGGCTGTGCTTTCGCTCTTTTGTCGGAAATATCTTTGGACAACATGAAAGTTGTGTCGGCGCTGCTGTTTGTCGCCGTGTTCTGGAGCCTGGAGTGGAAGTCTGCGCTGTCAGACTCTATCATCCACATCGGTGAGTGAGTGCGTCTTTCTCACGTTGGAGCACAGCGGGTCCTGCGCCTCTGTGGGGCTCTGTGAGGCTCTGTGAGCTACACTGGCGCTTTCACTGCTGTGTCCAGCTGCAGAACACTGCTCTGTGTCTATCTGATCAAACTGTCTTTAATGTCCTGCCTCTCTCCTCTTTCACGTCCTTATCTCCTCTCTGCTCGCGGCTGGAGACGCGGTCCTCTGCGTTGTCATGCCGCGTCATTAGACATTTTCATTGAAGTTGTCATGAGTTAAATCGGTCTGTGATTCCCCCGCTCTCACTGTTCATGTGGGTGATGTAAACGCTTCGTGCGCGTCTCTGAGATGTGAATATGTGAACGTGCGCGTGTGTGCGTAAACAGGTGGTTCAGGTCCAGCCTTGGCACAGGGAGCACGAGGCTGGAGGATATCACGGCGCGCGCTCTCTGGTGCGGCACACGGTGAGATACCGCAGTGCCGCGAGGAGCGCGGGTGAGGAGTACCACAGGGAAGTGGCACTGGTGTGTTGTGTGGGCTGTGATGTCGACACGAGAGAGCGGATTCTTGCGGTCGATGTGTAGCGGCAGCAGCGCAGCCTTGAGCTCTGTCTGCGGGTTTGGGGAGGGGGAGAGCGGGAGGGAGGGAGAGGAGAGGGGGAGGAGAGGAGGGAGGAGAGGAGGGAGACACGAGCGGGGGAGAGGGGGCAGAGGCACGGCGCTGGATGGAGGATGTGCCGAAGAGCGTGGTATTCGTGCGGGCAGCGGTACACGCACCTGTCTGCTATGCGACATCACTGCGTCCGCTTCACTCTCGGCATTTCCACATGACGCACGGGGCACGTCCAAAGTCTAACCGCGTCCGTGCTGATTACAAGTCATATCATGAGGTCGCGATACGTCCAACAGCGGTTTCATACGTGATTGTGCGCTTTACTGACCGTCTTAAAGCTGCACTGTGGAACTTTTCTGGGGGAGGGTCCGTCAGCTGCTTGTCTCCATGGAGATGTTGCCTCTATTATTCCAAAGTATAGCATTAAACATATCTATCTTGCATTTGTTCGATTACAGGTGTTTCTATTGCTGGAAAAATACATCGAATAACATATTTTTAGCGTGAGTGGGCTCTCCTCTGCACAGATCTGAGCTGTAACTTTGAACTTTTGGAGTTGCCAGTTTGCATGTATTAGTGTTGTCATGTCACTGAAATTTCAAACTCATTTTTGATACTGAAGAGTAGATTTGATACTTGATAGTGATTTTGATACCCAAATAATGATTTAACGGCTCTTTTTAGACAATCTTGTAATTTCCAACAAGAATAATGTTGTTTATTACACCTTGTGTTCTTAAACTGGTCCAAAATATGAAACGGCTCAGGAAAAGTCCAGTTTTATCCAGTTATGTAATATTTTTTCTTTTCTTTTGTTCAATTAGTGTCTGATTTTTGATACTCTTGACCACCCCAGCCTGCATGAATATCAGTTCGTTTAATACCGTGGAACATTCATGCAAAGCAAAAGCACTTCACCGGAAAAGTCCCACAGTGTAGCTTTACCAGGCTTTCTGATGATTGAAATTTCCGTCTCGCAGTGATGATTTTGTGATGGCGTTGCCCCACACCGCCCGGGGGGGATGTATTAGTCGACTCTCTGAAGTCTGATTGTGGAGAGAGAGACTTGTAGCGGCGCGTTTGGCCCTGTGGGGGCAGCAGCGTAATTCATTAGTTTGACAGATGTGTGTGATTGAATGGTTTGATCTCTGGAGTACATCTATACGGGGCCCCTCTGCTATGACAACCCGCGCGATCCATCACTTCGCCTGGGTTCACCTACAGACACCGGGGCCCTTTGTGTGAGTGGCTTTTTAATAGCAGCTCTGTGTAATGACAGAGCACTCGCTGAGCACATATGGATTAAATTGGCAGTGCAAGTGCCATAGGTAAGAATAGGCTGTGTTCATGTACTCGCATTTCATGACATAATCTTACATTGAAAGGAGGGTTTCAGTTACTTTATGGATTATAATGTTACCTTCTGGGTCACAACTCTATTTCAGTAATAAGGAATAGACTTGATACTGATTCTGACACCACAGTGATAATAAAAAACACTCTTTATTTAGATCACAGAATGCAATTTAATACTTTCTTTTATATTCCCCTGTGGTCTTCAATGTCCAGGGGCGTATACTCGTCTATGTGCTCTTATCTTTTTTGATACAGCTCAAGATCGTTCTAAACCAGGGGCCACATTATCGCTCCTGACGGTGAAGACGGGCCAGGGTCGGGTTAGGCGGGTTTCGTAGTGACGCCGCCGTTTATATTCTTTGAAAACCGGCACATTTTCTTTGCATATCAGACAAACTGCACGGTCCTTACACTGAAAAAAAAAAGAAGACAAAACCAAAAAAACAAATCGGTCGTCCACTGTTCTTTGAAAACTCGGCACTTTTCATACTTTAACACGAGCCATTATTCTGTCCTTACTGCACTACAGCTGCCATTACTCTGGCGATATGATACATATCACGATGTCCCTGTTGCAGTTCAGTATATCATGATATATCCCAATATTAAAACACAGGGCGATATATTGTGATTTATCAATGATTACATATAATATTACGGTGGAGTGCACCTTCATGACACCAAAATTGGATGAAATACTTTAATTTTTAAATCATCACAACAGTAAATGAAACTTATGATTTTTTCATGAAGAAAACAGATTCAGATGCATTTTGAATCGATGCGAGAATCACACAATGAAGTATCGCGATATATCACTGAAAGGATTTTTTTCTGCAGTCCTGCACATGTGTGGACTGTCACGGTCTGAGCTCGAGCAAACGTAAATATGTCATAATTATTTCAATATAAATATAAATACTTCATATAAATATCTTTTTTTTAGAGAACCTGATGGAGCCAGCGGTGGGTGAGGGAAAGAGAGAATCCTGTGGTGATTTAAAGTTATGTTAAAGGATTGTCTCCAAAATGGGATGTTGAAATTTGACAGATCATTTGGATTCATTCTTGTCAAATCCGTCACCACCACAGAAGCAGCACCATTTTAAAAAGAACAGAACCTGTAACTTAGTCTTTGTTTCTTATTGGATTTACAAACTCATTCTGATAAATCACCAGTTTTAAAGTTATAGCAATAAAGTAGTTTAAAGAGGGGGCGTTCTGTAAAATTTCTACCATGTTATAACTTTGTTCTCTTGTCCAAAAACATGCCTGAAGAGGCTTAAGTGTCCAGGCATGTTTTAAGTAATTTAGTGATCTTTCCCTAGTCCTACTCGAACCCTCTTCACTTTTACCTTTAATATTCTGTGCAAAGCTCCGCCCACAAGCCAACGTCACCCACATCAACACGACAGTTCTTCATAAATATACAAAAACACGATGCAAAACTACATGACTCGATGCAATTTGCAGTAGTTTCTTTGTGTTGTGGCGGCGCTCTGAAGGGGGAGTGACTCTGGAGAGCAAAGAGGAGGACCCTGAGCAAAAAACAGAAACAAAAGTGAAACTAAAACATGTTAATACGCCGTTTTCTGTGATTATAATCTTTTCAAAACGATAAAAGGTAACATGGTGATCTAAAGATGTTTTGCGTTCACAGTTAAACATTCCAGGCCGACGACATCGTGAACGAAACCAGGAAATATGTTTTATGGTCGGAAAGTGACGTTATATAAAAGATAGAAATGTACTTTTTCCCCGTGGAAAAGCATTGTGACTTTCTGAACATATTTCCAGCATCATCCTACGTCCCACGCACACCGATGACGCGGGGAAAACATGTGGCCAATAGGAACTTTATCGCCAAACTCATGCTCCTCGTCCACTTTCATTGGCCCAAACTTTGCCAAAGAGTGAAATGAGTCAAGATGGTTTACTGAGCGTCTGTGTCCGTAACTATGGACTCTATGTGCAGTTATTTCTCAAATGTCAAATTACGCATCTTGGTCTGTGCAGCCCTTACTATTTTTGATTTGAAAGGTTTATTTCACTCAACATGTACAAATACAAATGTAATAAACACCGTGGAAATGCAGGAAATGATGAGTCTCTGGCCCTGGACCTGACAGGAGCCGTTTCCACGACGGATATTATATAAGGATATAATAAGGATATTTTTAGTTTACTTACAGACTAGGCTACTTACAGGTATTTTGCACATTTGTAGCTAAGGCCCTAAATTAAGCATTTTTTATGTCCAAAAAGTTGTTTATACATGTTTGCTGTGTGTTTTGTATGGTTAGAGTTTTTATACGCCCGTGATAAAACGGGACGTATTATGGTATGGCGCTGTCCGTCCGTCCGTCCGTCTGTCCATCCGTCTGTGGACACTTCAAAGCTTTGTAGTGTCTTTAAGTTCTGTTGCTGCGATCTGATTGGTGGAATTCCGATTCTAGAATGTGATGATGTCATACTCATACTCCTACTGCAAAAGCCAGAAATCCCTATTGATTATCCGTCCGTCTGTCTGTCCGTCTGTCCGTCTGTCTGTGGACAATTTCTTGTCCGCGCTCTAACTCCACAACCGTCTCACCTAGGAATGTCAAACTTCCAAACTGCACCAACAATTCATCTTTAACTAGGTTTGACAAATTCTAACTTAATTCTATATACAATAATTCAAAGTACGGGCGTATTTTGCCCCGCTGGAGGAGCTCTTGTTTAAATTTCTGGTCCTGTAGCTTTTATTATAGCCACATGACACAACTACAGCAGCAGATTGTGAAATAACAGGTTGTACTGAAAAAAGAGGTATATAACACTTCCAAAGGGGGTAAAAGGAGGAGTTTCAATGGCAAAATTCAGAAAAAATCCAGGCGAGGACAAATGTACTGAAATTGCCCTTAGGTCTGGAAAGGTTAATACCCCACAGTGGTCAAATAGCCCCTCTTTAAGATCTGTCGCCAGTTTGACGACGCAGAAAACGCTGAAGTCTGTGTAATTTATTTCCACAGACCGAACGCGAATCAGACATCTGCACTTGGAATGTGAAACAGCTAATTCACTCTAGAGTATAGAGTGAACAGTCAAAATGCAGATGTCTTTATGTGTTTTATGGGTCATATTTCTGTACTG
This sequence comes from Odontamblyopus lacepedii, assembly GCA_034769755.1. Classification (NCBI taxonomy): domain Eukaryota; kingdom Metazoa; phylum Chordata; class Actinopteri; order Gobiiformes; family Gobiidae; genus Odontamblyopus; species Odontamblyopus lacepedii. The sequence goes on along the minus strand of CM068358.1, from coordinate 1,485,604 downwards.
GGCCTATTCCCATAAAACAAAAACTGGTGCAAAATGAACAGAACGTAATTATGTTTTATGGCCACATTTAAATGTTACGGCGTCATTCACACAGGCTGGAGAGTTGACAATTCATAAAGGACAAAAATACAGTGAGTTTATGGAGCTGATACTTCACCACATTATGAACACTCAGGGATCTTCTGCCTGGAGAAGGATTTTGCACCACAGTTATAACTGCCCTGGTGCTACGTTTGCCAAAAATCTGTGCTTAAAGCTGCACTCAGGAACTTTTGGGTTTGGGGGTCCATCACTATCTTGTTTCTATGGAGATGTCACGACTCTGCTTGGAATGTTCCACAGTATGATTTTAAACAGCTCTACCATATGTGGTTTTATAGCTCAAAAATACTTATGAAAAACATTCATTCTGACCATGAGCGGAGTCGCCTCTCCACAGATCTGACCCGTAATGTGGTCTGGTTTGGTCTCCATGAAGATAGAAAGGTTTAATGCCACACTGAAACATTCCAGACAAAGCAATAACATCTCAAAGTTACACAATTCACCTTTACAGTGTCAAATCTACAGACGAGTTTCAATTCTGTAAAAACACAAACATCGATTGTATTGTATAACTGTTTTGATCTAACTGTAGAATATTAAAGCCCCACCATGTAACTTTTTAGGCAAAAATGGTTAAAATAAAATTCTGTTTTTTTTTTTTTCCATTTTGGATGTTTTTATTCCACTAAAAACACAGAAAAAACGGCTACTTTTCTGTGAGTGGGCTTCTGGCTACGGTTACATGTAGCATCAGATGTGCATCGTCCACATAGCAGCATTTTAAAAAAGTTTTCATTTACACATACATTGGTAGTTTTTAAAACAGAGACATTTTCCTTCGTTTGTATCCATCTTTGACACGCAAACGGTGAATTCACCTCTGAAAACGAATCCTTGAAGCAGTGACGACCGCAACATCCTAAAATATTCACACCACTCCTCCGGGACGAGCACTTCATCTTCAGAATGATCCCACCAACAGCAGTCCGCCCGGGTCAGACCCAAAGCCGACGGTAACTGGGTCTTCCACAGGGAGAAGTGGCCGACCTCTGAGCCCTTATACGTCTCTGCTCATTGGTACGATGACGAAACACATGAGAAGTGTTCATGACGGCTGCTCTGACGCTTCATGATCATCGCAGTAGATCTTAAACATCAGTCGCACTTTCGCCGCTTCAGCTCCTAAAACTTTAAGTCATTTTACAGGCAAACGTGAAACTGTAGTTTTCCAGAATCTCCACTCGAGCCGGAGTTTTTAGAAAGATTCATTTTCAGAGGCAAATTTGCTGTTTGCGTATAAAAGATGGGCACGAACGAAGGAAATGTGTCTGTTTTTAAAAATACCCATGTACGTGTAAATGTACCATGGAAATGTTCCATAGTGTGGCCAAACTCATCTATCACCATGGAGATTGTTTTCAAGTGTGATTTTAACTTTCTGTTTACATGGAATCAAGCCCGGCCCTAACCATTTTGACACCCTAAGATTTCAGGTGGCGCCCCTTGGATTGCAAAAAAATAAATAAATACTGCCAGAGTACAGATACTCACAAGAAATCAAACAGTTCATAGTGACGATGTTTTAGACAGTGGAGGATTTTATCCCCCATCGCCGATTTTTGCGCTCGGCGCCCCCTAGTGGAGCGGCGGCGCCCTTAGCATTTGCCTAATGGGGGGGCCGGCCCTGCATGGAATCACGCAGAAAGTTTCATGGTGTCACTTTGAAGAAACTACTATTATTTATGGTAAAATTTCCAATTTCAATCTGAGGTCGAAATGAAGCTAAATAGAGCTCAGTGGAATCAATGTTGGTATAAAACATTTGGCTTAGTACTTACACCAAGTTTGAGATTGAATTATTGTGCAAACGTAACTTTTGTGTGTCTCATTTCCCCTCTAAAGGTTTGTAGAGTATTTAAAGTGATTCGTGCCTGTTTGTGTCATGACCCCCAGCGTGGAGCCACTGCTCTGTATAAACTTTATTCTCCCATAGGCTCTAATCACACTCACCGGAAGACGTTCGGAAACATGCGGATGACGACTTCCGGTGTAGTTACGTGTAGACACTGAACATGTGATAAAACCGTGGATTCGGCAGCAGCGATCGAACGCTTTCCCTCTGGGACGTGACTCTAATCACATCTCCAGTGTCATTCACAGGCGGCTGGCTGTTACTTGTTGATCTGCCGAACATAACGAAACTGAATGACATCTTTTTTTAGTTAGACAAATTATTAAACACAAATGAATATGCAGTTTATGAAAGGGAAAAAAAGAAAGAATACAATGACCTCTAGATGAAGAAAACTGGGCCTTTTTCTTAGTTTTATCCAGATTTACTATCGCCAGCAGATCCGCCGAAAGTCATCCGCCGTAACGTCTTTTGGTTTTAGGACGTAAGCGTGACTAGAGCTCATTGTATGTTCTTAATGATGGTGACTGCTTGCTCGTGTGATCTACAGGTACCTCACTGGGCACCACGATTTTCCAACCCGGCGGACTTGTTTCTTTTATGAAGTGACTTTTGATCAATGTTGAGATTTAACATGTCCAAAGAACCACACAATGATCCTCGGGTGTCGCAGATTATAACTCTAACAGACTAAATCACGTCTTTAAATGCAGAACTCATGAAATCCTTATGGTGCCCACCTCTTATAGACCAGATTCACGGTCCGCTTCCCCGTGTTTCTTTAGCGCGTATGGATCGGGGCTGCAGACTCCGGGCTAAACATGTGCGCTGTTCTGAATAGTGATGAGGCGTCCATTGTAGCTTCAGTCTCCGGGCTCTCTGGTCTCGCTCAGGTTTACTGTATTTCTGATCAATAGCCCATTTCCCACTTGCCACATGTTCTTTGAATCACAACAAAAGCACTCATCCCCAAACAGCAGGCTTTTCTACTTTCTCACACCGACTTTGGCTCCTATTATCTGTATTTTCGCTGTAAGAAAAGCTGGTGGGAACATAAGTGAGGCTAATATTTCCTGTGCTTGAGCTGTGCGCAGGAAGGAAAGCAAGTCGAAATCGCCAAACAGTTGTGCGGTTCAGACTTCCAGCAACATGTTCTGAGGTCAGGTGGATTCTTGTATAGAGGGAAGTGGCAGAGTAGTTAGCACCAGTGAGGCAAAGTGCAGTAAGCTGCTTCTGTTTTCTGTTCAAACATAAGAAATCTCAAAAATCACCTTTACAAACAAAAAAAACATTGTGCTTTTATTAATAATTTGTTTATACATGAAAAGGGAAGAAAGAAAAAAATGTATATTCTACATTTCCTAAACAGATATTGAACCCTGATCATTTGCACTGTAGACGAGTTGTTCAGATCATCTTCCGGCACATATTGAGTGAACAGAATCTCCACTATAGTTTATGTGCTTACTAATGATTTCTTTAGCTGTAAAAAGTCTGCACTGAAATTTGACACTGTCTGGTTTATTTTTTATTTATTTGAATTAGGACAAAGCAAATTAATCAACATGACGACAAACAGCATCAGTGTAAATGTGCTGGAAATAGCACAATAGCTGTTTGCACAGACACGGCACCGAATTAACCATAAATCACCAGAAGAAAATCTACCGGTGAGAGCAGGTTTGGTTATTTTTCAACCAATGTTTTCGAGTGTTCTTAAAGGCTGAGTAGGATCCACAGGTCCTGACATGAGCAGGCAGTGGGTTCCATGACTGAGCCTCTGATACACGTCCCCATTTGGCCAAATTTGGTCCTACAGTCTCCTCTGGTCAGTGATCTCGTGTTAACTCGGTTACTAGTTTTTTTACTTATAAAATCCATTAATGGTGGAGGAGCAAGTCCATTTAAAACTTTAAAAATAAGGCAAGCATAAATTTTGTAGTCCACATTTCTGTAGAAACACCCCCCCACGTAGAGACACGCCCCCTGCAGAAACGTGCCCCCTCACAGAGGCAGAGTGTGAGTGGCTCTGATTAAGATGAACTAAACGTGTTCCCTCAGGCACAAGGTTATTTATCCTGAGGATAAGAAGACAAAGCACTTGAAAAAAGTAAATCCAGAAATATTTTGATCAGTTTCAGTGGAGAAGCAGTGAGTGCTGAATGAAGGCGCCCTGTGCAGTGTGTCTGAGGCTCACTTCTTTTCTCTTTGCATTACATCCACAAGCACTGGCGCTATTTTAAAGCACAAAACTCACAACAAGTTACAAGAAATCTCCCTAATAGGACAAACAGACAATCAAGGCGGGAGGCAGGTGAAGCACCCACCTCACAGCAAGAAGGTCCACGTTCAGTTCAGGACCACGAGGAGCCTCTGTGTCTGGAGTTGGTATTGTCTTAAAGAGGGGGTGTTATCCTTCATTGTAGGGACGCACCGATACAATACTGGTATCAGATATCTGCACTGATGGAGAGCTTTTCATGGATCGTATGTCGGTTCAAAGATAAAGGTTCAGTTGATTTCCCATTCTGGGCTATAACTGAAAACAGCCAGATGGATTTTTGCGAGATTTGTGAGTTCACAAACTCCGGAGACTCCATCTTGGCCTGTGCCACAAACAAATGTCCACAAACAAATGCACCTTTAACCCTGATTCTCATGTGAGTTTTACCATTACACAAGACTACATTTAAAACTCATTCATGTAACATTGTGTGAAAATATAGTCTGTAGAAATGTGTGTAAATTGTAATATTCAGTCTCCTCTCAAATGTTCCCTGAAGTTAGATCTCATAGTATATATAGTTGGAACATTCCTCAGTGTTGTCCAGAACTTTCCATCCTCACCTCCTGTTCTGTACTGCTGACCTGAGCTTTGTGTCTGAGCTTCATCTGACCACAGGCTGCATGAGAAGCAGCAGCGCCCACGGGCCCAGCACATCCATGTCACGGTAATCTGCTTTAATCTCTCTGTGGCTAAAGAACAAGAGGAGGGAGAGAGAAGAATGGAATATAAAAACCAACAGAGGATGCAGACAGAGAAGGCTGACCTGGTATTTAATGATGTAACTTTTCTGGTATCGCTTTAAACTAATCTAGACCACTGCAAAAAAGCTTGGCCAAACTTTAAGATATAAACACTTAAATCTATCAGACTTAAAAGTAGTGATATTATCTGTCAGTGCAGCAAGATCATTTTACTTGACAAGTTACCTTAAAATAAACTACCTCTAGGCTAGAATAAAGCCGTCTCAGCACTAGTAAGTACATCATAAATCTGAAAAAAAAAAAAGATGAATAACCTGATATAAGTTTTAAAATCTTGGCCAGATCAGAGAAATTTGCAGTGTAGTTACAAAAAAACACACTGGCAATTCAATAAAAGCAGGATACAGTAAATATATTTAATGCCATATTTGGGAACATTCTAGACAATGCAATAACATCTCCATGGAGACAAGCAGGTGGCAAACTCTCGACCAGAAAAAACTATATATTTTAGTTTCAGTATTTAAATGTTGTGAAATAGTTGAAATGCAAATCTTTAAAAATATTATTCTATTTTTTAATAATTTTAACCTTAACCAAAATAAATCAGATACTTTTTATATTATTATTATTATTATTATTATTATTATTATTTATTTTATTTTATTTTATTTTATTTTATTTTATTTTATTTTATTTTATTTTATTTTATTTTATTTTATTTTATTTTATTTTATTTTATTTTATTTTATTTTATTTTATTTTATTTTATTTTATTTTATTTTATTTTATTTTATTTTTTATTTTTTTTTATTTATTTTTACCTTACCATTGTATAAAACATGTGCTTTCCATCATGGTGTTGGAAATAGCCGTGCTGCTAATTCTACATTTCAAAACTCTTCACTCCCCCCTGTGTCCAGCAGGGGGCACCAGTCTCCTCATCTAATCATTCTGTGACCCTGAAGGCCACAGGCGGTGGAGCAGAACACTTTTGTCGTACATACGTGAACTTACAGACCACTACCTCAGCAAAGGCGTCGTATACGGTGGATAAATCCACAGTGAAGCGTGCGGTGTGGGTTTGAGCTCGTTAAGTGTCTCTGGGTCGAGGCGGTGGATCTGCTTTGCTGATTGAGTTGCCGGGAAACAGGCTCCACGTGTCTCCATCCGTTTGCTCCGTCCTAATGAGCCACACGGAGGAGAGAGACTGGATCCTGCCTGCTCCCTCTGTGTCTCTCTGTCTTTAGCTCTGTGTCTCTATGTATGTATCTCTCTCTATCGCTCTGTCTTTAGCTCTGTATCTCTCTCTATCGCTCTGTCTTTAGCTCTGTATCTCTCTCTATCGCTCTGTATCTCTCTCTATGTATGTATCTCTCTCTATCGCTCTGTCTTTAGCTCTGTATCTCTCTCTGTGTATGTATCTCTCACTCTGTCTCTCATTCTCTCTGTCTTTATCTTTCTCTCTCTGCATCTCTCTGCTGTATCTCTGTCTTTCTGTCTCTCTCTGCATCTTTCTCTCTGTATCTCACTCTATCTCTTTATCACTTTCTCTTTATCTCTCTATGCATTTCTCTCTCTGTATGTCTCTCTATGTATCTCTCTCGTTCTTTCTCTATCTCTTTCTGTCTATCTTTCTCCCTCTTTCTCTCTTTGTATCTCTCTCTTTCTGTATCTTTCTTTCTCTGTATCATTCTCTCTCTGTATCTCTCTCTCTTCATCTCTCTGTATCTTTCTCTATCTCTCTCCTCTCTGTCTTTATCTTTCTCTCTGTGTATCTCTCTTTCTCTATCTCTATCTCTATTTTTATCTCTCTCTCTTTATCTCTCTCTATTATGTCTCTTTCGTATCTTTACCCTCCTTCCTCTCTCTCTCTCTCTGTCTGTCTCTATCATTCTCTCTTTCTTGCTCTCTTCTCTCTCTCCTCCCCTATCTCTCTCTATACCTCTCCTTCCCTCCTTCCTTCCCTCCCTCACTTTCTCTCTCTTTCTGTACCTGTTTCCTCTTCTCTTTATCATAGACTTCTCTTTCCCTTCACCATCTTACTCTTTCTCTTTCCCCTGTGTTCTCTCCTGTTTCTTTTTCTCTTAGCTCTCAGGTCTCTTTCCTGTCTCTTTTCTGTCTTTCCCCCCTCCATCACTTTATTTGCTCCTCTTTTACGTTCCCTCTCTCCCCCTCCCTTTCACCACTGCCTTTCCTCTCCTCTCTCTTCATCTCTCTTTCTTTTCTCTTCACTCTCTCACCTCTCTCTCTCCATCACCCCGCACTTATTCTCTCCCAAACCTGTATCTTTATCTCTTTTGCTCTCTGTACCCTCCCTCCATTCTTTCCGTCCCATCCTCTCTCTAAACCCCACCCCCCACACACCTCCCTATCTTTCCTGTCTTCCTCTCCTCTCTCTTCATCTCTCTATCCCTCCCTCCCTCTCCTCCGTCCTCTCGTGGTCAGAGAGCAGATCTCTCTCTGTGTCCTGTACGTTGTTGCTGTGCTGTTCACATCACATTATACAGTGTGAGTGCACGTGTGGCTCTAGTGTTAAGATATTCACTACATCAAAGCCCCGTCTCCACCTCACGCTCCGCCGCTCCGCAGACGTGACTCCTCTCGTTGGCACGCTCGTGTAGAACGCTCAGTATTCACGCCAGGGTTGGCCGTGGTCTGCTTTTAGAAGGGAAATTCTGCGTTTTTATTCCAAAATCTCCAGAGAATCTCCAGAGAGAAACTGGCAAATGAGTGAAGTGTAATTGCTGACTTGAAGAGATACGTGTTGAATGCTCCATTGGGTCGTCAAAAGAATCGAAAATCAGACACGAATCGATACTGAAACTGGTATCGGAACTTGATACATGTTTGAGCAGGTATCGATACTAAAAAAGTCACATTCACAGGATAGAAATGAAGCTTTCATAAATATGTTTCGAATGATCAGAACAAGTATAAGAGCAGATAGGCTACGTTCAGACTGCAGCCAGAAGTGACCAAAATCCTTTTCTTTTTTTTTTTTTGCTCCTATGTGACCTGTATCTGATCTTTTAATGACCGTCTGAATGACACAGATCCAATTTTCTCAAATGTGGCCCAGAACACTTGGATATGTGCTCCTAAAACCGACACATATCTGATCTTTTGCCGTGCGACTTCAGTCTGAACGGTCACGTCACATTCAACCTACACGACATCAACAAGCGAGAGGTCGACTATTGTGCTGAAACAAAAACCTGTTGTGAGCCAATCCAGCCCAACGCCAACGTGTTTGCTACTGAAATAGGCCGAAGACGTGTTTCTTCCCGACCGCAACTGTAAAATCGTCCTGTCCATGTTTAGGCGACTTCCATCAACAGTGAGCCTGTTCACTGCGTGTGATGTGCATGTGACACTTTTGGGGTGTTTAAAGTTCACACTGAAGATCACAGACAAGTCGCATTTAACTGGAAACGTGAACGACCTCATAAAAAAAATCAGAATTGAGCATTAAGCCCTGCAGTCTGAACATTGCCATAGCCGAGTATTCGCCCATGGAGGGATTACACAGATATCCTCCTGGGACCTGAAGACAAAAATGACAATATATATATTTTTGTGATTTTCTGTCTATTTGGAGGTAAATGAACACCTGAGCATTTAGATTTAGTTAATTTTATTGATAATTTGTAACATGTCCTCTGTAATGGTGTTATTGGTGTTAAATCCATGTGACGTTAACAACCAAACAAAAACAACTTTTCCGATGACCAACATCACAAGCTTCTACAGTCGCCTCAGAACGCTTTTAGACTCCCTTTTAATTTAATTTAATTTTTTTTTTTTTTATCATAGTGCAGCCACAAACTAACTCCTATCGAGTTCATGTTTTTTCTCCTGGACATGATAATACCCCATAATCCCCCAGCCCTATTTAGGCCGAGGAGCCTATTCCCCCCATTACGAGTCCATCTCAAAACACTTAAAAGATAAGATGTTTAACTCGATGTCCACTATAAAGGACACTAATTAATGGGGGTCTCAGGAGAATATAAGACCACATGGGAATATAAAAGAAAGTGCTACGATTTAATGTTGGAAATTACATTCTGCTGTCTAACTCATCACTGTGGTATCTGAATCAGTACTGAGTCCTTAGTGATGAAATCAAGTTTTAGAATCATAACACTTTTACAGGGTCTAGAGGTCTCCAGCCTGTAGCCCATAGCATCTTTTTGATGCCTAACTTTGTGCACCGATAAATGGATCATGGTTTATGTTTTCCAGGCATCTGTTCCCCGTCTAAAGGCTTTCGTCTTATATGAACTTTGCGACTGCTTAAATAAGTCCCTCTCTGGTATTTTTGTTTTGTAAAAGTAGCTAACTGGAAAAAAACCCAAAAAACATTGGAGACCTCTGCTCAAGAGACTTGTGGCTTCTTTGGTGAAGAGGAGACGATGGAGAGGATGAAGAGGCTGATGTTTTTGCTGCTGTGTTGTGGGGCAGAAAGGCTGTGGTAGAAAAGTAGAGGAGAGTGCACTTTCATGAATGTCAATGGCTCAGAAGCTAAGCAGGGCTGGGCCTGGTTTTAGTACTTGGACGAGAGACCGGTGAGAATACCAGGTGCAGCAGTGGCTCTAGTGCATCGTGTTGTTGTTCTCTTGAGCAAAACACCACTTCACCCACATCCCCTATGTTTTCTAGTAGTGTGGCACAGATTGGCAGCCTTGCTTACGTCTGTCTACCTCATGGCAACTGTGGCTACTATAAAAGTTGCTCAATCTTTGCATTATTCTTCACACTTGAATATTTGGTGAAGCGATAAAGGTTCTGGCTTTGATTGACTGACGGTAATGAGGAAAAAAACACAGTGATTAACCGTATTTGCTTTGACAATACTAATTTGACAGAAACACGGTGGAGGTCAAAACTGGAGCAGTCTGGAAAATAAGTGATTAAAGATTTCTCAAACATGCATGAATCACTCCAGATCCAAGTTTGGGAGTGTGAATAATGAGGAGAAACTACTATAACAAGGTGAAACTCTCTGAAAAGTCGATTTTGCAGAATAGATCCATAATGTATGTCTTGTTTTTTCCCCACAAATAGACGCTTTTTTCATACTATTTTGAGTCAAAGGTTGATCCTGAGCTCCATGTTATTTTTTCTTGAAATGTTTTACAATATGGCATTTAATTTAAGTAGAAGGCTGCATTACCAGGCCAAGTTACAGGTCAGAACTATGAAGAAGTGGTCCCTCTCAGTTATAATGCATGTTTTTATGGTAGTTTTGAGAAATACAAACACCTGTAACTGAACAAACACAAGACATATTTGCTTACACGGAGCATCTTCAAGTGTGCTCTCGTTTATGTCGCCCTTGTGCGTCTCTCTCTTCCTTAACACATATTCAGATTTGTGTGCGACTCGAGCATTACGTCTGTCAGGGTGTATTTCTCACAGATCCTCCACACGAGTGCACAGTGCACGCTCGAGTGTCCCAGGAGCACGGCCGCATGTATTACCCGTCTCATACGGTCTGGAGTTATGTTTCTATCAGGGCTGATGGATCTGTACACACAAGATTTAGCACCTTGGAACACGCTGCTGTTTTGAATGTGGCGCCTTGGTTATGTTTCTGTGTGTGTGTGTGTGTGTGTGTGTGCACATTTGTGTGTGTGTGTGTGTGCACATTTGTGTGTGCACATTTGTGTGTGTGCGTATGTGCGTGTGTGTGTGCGCACATTTGTGTGTGTGTGTGTGTGTGTGTGCACGTGTGTGTGTGTGTGTGTGTGTTCTCACATTTGTGTGTGTGTGTGTGTGTGTGTGTGTGTGTGTGTGTGTGTGTGTGTGTGTGTGTGTGTGTGTGTGTGTGTGTGCGCTCTTTTGTGTGTGTGTGTGTGTGTGTGTGCACGTGTGTGTGCGTGTGTGTGTGTGTGTGTGCGCACATTTGTGTGTGTGTGTGTGTGTGTGTGCACGTGTGTGTGTGTGTGTGTGTGCATGTGTGTGTGTGTGTGTGCGAATTTTTGTGTGTGTGTGTGTGTGTGTGCAAGTGTGTGTGTGTGTGTGTGTGTGTGAATGTGTGTGTGTGTGTGTGCGCACATTTGTGTGTGTGTGTGTGTGTGTGTGCACGTGTGTGTGTGTGTGTGTGTGTGTGTGTGCATGTGTGTGTGTGTGTGTGTGCGTGCTTTTGTGTGTGTGTGTGTGTGTGTGTGTGCACGTGTGTGTGTGTGTGTGTGTGTGTGTGTGTGTGCACATTTGTGTGTGTGTGTGTGTGCACATTTGTGTGTGCACATTTGTGTGTGTGCGTATGTGCGTGTGGTGGGTTACTGAAGTAGAACTGTGAACTAGACCAGAGGGAGACTGATGCAGAGATGGACTGAGCCATAAGCGACTGCAGGACTGTCGTTAACACTGTGACTCCATGAAGGGGAAACACAAGTACTTCATAGAGTCATTATTCCATGTGGATTCACCATCTCACATTTTGATTAAACTTTTGTTTTTTGGAGATCCTCCTTATGTGTAATGAACCACATGCCAAGTAATTGGCTCTAATTCCTAATAGTGTTTGAGAAACACATTTTACAAAGTCAGATGTCGTACGTCTCTATTTTGCTTTTTTGGCTTTTGCTCATTTTCACAGAGCTGTAGCTCAGCAGTGCTGCATGTTTAGGGCTCAAAATTGGTCTGTTCAACATCTACCACCAATAGTTTACTCAAAACTGCTTTCAGATTTAGAGCCTGTTGAAAATGGTCATTTGTGACTTTCTGAACTTTTTTCCAAAAATGTTAGGGGCACTACAGAAAAAGTGTATAGTGATCATCTTCCTATTTTAGATTTTAGTTCATTAGGGTATTAGCCTGTTGCAAAAGAAGTACGATGTCCATCTGAGGTAGGGTCTTTGAGTAATAGCTCCACCAAGTTAAGTCCTACTCGAAAAATCGCAAAAACAACTCTCTAGTCTTTATTAAATTTGACCAGGTAGTCAGATACTCAGACACTTCAAACTTTTTTTAGGTAGAAGGTATATGGATCAGTTTGTAGTAAAAATATTTGTATTTTGCTCTTGCACTTTTTTTGGTGAAAACACTATAACATACAGTATGTAGTTCCTCCGTTTGTTCTAAGCACAATATTGATATAAAAGACTCGTGTGTCCAAAACGACAGAACTGTTCAGCCGTGGATCTTCAGAGGGGGAAGTCATTGTAGTTAGACTTTTTTTGGGAAAAATGTTAATTTTAACCCGATGTAGAGCCGGATCTTCCTATACACAGACTACGCAAACTGTGAAGGGCCCCGTCTCCCGAGTCCTGGTCAGACCTCCTCCTTAAAGCCTGAACTGGTCTGAGTTCAGAAACTAAGCAGAGCTGGGCCTGGTTAGTACTTGAATCAGGCGCCACAGCGGGGCCCCAGTCTAAAAAAGAAAACTATAATAAAGGTTAATAAAGGTAATGTTCCACAATGCATCTTTGAAGAGCAACTGTGGGGACGTGAAATGAATCTATTTTGAAGGACAAAACATTAAATCATGCACAAAATCGGGTATTTTCAGAAGATTGAAACGGAAACGAGACAAACTTAAATCATATCTGAAGGAGCGGTGCAAGAAACACAAATGCACAAATCGTTTCATATTGTCACTTACAGGTTTTGTCACTTTAGACTTACTCACAGTGGGAAGAAGCTTTTCCTCAAATACGAGGACTGTTACTTGAATAAAATACGACTCCAGTACACTGCCAGAAAAGCTGTGGCTGCTGTAGTATCTTACCACCGCGGAAGAATGAATAATGCACCAAATAAAGTGACTCTGAGCACCTTGGACAGCGCTATATAAAACTAATGCATTATAATTACTCCATCTATTGTACAGGTAGTCAGGGCAACACTGGGCCCTACTCTGCTCCTGTGTAAATATCACTTTCTGATTGGTGAAAGGACTTTGTATAACACTCCACACTGATGCGACCTGTGCCCCCTCCTCCCACGCTCATAAACGCACAGTTTTCTTGGCGTCCGTGCATAGGCCAATCACATTATTCTAAGGACATTGTGAACCTATAATATTTAGAATGACTAGGCCTAAATCAAAGTGTTCTGTTGAAAGGAGTCGTTTGGAGACTGTCCTAGAGCATGTTCAGGGGCCTATAGTGCGGCGCTGCTGCATAACATTTTATAACATTACACAATCCATAAATCGCACGAGCCAAATGGAATACATTAAAATGCACTTGGAAAATGTCTGTAAAGTTAAAAATGTAGGAGGTTCTGTCGCTTCACTACACATATATCCGTCTTTATCTGTCTGCCTAATATAATCCATTAAAATAATTCCCTAATCATCAGTGGATTTTCACATAATCTTATATAAATATTTCTAATTGTGTAATATTTCCTTAACACATGATAGAAGAGGGAGAAAACCCACATTTAAAACTCCTTTGAAAAGGTTTAGTAAAGTTCAGCCTTGAGCAATTCTGATTTGGATTTTGACCATAACTTCAGATCATGATTAGAAAATTCTTCACAAATAAATGACCTCTGCTGACTTCTCCACCACTGATCGAAATTCCACAACAATGACAAAGTAAAAGGAGTAAAGTGCTGCACTTTACACGTCTGCACTTTACCTCAAGGTGTAACTTTTCTGGTGGAGGGTCCGTCAAATGTTTTTTTTTCCATGGAGATGCTATTTCTTTGTCTGGAATGTTCCACAGTGTGGCATTAAAGCTTTCTGTCTCCATGGAGATCAGATCAAAGCAAGTTACAGGTCAGATCTGTGGAGAGGCGACCCCGCTCACAGTCAGAACGCCTGTTTTTCTAGGTATTTTTGAGCTATAAATCCACCTGTAACTGAATAAAAGTAAAGCAGAGCTGATTAGGGCTGTAACGATATCCAAGTCTCACAATATATCGTCCCAGTCTGAACCTCACAGTTTGATATTTATTGCGATATCGTGGGAAAGCTCACGATATTACGATATTCTACATAATAACAGACTGACTCTAAAATGCTTCAGTCATTTGGTGCAACATTTATTGTCATTAGGGATGGAACGAAATCCAAATCTCTCTGTACGATATTTTCACCATAAACATCTCACTGGACCAGATTTATTATAATATTTTAACTGTGAATCTGCTCCTTTTTCCTCTAAAAATGCTTCACAGACTTAATCCACAGAATGAAGATGTAAAAGTGCTTAGAACAGTTATTTCTTCATGTCGTCTGCACTGAAACGGAGCAAAGGATCATGGTCTATGTAGTTCCCTCTGTTTTTTTAGCTATTTCTGCATCAGAACTGTTCATTTAAGCAAAGAGACTTGGGATTCGATATATTGTGATGCTCCACGATATTATTGTGAGATCTTTGATGATACGATATCACCAGATTTCGGTTACTGTTACATCCCTAGAACTGTTTAATGTCAGAGCAATGACTTATCCATAAAAAAGCAGGTGACAGACCCCCCACCAGGAAAGCTACACAATGCACCTTTAAGTAGATTGTTTCATGTGATGCTTTTACTTTTACTTGGCAAAATTGGGTACTTGTCCCACCACTGTGCAGAGGTGAAAAGGTTAGTAGGACTTCTCAGATGAATGAACCCCAGCCAAGGACGGCGTGTAATGAGCGCTTTCGGGGTCTTTGATGTTTCATGTTGTTTACAGTGAACGGAGGAGGAGAGGAAGAGGGGAGGAAGAGGGGAGGAAGAGGGAAGGAAGAGGGGAGGAAGAGGGGAGGAAGAGGAGGGGTCCACATGCTGCTAATGATCACATGCTGCTTCTGAGTGGGGATGTAACAATAACAGAAATATGATATCGCATCATCAGAGGTCATCAGTATATGGAATTACAAGTCTTAAAGGTGCATTGTGTAACTTTTCTGCTGTATGTGTGTATGTGTGTACTGTGTGTATGTGTGTATTGTATTGGACATGTTTTGTGCAGATTAGATGAAAAAGGCCTCGTGCAGAGGCACAAATGGAGCCCAGTGGCTCTTGTATAGTGAAATGTGTCTGGAGACGGTGTTATTAGACCTGCTGCACTCCTCCTTCTGGACCCTGTCTCATCCCTCTGTCTGCTGCACTCCTCCTTCTGGACTCTCTCATCCCTCTGTCTGCTGCACTCCTCCTTCTGGACCCTCTCATCCCTCTGTCTGCTGCACTCCTCCTTCTGGACCCTCTCATCCCTCTGTCTGCTGCACTCCTCCTTCTGGACTCTCTCATCCCTCTGTCTGCTGCACTCCTCCTTCTGGACTCTCTCATCCCTCTGTCTGCTGCACTCCTCCTTCTGGACTCTCTCATCCCTCTGTCTGCTGCACTCCTCCTTCTGGACCCTCTCATCCCTCTGTCTGCTGCACTCCTCCTTCTGGACTCTCTCATCCCTCTGTCTGCTGCACTCCTCCTTCTGGACTCTCTCATCCCTCTGTCTGCTGCACTCCTCCTTCTGGACTCTCTCATCCCTCTGTCTGCTGCACTCCTCCTTCTGGACTCTCTCATCCCTCTGTCTGCTGCACTCCTCCTTCTGGACCCTCTCATCCCTCTGTCTGCTGCACTCCTCCTTCTGGACTCTCTCATCCCTCTGTCTGCTGCACTCCTCCTTCTGGACTCTCTCATCCCTCTGTCTGCTGCACTCCTCCTTCTGGACTCTCTCATCCCTCTGTCTGCTGCACTCCTCCTTCTGGACTCTCTCATCCCTCTGTCTGCTGCACTCCTCCTTCTGGACTCTCTCATCCCTCTGTCTGCTGCACTCCTCCTTCTGGACCCTCTCATCCCTCTGTCTGCTGCACTCCTCCTTCTGGACCCTCTCATCCCTCTGTCTGCTGCACTCCTCCTTCTGGACCCTCTCATCCCTCTGTCTGCTGCACTCCTCCTTCTGGACCCTCTCATCCCTCTGTCTGCTGCACTCCTCCTTCTGGACCCTCTCATCCCTCTGTCTGCTGCACTCCTCCTTCTGGACCCTCTCATCCCTCTGTCTGCTGCACTCCTCCTTCTGGACCCTCTCATCCCTCTGTCTGCTGCACTCCTCCTTCTGGACCCTCTCATCCCTCTGTCTGCTGCACTCCTCCTTCTGGACCCTCTCTCATCCCTCTGTCTGCTGCACTCCTCCTTCTGGACCCTCTCATCCCTCTGTCTGCTGCACTCCTCCTTCTGGACCCTCTCATCCCTCTGTCTGCTGCACTCCTCCTTCTGGACCCTCTCATCCCTCTGTCTGCTGCACTCCTCCTTCTGGACCCTCTCATCCCTCTGTCTGCTGCACTCCTCCTTCTGGACCCTCTCATCCCTCTGTCTGCTGCACTCCTCCTTCTGGACCCTCTCATCCCTCTGTCTGCTGCACTCCTCCTTCTGGACCCTCTCATCCCTCTGTCTGCTGCACTCCTCCTTCTGGACCCTCTCATCCCTCTGTCTGCTGCACTCCTCCTTCTGGACCCTCTCATCCCTCTGTCTGCTGCACTCCTCCTTCTGGACCCTGTCTCATCCCTCTGTCTGCTGCACTCCTCCTTCTGGACCCTCTCATCCCTCTGTCTGCTGCACTCCTCCTTCTGGACCCTCTCATCCCTCTGTCTGCTGCACTCCTCCTTCTGGACTCTCTCATCCCTCTGTCTGCTGCACTCCTCCTTCTGGACTCTCTCATCCCTCTGTCTGCTGCACTCCTCCTTCTGGACCCTCTCATCCCTCTGTCTGCTGCACTCCTCCTTCTGGACCCTCTCATCCCTCTGTCTGCTGCACTCCTCCTTCTGGACCCTCTCATCCCTCTGTCTGCTGCACTCCTCCTTCTGGACCCTCTCATCCCTCTGTCTGCTGCACTCCTCCTTCTGGACCCTCTCATCCCTCTGTCTGCTGCACTCCTCCTTCTGGACCCTCTCATCCCTCTGTCTGCTGCACTCCTCCTTCTGGACCCTCTCATCCCTCTGTCTGCTGCACTCCTCCTTCTGGACCCTCTCATCCCTCTGTCTGCTGCACTCCTCCTTCTGGACCCTCTCATCCCTCTGTCTGCTGCACTCCTCCTTCTGGACCCTCTCATCCCTCTGTCTGCTGCACTCCTCCTTCTGGACTCTCTCATCCCTCTGTCTGCTGCTCTCCTCCTTCTGGACCCTCTCATCCCTCTGTCTGCTGCACTCCTCCTTCTGGACCCTCTCATCCCTCTGTCTGCTGCACTCCTCCTTCTGGACCCTCTCATCCCTCTGTCTGCTGCACTCCTCCTTCTGGACTCTCTCATCCCTCTGTCTGCTGCACTCCTCCTTCTGGACCCTCTCATCCCTCTGTCTGCTGCACTCCTCCTTCTGGACTCTCTCATCCCTCTGTCTGCTGCACTCCTCCTTCTGGACCCTCTCATCCCTCTGTCTGCTGCACTCCTCCTTCTGGACCCTCTCATCCCTCTGTCTGCTGCACTCCTCCTTCTGGACCCTCTCATCCCTCTGTCTGCTGCACTCCTCCTTCTGGACTCTCTCATCCCTCTGTCTGCTGCACTCCTCCTTCTGGACCCTGTCTCATCCCTCTGTCTGCTGCACTCCTCCTTCTGGACCCTCTCTCATCCCTCTGTCTGCTGCACTCCTCCTTCTGGACCCTCTCATCCCTCTGTCTGCTGCACTCCTCCTTCTGGACTCTCTCATCCCTCTCTCCCTCCTCTGTGCTGCTTTTGTTTTATCTGCTCTTCTCCTCCCCCTTTCTCACTCCTCTCATTATCTCTTTATCTCCTCCTCCTCTTCTCTTTCTTTCCCTCTCTTCCTCCCTTGTGCTGCTCTTGCTTTCCTGCTCTCCTCCTCCTCTATCTTACTCCATCTCCCTCTCACTCCTCTCATTCTCTTTCCTCTCTCTACACTCTCTCCTCTTGTCTTCTTCTCTCTCGCTTCTCCTACTCTCTCCTTCCTGCTCTTCTCTCTCGCTCTCTTCTCCTCCTCCAACTCCTCCTCCTCCTTCTCACTCTCTTCATTATCTTTCCTCTCTCCACCTCCTCAATTTCTCTCCTCTCATTATCTTTCCTCTCTTCTCCTCCACCTCCTCGTCCTCCTCTCACGCTCTCTCCTCTCATTATCTTTCCTTTCTTCTCCTGCTCTTCCTTTCTCTCTCTCCTCATTATCTTTTCTTTCTTCTTCTCCTCCTCACTCTATCATTATCTTTCCTCTCTTTTCCTCCTCCTCTTCCTCACTCTGTCAGCCTCCTCCTCCTCCTGTTCCTCTTTTCCTCCTCTTCTCTCTACACGTTTGTGCTTTTACAGGTCCTGAGCTGCGATTAAACTGCAGATAGAAATGAATTCAACACTAAGATAAACCGGGACTAAACCGGGACTAAACCAGGACTAAACCAGGACTAAACCAGGACTAAACCAGGACTAAACCAGGACTAAACCAGGACTAAACCGGAACTGAACCAGGACCAAACAGAAACTAAACCAGGACTAAACTGGGACTAAACCGGGACTAAACCGGGACTAAACCAGGACTAAACCAGGACTGAACCAGGACTGAACCGGGACTAAACCGGGACTAAACCGGGACTAAACCGGGACTAAACCAGGACTAAACCAGGACTAAACCAGGACTGAACACGACCTGAACATGGTTTTACACAAGAGACTTCATGAGTTGAAAATCACTGAGACCCAAAACACCAAATTATAACAAACAACTTGTCCATCATGTCCAATGTTTTTGTAATTATAAATAAATGAGCACTGCAACAGAAAAATCCACCACCTTCTTGTTGCTATGGAGACATTATTGCTTTACTGTGATAATCCACATTATGGCATTACACTTTTATATTTACCTTATCTAATTCTCTCTTTGTATTGCTCTTTGTATTGCACCTTGCAGAACATTCCTACTCGTGGGGCTGCCTCTCCACAGATCCGACCTGTAACTTGATTTGGTCGCACCATATTCTCCTCTCCATCAAGCTCGTTTTAATGCCATACTGTGAAACATTCCAGGCATAGTGAATCTTTAGTGAACTACTGCCCACTACTTGCCCAAACCCAAAGTGCAGCAGGTCACGGCTGATCCTCATGGTCCTGTTCTGTTTAAACTTTAAGCTTCAAATCCTCTTTATGTGAAGCACTAATCAGGGATATTGTTGTTGTCTCATTATTTCTATTCTTACGAATATTTCCTGGCGACGCGACGCACCCCTCCCCCCCCCCCGCTCTAAAGATGTAATAATTAGTTTTGAGTTGTTAATCGCTATGGCAACGGTTCGTCATTCTGAACATTCTGAATATTCTGAAACCCGCGGGTAAAAGTGCGTGAGCTATGGCATCATGTCTGAGATACAAATGGAATAATGGTGGTGACTATTCAAATATTCAGCAACCAACAACTAGAATGCTAATGTGCACTTCCTCATTATTATTATTATTATACGATGCTTTTTAATGAAGTCCAGGCAGAACACAGCAGACTTATTTTGACCTTCTGCACATCTTATACAATATCTGTACTGGGGTGAGACCAGTTTTGCTGAAATAAACGGGAGAAGAAAGCAGCTCAATGGTTTTAAACCTTTCTATCGTCATGGAGACCAAACCAGATCAAGTTACAGGTCAGATCTGTGGAGAGGCGACGCCGCTCACAGCCAGAATCCTTGTTTTTATAGGTGTTTTTCAGCTATAAAACCACCTGTAATTGAATAAATGTAAAGTAGAGCTGTCTAATGTCACACTGTGGAACATTCTAGGCAGAGCATTGACATATCCATAGAAACAAGGAGATGACAGATGCCCAACCAAAAAGTGACACAATGCGCCTTTAAGATCAATATAGAGATTTAAAGGTGCATTGTGTAACTTTATGTCTGTAATGTTAAAAAAAAACAGAGAAAAAACAAACTATAACGCACATTTTTTTCAACTTTCAGAGATCAGAGCAGAATTTTGTGACGGTAAAGCTAGCAACCACTAGCATGCTAACGTGCACTTCCTCATTATCCGTCGAAACAGTGCAGATACAGCAGGCGTATTTTGACCTCTGCTTATGTTGTCTGTATATCATCTGTACTGGGGTGAAAACTTTTGCTGAAATACACGGGGGGGAAAAGCAGGTACAGGATTTTTAGTGTTTTTTTTAGTGTGTTTTAGTGTTTTTAGTGTTTAGTGGATCCATAAATACACATTAAAACGGGGGTCTCTAACCTCTTCCCTCCGGTGAGTGACCTTTTATAAAACGAAAATGCCAAAGAGCTTTTCTTTTTAGCGGTTGAGAAAGTAGAGGAGCTGTGGCGAGCTTTAGGCGGGGTTCAGTTAGACGCTTATTAAACATAAACCATATTCCATTTATTAGTGCACAAGTCGGGCACCGAAATGACACGTTTACAATGGGAATTAATCAGATTTTACTTATTAAGCGCAATGTATAATTCAGAAACCCTGTGGCGAGCTGCTTTAAGGGCCTGGAGAGCTACTGGTTGGAGACCCCTGCGTTAAAATAAGTCGAATAATCTTACAAATCTACCAGGAAATCCAATCCAAATCAGTTCTGAAGTAGAATCTCGACTCATTCATCTCATTTTCACCCACGTAACTGTGTTTGTACTGCACAGACACGCAGCAGAGCGAGTGGAGCTTAGGACACGACGGGACAATGCTCCGATTTCTCTTGTGCGTTACGTGTTCAGGATTAGCTCGCGGCGCCGCTAAACATCACACTTTAACATAACCCGCTAATTCCGCAACAGCAAGGCATGATGGGAAATCCCGCCGCTCATTTGTGTTTTTTTGTGTGTTTCTTGTAGTGCTGATTTTGACCTGGTGTAAGTGGGCAGGGTGGACTTACTGGATTACACGCAGGAGAACAATGTATTTCCGGGTTTATTCCTGGCAGTTTTCTCTTTTATAGAAGAGTTTTACACTGGAGCTTAACGCAGCGTCAGAGAAACATTTAATCCCCCTCACAGATGCACCACTCACTCCGAGGTTATGGGCCAGTTTTTGATCTGATTAAATTGTACTCGAGATATTTTTGGATACACAATACAAGGAATTAAAGCAGAGTATTTAAAGCCACAGTATGGAACTTTTTAGCCAATAGAGACTGGTTTTGTTCATTGCAAGAGAAAACATGTGTCTTACTGTGCATCTCCCACCTCAACAATCTAAACAAAATGTCAAATTATGTTACAGTTTTTATTATTTATTATATTTTTTAAATATATTTTTATTCTCTGATAAATACATTGATTAATTATTTATTTTTGGTTTTGACATAGGGTGGGCAATATTTACAGTAAAATATATCAAGATATTTTTTAAATTCGATATGGATTTGGAGATATCGTATATATCGATATAATGCTTATAGTTACTTCTGATTTCGCAGCTTCGTCCCCGGTTCAGTCCTGGTTTAGTCCTAATTTAGTCCCGGTTCATTCCTGGTTCAGTCCTGGTTTAGTCCTGGTTCATTCCTGGTTCAGTCCTGGTTTAGTCCTGGTTCAGTCCTGGTTTAATCCCGGTTCATTCCTGGTTCAGTCCTGGTTTAGTCCTGGTTCAGTCCTGGTTTAATCCAGGTTCATTCCTGGGTTAGTCCTGGTTTAGTCCTGGTTCAGTCTTGGTTTAGTCCTGGTTTAGTCCTAATTTAGTCCCGGTTCATTCCTGGTTCAGTCCTGGTTTAGTCCTGGTTCAGTCCTGGTTTAATCCCGGTTCATTCCTGGGTTAGTCCTGGTTTAGTCCTGGTTTAGTCCTGGTTCAGTCCTGGTTTAATCCCGGTTCATTCCTGGGTTAGTCCTGGTTCAGTCCTGGTTTAATCCTGGTTTAGTCCTGGTTTAGTCCTGGTTCAGTCCTGGTTTAGTCCTGGTTCAGTCCTGGTTTAGTCCTGGTTTAGTCCTGGTTTAGTCCTGGTTTAGTCCTGGTTTAGTCCTGGTTCAGTCCTGGTTCAGTCCTGGTTTAGTCCTGGTTCAGTCCTGGTTTAGTCCTGGTTCAGTCCTGGTTTAGATCTGGTTTAGTCCTGGTTCAGTCCTGGTTCAGTCCTGGTTTAGTCCTGGTTCAGTCCTGGTTTAGATCTGGTTCAGTCCTGGTTCAGTCCTGGTTCAGTCCTGGTTTAGATCTGGTTCAGTCCTGGTTCAGTCCTGGTTTAGTCCTGGTTCAGTCCTGGTTTAGATCTGGTTTAGTCCTGGTTCAGTCCTGGTTCAGTCCTGGTTCAGTCCTGGTTTAGTCCTGGTTCAGTCCTGGTTTAGATCTGGTTTAGTCCTGGTTCAGTCCTGGTTCAGTCCTGGTTCAGTCCTGGTTCAGTCCTGGTTCAGTCCTGGTTTAGATCTGGTTCAGTCCTGGTTCAGTCTTGGTTCAGTCCTGGTTCAGTCCTGGTTCAGTCCTGGTTTAGATCTGGTTTAGTCCTGGTTTAGATCTGGTTTAGTCCTGGTTTAGATCTGGTTCAGTCCTAGTTCAGTCCTGGTTCAGTCCTGGTTCAGTCCTGGTTCAGTCCTGGTTTAGATCTGGTTCAGTCCTGGTTCAGTCCTGGTTTAGATCTGGTTCAGTCCTGGTTCAGTTCTGAGAAATGTTTTCTTCTTCTTAAGGGGGCGGGACAGGAAATAATTGAGAAGCACTGCTAGGAACCAATGTGTTTCTTCATTTCTTGTGCCCTCTGTTGGTGAACATGGCATTTTATATTCTTAAAATTACACAGAATTATTATTTTTTACTGCAAATAAATAAATATGCACCACTGTATTTGCTCCGTCTTCAAAACCAAACCAGCACTGAGTGATCCACAAGTAGAACTCGAACGCACTGTCAAGATTTAGTACAATAATTTCATCAGATTTATGCTCTTCCAGCCCATATTATCCCGTTCCCCGCTCATTTGTTCGTGCAGACGGCCTCTGTTCAAAACCCCATTCACTGGAGTCATAAATTCAAACAGCAGAGATGGCGCTGACACACGGAGGTTTCATGAAATTTAAACAGGACTCGGAGCTGATAATGAATTCAGCGTGAGCTCGTCCATATTCAGAGAACAGTCTGTTTTTGACCTGCTGCTCGCCTAATCTGGGTTAAACCTCACGCTGCAGCATCGGATCATGTGGAAATAAGGAGAGTGACATCGAAACGTGAGCAAGAAGAGGGGGTTTGGGGAGAAATTTGACAGCTTAAATTTGAGTTTGACGACTGGCTTAAATTTTATGGTAGAAGAAGCTATTGTTACCAAGTTCAACATGGCAAATCTCATGACATAATTTAGTTAAAATGTAAAATCTGTAAAATGTAAAAAAGATACAGGTGAGGCACGGTCCAGCTCCACAGTGTATGTGCACGTAGCATCTTTATTCTTTAAGTTATTTAAAGGCGGCTCAAGTTTTCTGTTTCTTCTACATACTTCACTGTGGTTTAAGCCACTCACTCAGAGCCTGGATGTTCCACAGTGAGGCTTTAAACAGCGATGCCATGCACTTATTCAGTTAGAATGAGCAAACAGGTGTTTTTACTGCGTGTGAGCTCTCCATCCTCACAGACCTGACCTGTAATTTGGCCTGATGGTGTCACCTGCTTATCGTCATGGAGATCCGAGCCATATTGAAGTCATCACTTTTTGTACAATTACCTACAAAAGACAGACGTATTACGTAGACTTTGGATTACAACATTATAACTGTGGTCTTTTTAAAAATGGTGTTGTCATGTGAAACGCCCTGAGTTCAGAGTTAGTTCAGTTTTATCTGTAATGTTGTGCTTGGAAGCTCCTGCTGTATTCTCAAGCGCAGTAAAGAAGGGAGGGGGCAATAGAAAGCTGCAGGGAGCCATAGAGAGCTGTAAAGAGTCCTGAGAAAGCGTAGGGAGCTGCAGGGAGCCGCAGGGAGCCGCAGAGAGCTTTACAAAACAGTAGGGACACATAGGGAGCTGTAGAAAGCAGTGCAGAGCTGCAAAGAGTCGTAGGGAGCCATTGAGAGCCGTATTAAGCAGTACAGAGCAGTAGGGACCCATAGGGAGCTGCAGAGAGCTGTAAGGAGCCCCAGAGAGCTGTGTAAAGTTCTGGGAAGCTGCCTGGATCCACAGAGAGCCATATTGAGCAGGACAAAGCAGTAGGGACTCGTAAAGAGCTGCAGGGAGCCCAGGACCCTTTAAAGCTGTAAATGGTCCAGGGGAGCTGCACGGAGCTGCAGAGAGCCATAC
The DNA here is from genome assembly GCA_034769755.1 of Odontamblyopus lacepedii. Taxonomy (NCBI): domain Eukaryota; kingdom Metazoa; phylum Chordata; class Actinopteri; order Gobiiformes; family Gobiidae; genus Odontamblyopus; species Odontamblyopus lacepedii. The sequence goes on along the minus strand of CM068358.1, from coordinate 1,461,593 downwards.
TGAGTAGTACAAAGCAGTAGGGACTCGTAAAGAGCCGTGGGGAGCTGCAGAGAGATGTAAGGAGCCATAGAGAGCTTTAAAGAGTCCTGGGGAACCGCAGAGAGCCGTATTGAGCAGTACAGAGCAGTAGGGAGCCGTAGAGAGCTGTAAGAAGCTGTAGGGAGCCGTAGAGAGCAGTAGGGAGCCGTAGAGAGCTGTAAGAAGCTGTAGGGAGTCGTAGAGAGCTGTAAGAAGCTGTAGGGAGCTGTAGAGAGCAGTAGGGAGCCGTAGAGAGCTGTAAGAAGCTGTAGGGAGCTGTAGAGAGCTGTAAGAAGCTGTAGGGAGCCGTAGAGAGCTGTAAGAAGCTGTAGGGAGCCGTAGAGAGCTGTAAGAAGCTGTAGGGAGCCGTAGAGAGCTGTAAGAAGCTGTAGGGAGCTGTAGAGAGCAGTAGGGAGCCGTAGAGAACTGTAAGAAGCTGTAGGGAGCCGTAGAGAACTGTAAGAAGCTGTAAGGAGCTGTAGAGAGCAGTAGGGAGCCGTACAGAGCTGTAAGAAGCTGTAGGGAGCCGTAGGGAGCCGTAGGGAGCTGTAGAGAGCTGTAAGAAGCTGTAGGGAGCTGTAAGAAGCTGTAGGGAGCTGTAGGGAGCCGTAGAGAGCCGTAGGGAGCTGTAGGGAGCCGTAGAGAGCCGTAAGGAGCTGTGTCTGTGTGAAACGCCTTGAGCAAAGTTCATGACATCTGTAGAACCAGCCCTGAGCGACACATGGGGCTGCAGTTTAAGACAGATCCAAACAGAACAGAGAATATATGAGGACACATTCACTAACTCTCACATTATGGGTTTATGACTGTTGAGAGAACGAAAGTGTCACTAATTATCTGTTAAACATAAATATGTATTCATTCCTACATGTAAACGAGTCTATTATGTAAAATAGACTCCACCAGTTGGAACAGTGTTCCCTCATTAGTTTATATTAGAGTTGTATTTTTGACGGCTTCATGGACGTTTCAGTCATCCAGAATTGTCCCTCGTTCCTTAGAGGCTTCAGTTCACAGACAATTCCTGTTTTAACTCATCCTCTATCTCCGCCCACTTTTCAGTACTTAGTTTTGCCAGATGATGATTGGTTTAAAAATGTGGATATTTAGTTTTGAACTGGGGGTCAAATTGTTTTAGAGAGAATGTAAAATGATGATATACATATATTACAGTACTAAATACTTTCTACCATGGTATTTATATACAAAAAATTATAAAAAAAAATATCCCTAGTGAAATACTGAAACCATAAACTGCTCCTTTGTGCCATCGCAGTATTACTAGTTTTAGCTGTGCTGCTTTTTAGCATTTAAAAGGTTTCACTTCCCTTTGTTGCCAGCAGAGGGCCTCAGACTCTTAATCCAAGTGTTATCTGCGAAAGTGAAAATGATGTAACTAAATATGAGTGTTATCGTTTATTGTCACGTGACAAAACTGGGTAAGTGACATGTAATACAGCATAAAAATCACTGGAAGCGAAAAAAAAAAAAAGATATTAGAAACAATTCCCAAACAATGTGCAGTTATGCAGAAAACAAACAAACAAAAACGATTTTCTGAGCAAAAAAGTTGAATTTGTATGTTAATGCCATAGACCAGGGTTGTCAAACTCATTTTGGTCCGGGGGCCGTATGCAGCCTACTTTGATCCCAAAAGGGCCGGATCAGAAAACTCAGTTCTCTCTTCAAGTTATTGTATTTTTCTCCGTGTCTCGTAGTGGTGTTTAAGATTATATTCCTCGAGCAACGCCACTTGTTCCAAACACACTGAGCACAGATTTCCCATTCACCTCTGTCAACAAATAAGAATTAGACTATTTTTCTTGGGAAATCCTGAACTCAGCATCTGCTTTTCTCATTTTTTGACATTTTGCTGATGAGGGTCACGGTCGACAGTCAAAACGATCGTCCTTTAAGAGCATTTGGAAAGAGGAAAGTCTTCATTTGTGCTGCTCTGGTGGGAATTGCAACGTACAGAAACGCCGGAGACGCTGCTCTGCTAAACGGTGCAGAAAATTAACAGAAAAATCTGAAAATTTTAAGTATTTTAATAGAAAAATCAGCCGAGGGCCAGATTAAAGGTCTTGGAGGGCCGGATCTGGCCCCCGGGCCGCATGTTTGACACATGTGCCATAGAACATACAGTAGAAAAAGATAATACAAACTTTCATTACGTTAAAATCAGATAAAAAATAAAAAAGTCCATATGAAAATTGAGATCTTGAGTCAGATCCATTCATGAAAACTTAAATTTGAAAAGTCGTTTGTGATTTTTGGTCTTCCCTGATTCTCTGTGTTCATTTTAAGTGTTAAACATTGCACACTGAGGCACATTCAGCATTATTTAACATCAGGGTATAAACTGGCACAGTCTTACTCCCTCTGGTCAAGTGATTAAATTGTTTTAGATTTTTTTCTACACAGATAATAAAACCACAGTGTCTTATCAAAGGACCAGTGATGAAATGCACTTTTCCCTAAGCTGTTCTGGGGCCTCTCCTCTGTTCTGGCAGCACATTTTTCCAATCCAACCCACTGTATTTATACGTTATATTTACTAAAGGGACAGTTTTCAAAATGCTGCAAAGATACGACAATGGCAATGACAAAAATAACATCAACAACAACGATAAAGATGATGGCAACAATAAAAATAATGAGAAAAATAACAACGACGATCAAAATAATAGCAGCAGAAACGATAAAAATAACAATGATAAAAATAATGATAAAAATAACAATGTTGTGGATTTTTAAATCTGAGAAGAATAAAACTGGAGAAAAGTTTGTCTTAAATCAAAGAGTCTGGATTTATTAAGGCAACTGTGCCACAATTACAGAGAAAATGAAAATAAAACCTTCTGTCCCTCACGCAAAGTCCAACTCCCCCTGATCTGACCCACGGCAGAACAAACACAGCAGAACAAACACAGGCTCTTCTACAGTTACAATCACAATATCAACATAACACATCTAAACACCCACAAACAGACACTAAACATCTGGTTCAGCTGAAGCTTCGAGCAGATTTACCCCCAAGAATATCACTTTTCTAAATGATGAGAAAGAACAAAGCAACAGCTCTTTGTTCTAAAAACTACTGGATAAAGACAGAGCAGCAGATTTACACCATCACATGTGCAGGAACAGAAACGCTTTAGCAGTTGTTCGTTTACAGTGTCTAAACCCATAAAATACATTCTTTAGCTTAAATAGAAACGGAAAACAAAGTAAAGTTTTCCACCACAAACAACAACGATAAAAATAATAGCAGCACACTGGAAAAAAAACAATATGTAGGTGAGTTAAAATGACTTAAATTAAGAACAGTTGACTTTATTTGAGCAGATTCATCTTCACAAGTGAAATGATCTGCAGTGGAATAAGTGTTTTTTTTTTCCTAATTCAAGCAACATTTGATTTCATTTCTTATTTTAAGTGCAAAAAGCTGTTGTTTTTCATATTTTAAGTACAACAAGAGCTCCTCCAGCGGGGCAAAATACGCCCGTACTTTGAATTATTGTATATAGAATTAAGTTAGAATTTGTCAAACCTAGTTAAAGATGAATTGTTGGTGCAGTTTGGAAGTTTGACATTCCTGAGGTGAGACGGTTGTCGAGTTAGAGCGCGGACAAGAAATTGTCCACAGACAGACGGACAGACGGACAGACAGACGGACGGATAATCAATAGGGAAATCTGGCTCTTGCAGTAGGAGTATGAGTATGACATCATCACATTCTAGAATTGGAATTTGCCTCTTCATGAAGACAAAGCTTCAAAGACTTCAAAGCTTTGAAGTGTCCACAGACGGACGGACGGACGGACGGACGGACGGACAGCGCCAAACCATAATACGTCCCGTATTGAAACGGGCGTATAAAAATCTTACTGCACTGGTCGATCCTTTTACTTGTCAAGTGAAATTTACTCAAATCCGGGTAAAACTTTCTTAACCCAAGTCATTTTAGCTTCACTAGATTTAGGTTTTTGCAGTGCAACAATGATAAAAATAATAAGAACAATGACAAAAATAACAATAAAAATAATAACAATAAAACTATAATATCACTAACAACAACAATGATAATAATGTCAACATAAAGAAAAAGCTCATATTAATCGCACTAACCTTAAAGAGGACATATTGAGTCTGTTTAGTTCTAGTATGTGACACCAACGGATTTTTATGTTATGATTTGCACGTTTTTTAAATCTCGATATTCATCCAAAACGACATAATAAAAGAAACGAGGCCGCTGACCTCGATGTGTTAGAAAACTGTGGAGCCCAATTGGAGTTGACATCGCTGTAAATTTTGTACGAAAATACCTCTGCAGCGCTGCCAGATCCTACACGTATCACTGATTAGGAAAATAAAAGTGGAGAACAAGTGAAAACGGGAGCTGATTGGCAGTACGGCGTCTGGAAAATAAGATTAACAAGAGGAAAGATTTGAGAGGCTAAATGAGAAGAGGAAAAAGCTCTGAAAAGTCAGTTTAGCAGAATTAGCTGCTTTAAGGCAATAGAACGAGTCAAATGAAATCAGAGCCGAGCATTTCTCGCTCCTGTTTGGCTGTTTTCTAGTATTTGCTCCGACTCCACTGTAGAAGATGTTGCCCCAGACTCGGCGTCCCAATATAACCCCACCCCCCACCTCCGCCTCTCCACAGAGCCGCCTGGTCCTGCCCCTTTTAAACTGTCTATGAGCCTCTTATCGGCGGATTGGAGCGAGATTCTCACGCCAAACCGAGCAGATCATTCCACTGTTATTCATTCAAACACAGAGTGGATTTATAGAGAGATTTGTTTGAAATTCTGCCCAGTATTTTTTTCTGCTGAATTTGAAAATCTCCTGTCTGATATAAAGATTATTTTGGTCTAATTCTGTTGTATTCAGTAATCTCAGTGCAGTGGCTCAGTCGGTAGAGCCTTTGCCCCCTTACCAAATGGTTGATGTCCAATTCATTTTTATTACGTTTTAATCTGTATATTTTATTACATAAAACAAAAAAAGCCCAATTTTGATGTACCATCAAATATACTGATTTATTATGAATTGACCTTTGACTAAATGTAGCTCGTTCACTGTGCTGTCGTATCTATTGCCCTTACTATAGCTTTACTGTAAACAGGGGGCATTATGCTAAACATTTTGGAGCTCTTGACCATGTTATAATATTGTTTTCTCATCAAAACTGGGCTTGAAGAGTTTTGATGTCATCCATGCATGTTTGCGTAATCTAGCGATCTCTCTGGGGCTCTATTTGAACCCTTCTTACAGCTAGAAGTACAAACCTCTACAAGCCTCAGCCCACAAGCCGACGTCACCTATGCTCCCACACTCAAAAGGGGGAGTCAATTAGAATGGGGAGCAAAGGTACTACTTGTTAATATGTTGTTTAATATGGGATTTTCAAAACAAGAAAAAGTTACATGGTGAACTAAAAATGTTATATGTACAGGTGTAACGATATCCCAGTCTCACAATATGATATCGTCATCGTATGAACCGATATTTATTGCGATATTGTGGTAAAACTCACAATATTACAATATTCTACAGAATAACAGACTGACTCTAAAATGCTTCAGTCATTTGGTGCAACATTTATTGTCATTAGGGACGGAACGAAATCCAAATCTCTGTACGATATTTTCACCATAAACATCTCACTGGACCAGATTTATTACAATATAAAACTGTGAATCTGCTCCTTTTTCCTCTAAAAATGCTTCACAGACTTAATCCAAAGAATGAAGATGTAAAAGTGCTTAGAACAGTTATTTCTTCATGTCGTCTGCACTGAAACGGAGCAAAGGATCATGGTCTATGTAGTTCCCTCTGTTTTTTTAGCTATTTCTGCATCAGAACTGTTCATTTAAAAAAAGAGACTTCGATATATTGTGATGCTCCACGATATTATCGTGAGACCTTTGACGATACGATATCACCAGATTTCAGTTATTGTTACATTTCTACTAAAACTGTTATGTTTTTGCAGTTAATACCCCACAGAAATGTAATACCCCCTCTTTAAAGGATCTTGTATCATTGAGCTTTCAGAAAGGTTAACACTAACTCCCAACTAGTTATAAAAGTCAGACTATGTGTTTTAGAGCCGGAGAGTCAACATTTCAAACTTCAATTCTGAATAAAATTCTTTCACCTCAGGAAGACGAGACTCGAGGAGCACATGAATGAGGCGCCCTCGGCTCCTGTTTGCACAGTTTTACCCTCCAAAGATATTCGTACTTTTCTAAACCAAGGTCTGGAGACTCGGGCAGCTCAGAATCACCTTGTTTCTGTTGACTCCCTTGAATTCAGGGAAACAGGAAACAATTCGAGAACAAATCATTACAAAGAGCCCCGGCAGTTGTAGATTTACACTCCTAGACAATCGTTTGGACACACATTCTTTATTAATGTCCTTTTTGTTTGCTTCTTTCTACATTTTATTTCCACAAAAAGACAGAAAACAGAGATCACACTGACTTTGTTGCTCCTCTAAGGTTTATTCCAAGAACTGACTTTGCTGGAATTATAATAGGTGAAGTCCCTGTCCAATAACATCACAGTGTTTCTCAGCTTTTGGTGTCAGTTGAATCTGTTTTGTACTCTGGAGTTTTTCTGAATTTTTTTGATAGTGTGACTGAAAAAACATTCCGCCGTACACATACATGTAGAACACCCCCATTGCGATATCACTGCAGAGTATTGATCTCCAGACCCCATCCCTCTTCATTTCTCACTCTCTTCTTTAAACCTCCAGGTACTTCTCAGTTTAGCAGCTCTTTTTTGAAATGTGTAGCAGAGTTTAGGTGTTTAGTTGCACTTTAACAGTCAAAAAGTCCTGACATTCTGATGACTTGCAGCTCTGTGTATATTAAAACTTTTGAAACGATCAGCTTTTTGCGTTATTTGTTCCATTGTTGTCTTTCTCTTCTTTCTTTTGTCACGTCTGTTTTTGTCATCCCCCTTCCGTCATCTCTGCGCTCGCAGTGAGTTTCTATTTGTGAAGTGTCAGAGGTTGGGCTGGTGCAGGCTCCGAGCGCAGAGGGAGTGTCATAACAAATAACGACAAACACGTAGATTGATTTTGGGTTTATCGTGGTGATGCAGAGACCGAGGAGACGGGGCCAGAGGTCTGAGAGACACTTTTCAACTCTATTACATCGGATGTGTGTATTAGGCTTCGTTCAGACTGCAGGGCTTTATTCGCATTTCAGATTTTTCTGCAAGGTCGTTCACATTTCCAATTAAATGCGACTTGTATGTGAACTTTAAACTCCCCTAAAGTGTCTTTGCACAGCAGCATGTGAGCTCAGTGTTCACAGAAGTTGCCGAAACTTGGAAACCAGCATTGGGCTCCTGGTGATTTTAAAGTTGCTGTTGTACCGGAGCCAGAACATGTACAGCTTATTTGTTTGAAGGAGGAGATTGAGAACGAGAAGGACGAGGTTTTGAGCCATGGCGTCTTGTGGAGCAGTGGCAGCAACGTGCGTAGAAAAGAACTTGCGGGTGCAGAGTCGCAGCCGAGAGCTGTGGGACTGATATGTGCTTTGATGCTTCACTGACACTGGAGTTCAGACACAATTTTCGTTTGTGTACATTTGTGAGCCTGTTGATGACCTGGCTGTTCAGACTGAAGTCGCATGGCAAAAGATCGGATATGTATCGGTTTTTGGAGCACATATCCAAGGCTACGTTCAGACTGGAGCCTGAAGTGACCCAAATCTGATCTTTTTGCCCCTATGTGACCTGTATCTGATCTTTTAATGAGGCTGAATGACACAGATCCGATTTTTTTCAAATGCGACCCAGACCACTTGGATCTGTGCTCCTCAAACCGATACATATCCGATCTTTTGACATCTTTTTGCGACTTCAGTCCAAACCGCCAGGTCACATTCATCCAACCTACATCCGACCTACACGTTCCTTTCTACAGACATTGCTGTCACTGCCCCACAAAACGCCATGGCCTAAAACCTCGTCCTTCTCCTTCATCACTCTCCTCCATAAAACAAATAAGTTGTATGTGTTCTAGCGTCCATGTTTAGGCTGCTTCCCTAAACACTGAGCTCACTGTGTGTGACATCGTCATGTCCTCCAGTGCGTACACCGGTGTGTGAGTGTGTGTGTGAGTGTGTGTGTGAGTGTGAGTGTGTGTGTGAGTGTGTGTGTGTGTGTGTGTGAGTGTGTGTGTGAGTGTGTGTGTGTGAGTGTGTGTGTGAGTGTGTGTGTGTGAGTGTGTGTGTGTGAGTGTGTGTGAGTGTGTGTGTGTGAGTGAGTGTGTGTGTGTGTGTGAGTGTGTGAGTGTGTGTGTGAGTGTGTGTGTGTGAGTGTGTGTGTGAGTGTGTGTGTGAGTGTGTGTGTGAGTGTGTGTGTGTGTGTGAGTGTGTGTGAGTGTGTGTGTGAGTGTGTGTGAGTGTGTGTGTGAGTAGTTCCTTGATGTCAAGTGCTTTGAGCTTTGAAGGTGGAAAAGTGCAATATATAAATGTGACCAGTTACCATTAAGTAAAGAAAACGACACTTTTGCACTTGATCACTTTGACTTTGGGCCATTGTTGCTGTGTGTGCCTGTGTGCATGTGTGTGTGTGCCTGTGTGTGCCTGTGTGTGCCTGTGTGTGCATGTGTGTGCATGTGTGCATGTGTGTGCATGTGTGTGCCTGTGTGTGCCTGTGTGTGCCCGTGTGTGCATGTGTGTGCCTGTGTGTGCATGTGTGTGCCTGTGTGCATGTGTGTGCATGTGTGTGTGTGTGTGTGCATGTGTGTGCCTGTGTGTGCATGTGTGTGCATGTGTGTGCCTGTGTGTGCATGTGTGTGCATGTGTGTGCCTGTGCACATGTGTGTGCCTGTGTGCATGTGTTATCTGCTGCTGCTGTGAGAGAGCCAGTGTTTCATGTCGAGAGTCTCCATAGAGAATCATTGTGACAGCAGATAATTCAGTGGAGGGAAGTCCATTTAAACACACACAGAGGAATCAGAGCTCATCACAGCTTAGGCCTCACTAAAGCACGACTCCAGTAAATAACAGCCCACCAGAGCAGAGTCACAGACTGCAGCCTGAACAACCGCTGATACTCACGATACTGACTTGTTTTTACTTTACTAATACAGAGCTAACAATATAATTAGACTCTCAATATGAGGGGGGTAACAATATCCAAGTCTCATGATACGATATCATCACAGTATGAACCTCACGGTACGATATTTATTGCAATATCGTGGGAAAGCTCACGATATTACGATATTCTACATAATAACAAGACCGACATTATAAAATGCTTTGACCAGTCATTTGGTGCAACATTTATTGTCATTAGCGATGGAACGAAATCCAAATCTCTCTGTCCGTGATATTATTGTGAGACCTTTGACGACACGATATCCCCCGAAGAAATCAGTGTGTCTGGGCTCACACGATTACCCTTTTAATTTAAATCAGGAGTAAATACAGGTTGATGTAGGTCTGGTCTCCATTCCCCAAACATGAAGCCCTGTCAGATCACAGAGAATCAGAGGTGCAGAGGGTTTTTTTTGTTCAGTTTTGCAATGGAGGAGCTCATTGATCATTTACAAACAAAATCATATTTCTTGAAATCTGTTTTGCAGTCCTGTGATATTTTTTCCTTTATTTTTTTCCCTCATAAACCTTGATTGGCTAATGCACCTGTCAATCGCTCCCATCTGAAAAAAAAAAACAAAACAAGGAGATTCACCAGACCAGAAACACATCTTGGTAAAGTATTGAAGGGTGTATTCTGGATCCCAGGCTACAGCAGGGCTTACATGACCAGAGTGGATCAGGGTAATTCTGAGTCTCAGTATTTTGCAAAATATTGGTCCACATTTTTTTAAAATATAAAGACACTATGTATACAGGCATGTTCATTTATAGATCGTGTTTTGAGTGGGAAGGCTGAGAACCCACTGCTGTGATGCGCTTTGTTTCTCGGACTAACAGGACATGACCTGATGCTGCTGAGTGATGCACTTTCCTGTGATTTAACTGTGATCTCTGCTGGGCTTTAATAACCAGGCCTGTTCTGGTCCTGGCTGAGACAAACCCACAATTAGAACATCAATGATGGTTTGTCGTCTTCTCTTAAGACAAAGCATGTGGAAAGTATGTGTTTAGGAGGAGGAAATGGCATTCTCAGGCTGTTTACACCTGAACAAACTAACTGTGCACTGTGTGTCTTTCCTGGTAGAGGGTCCAATCACCTGCTTGTCTCCATGAAGAAGTTATGCTTTGACCTGTTCCACTATTAAACATCTACTTGGAATTTTGTCAATTACAGAAGTTTTGATTAGAAAAACCTGAAAAAATCCTCAGATCTGACCAGTAACTTGGCTTTGTGGTACCTGTTTATCTCTATGGATGCTCGATACTAAATACTTAAGAACAACTCCATGGATACAAACATTATATTTTAACATCAGTTTGTATATATAGGCCTTAGTACACCATATATTCACAAACACTCAGTTGTAATGAAAGCAATTTGGTGACAGAAATGTTTAGAACAATTCTGGCAATGATTTATGTACTTAAAAGTGGAGAAAAATTTCTACCGGTGAGATAATCCTGAGAAATTTCAAACCAAGTGATTTAGGCTCACAGTAAAAGGACCTCCTAAGATGGATTGATGAAACAAGCATGAATGAAACAAAATACAACTCCAAGAACGTGATAACAAAAGCTCTAAACAGTAAATTATGTATATCTGTAGTGTTAATATGATTCAGGAGCAGGACCACGCCTCAACCGTCCTCGACTCCTCTCCAGCGAATCACAGCTCACTTCTACCACGCCTCAATTTCCCAGAAGCCTGTTTGTAGCAGCCTGTCCCGGAAAGCCAGTTTGTCCCGAATAACTCGACCCCACCCTCCCAACTCCGATCTGTTCACTTCCAGACATAAGACGCCTATGAGGGGGGGGGGGGGTGTCCCGTTCCTGCTGGGCCATGTGAAGATTGAGACTGAACCCCCACCCTAGAGTCTCAACCCAGCCGACCTGCCTCATCTCCATATAATGAACTCTTTCCTTCTTGCTAGTGAACTGTACTTAAGTGACTAAACACAATTTTTCCCCATGTACTTGCCTCTGTACAGATTGTATAAGCAGCTCTTGAGGTCAAAATGAATAAAGTGTTTTTATCATCAGAGAATAAGGAAGTGCGCGTTTAGCATTCTAGTTGTAAGCATTATCGTGACAATCAACTCACCTGTGGCCTCTGAAAAGTTGTGGAACACCGTGAATACTCAGAATGCATAAGATAAATGAGAAATAACTTGACTAAATAAAATAAAGATAAAAGTTTTGCTTTTCCACTTTTTAAGACCCAAGGATTTTATGCACCCTCCTCACACGTAACTCCTCCTCGGTTTGAGACGCTCTGTTCTTGGAAAAGTCTCACAACAGTGTCATAAGTACAGACTCCTTTTGTGTGGTTGCAGGTGAGTGGTGATTACTGCAGGAGAATGTCGTGTGTTTGTGGCAGTGTTAGTGGTGAGAGAAGCAGGAGTTTCATGGTCTACGTCACTAAGTTCCTGTTATCCCGAGGGACTCAAAATTCTAACTTCTATCTTATTTGTCTCTCGATATTTCTCCATCCAAAAAAGTCAAGCAATACTGTTCATAAAATTTCAGGATTTGGGCTTTACAGTGTTTACTTTTCAGCACTTTTGAGCATGTTCTAGTCATTTCCCTTCTCATTTCCCCTCTCAAAGTTGTATTTGGAGCACACGCCCCTGGTACATGCCTGCTCCTGTGTACTTACTTTATTCTCCAGTTTTATTTTCTTAATCAATGACACACGTGGAATTCTGCAGCGCTGCGTTGTCATTTTGGTACAAATGAAATGTCTCTTTGTTGCGCTGATGTTCACGGTGATGTCGGCTCCCACTGGGCATCTCGGTTTTGTAACGGCGAAATCAACAAACTTGTGTCTTTTATTAAACCGTTTTAGAGGAATCCTGCTGAGAGACTGGAGGAGAGAAAGTCCCCGTGTGGTCTGTGAAATTAAACCTGGAATCACAACGGAGCTACTGACAAACTGACACAAAACGCCAGTAAAAAAGAACAATATTGATCTGAAATAAATGGATTTTCCCCCCTAGTATTATAACCGGGTTTGATGAAAAGCCGTCCAATTAAAACGTACTTGAGATTGCCAAATAAAGGTCAAAGTTGGATTTAAGTTTTATTTTCTATTGCAAATAACTTTGCTATATGATTTTCTGAAGTTGCAAAACTGATACGAAACATTATAGAATTTGAATGGGATAAAGTCTTCAGAAAATCATTCAGATCATCAAAGAATCATTTGCCTGAAACACATGAATATAAACTGACATACCGAACTTTTGGGACTATAACACACACCGGATTATAAGGCACAACGTCGATTTTTGATCAAATTAAAGGATTTTAAGTGCGTCTTATAGTCCGGAAAATACTGTAAACTATTTTTACTTCCACTGCCAAAAGTTCATCCACTGATCCGACGGTTGGTGGTTCGAATCCCGATCTCGACGTTGACATCACTGGTACAGTACATTCCTCAGGCTGACAGTCGCTCCCTCAGATGAACCAGACACTTCACCCCTTTGCCCTCAGTGTCTGAGTGTCGTGAAGGTAGAAAACTGGTGAAATGTGAAACCTTTTCAAATTTGAGTCGTATTAATTCAAACTACTTCACTTGACTGTTGGATTTTCTGCAATCGCAAATGTATTTGACGTCTATGAACAGTTTTCACCTCAGTCAGGAGAATGTTAGTCCACGGGTCCAAAGGTTTGCGGTTCAAATTTCACTCTCCAGTGAACATTATTGGAAGTTTTTGAAATTGTAGTTATATAAATTCAAATTACTTCAGTATTATTTTTTTTTTTGCAAGTGCAAATGTATATGAGATGTACGAACAGTTTACCCCTTTGAAACTACAGTAGGCGACAGTAGCTCAGTCTGTAGATGTTCGTCCGTTGATCTGAAGGTCGGCGGTTCGAATCCTGATCTTGACGTTAACATCACTGGTACAGTCCGGTCCACAGGTTGGCAGTGCAATCGCTCCCACAGATGAACACTGTTGTTGTGTCTGTCTTTGAGGGTCTTGAAGGTAGAAACCGGGTGAAATGTGAAACCTTTTGGAATTTGAGTTGCATAAATTCAAATGACTTGAGTGTTGGAGCTCAGTTGGTCACTGCTCATCCACTGATCCGAAGGCAGTTTGAATCCCGACCTCGATGTTAACATCAGTGATACGGTGGTGAAATTCACTCACCCGCAGATGAATACATACACCTCACCCCCTCTGGTGTATAAATGTGTGTTTGAGTGCCTTGAAGGTAGAAAACAGGTAAACCGTGCGACCTATTTGAAATTTGAGTTGTATAAGCTCAAAATCAAAGGATTTTCTGCAACTGCAAATGTATGTATATGAAATGTATGAACAATTTTCACCTTTGAAACGAAAAAGAAAGCGTATTTATATGATAAAGTTGCAGCTGCCTTCAATCAGCCTCGTTATTGAATGTACACAAGCCGCCTCCTGCCTCTGCTGCCTCACATACAGCCCACATACAGGCGTAAACAGCACCGGTGCAGAGCTGAGGGTGCATGAGGACCGCCATTTAAGTTCCACTCGGCTCCAAACTTGTATTGATTCACTATCAATGCTCGGTGCTCCGTCAATCACGGCGCATTCACTCATCGATTCAGGCTCCACTTAGCATCGACACGGCGTCAAATCAACACTTTTAAACTCCACCGCTGCATTCTGTACAAACCTGAGCTCTAAATCTCATGTCAATATTGGCAAACAAGGCTGCGCTGTGATGGATGATGGTAACAAGTATGAGAAGGAAAAGCAGAACTGTACAGAACGTTTAGTCACAAAGTTTGGGCCGTTTTCACATTAAAGAGTTCATATCAGAGCTATTTTCTGATCTAACAAACCCTACAGACCTGGAGCTCGGTTTTGTTTGAGTAACTCTTTATTATTAGTCCGTCTAAATCTCCAAAACTCCAAATGATCAGTTCCTCCTTGTGATGAAGCATTAGTTTAAGTGAGCTGCTACTTTTTCTCTTTAGTTCAGAGATAGACATGACTGAAATTGTTTATTTGATTTGATTTATTTTATATGTATATAACATAACAAAAAAAAAAAAAAACACTAGATAAAAAAGTAGGTGCGGGAAAAGGCAAAAAACCCAAAAGGGTGAAATATTGAAGCCGACACCGTATGTTCTAGCTGTGCATTAATAAAAAAAATCACATTTACACACCTTAGATCAGGGGTGTCAAACTCATTTTGGTCCGGGGGCCGTATGCAGCCTACTTTGATCCCAAAAGGGCCGGATCAGAAAACTCAGTTCTCTCTTCAAGTTATTGTATTTTTCTCCGTGTCTCGTAGTGGTGTTTAAGATTATATTCCTCGAGCAACGCCACTTGTTCCAAACACACTGAGCACAGATTTCCCATTCACCTCTGTCAACAAATAAGAATTAGACTATTTTTCTTGGGAAATCCTGAACTCAGCATCTGCTTTTCTCATTTTTTGACATTTTGCTGATGAGGGTCACGGTCGACAGTCAAAACGATCGTCCTTTAAGAGCGTTTGGAAAGAGGAAAGTCTTCATTTGTGCTGCTCTGGTGGGAGTCGCAACGCACAGAAACGCCGGAGACGCTGCTATGCTAAACGGTGCAGAAAATTAACAGAAAAATCTGAAAATTTTAAGTATTTTAATAGAAAAATCAGCCGAGGGCCAGATTAAAGGTCTTGGAGGGCCGGATCTGGCCCCCGGGCCGCATGTTTGACACATGTGCCTTAGATTAAATATATTTGATTCAAACATGGATTAAAACACAATGAAACATCCACAAATGAAAGATTATCAAACATTATCATGAAGTATCAAACATTTCCTCTTTTTAAACTCTTTATTAAACAACATTTCTGATGCCGTCACGACCCAGATGTGAAAACTGCTCCACAGTTTACAGCCTCTCGATGTGACACATATCGGAACATTTTGACGAGTATTGAGTTTTGTATCTATGAATCTCTGCATTGGTGATTTTAAAGTAAATTGTGAAATGTTTGTGGATCGTAGTTGAATTATAAAGAATTTAATACATAAAAAATACACGTTTGGTAAATATTAATCTCATAAAATATTAAGAATGTTAAGTTTGATGAGTAAATGAGCGGACGATGTTCGTGGCCTGGAATGAGTTGCAATTCGAACAAAACATCTTTGCACCAATATTTTGTTCAGAGTAGTTTGGAAAGTGCAGCCCGCACTATATTACTATATATATATATACTATATTACAGTATATTACAGTATATTACACTATATTACACTATATTACACTATATTACAGTATATTACAGTATATTACACTATATTACAGTATATTACACTATATTACACTATATTACACTATATTACACTATATTACAGTATATTACAGTATATTACAGTATATTACACTATATTACACTATATTACAGTATATTACACTATATTACACTATATTACAGTATATTACAGTATATTACAGTATATTACAGTATATTACAGTATATTACAGTATATTACACTATATTACACTATATTACAGTATATTACAGTATATTACAGTATATTACAGTATATTACAGTATATTACAGTATATTACACTATATTACACTATATTACAGTATATTACAGTATATTACAGTATATTACAGTATATTACAGTATATTACAGTATATTACACTATATTACACTATATTACACTATATTACAGTATATTACAGTATATTACAGTATATTACAGTATATTACAGTATATTACAGTATATTACAGTATATTACAGTATATTACAGTATATTACAGTATATTACACTATATTACACTATATTACACTATATTACACTATATTACACTATATTACACTATATTACACTATATTACACTATATTACACTATATTACAGTATATTACACTATATTACACTATATTACACTATATTACAGTATATTACAGTATATTACAGTATATTACAGTATATTACACTATATTACACTATATTACACTATATTACACTATATTACAGTATATTACAGTATATTACACTATATTACAGTATATTACAGTATATTACACTATATTACAGTATATTACACTATATTACACTATATTACAGTATATTACAGTATATTACAGTATATTACAGTATATTACAGTATATTACAGTATATTACAGTATATTGCAGTATATTGCAGTATATTGCAGTATATTGCAGTATATTACAGTATATTACAGTATATTACAGTATATTACACTATATTACACTATATTACAGTATATTACAGTATATTACAGTATATTACACTATATTACACTATATTACAGTATATTACACTATATTACAGTATATTACACTATATTACACTATATTACACTATATTACAGTATATTACAGTATGACAGATAGAGATAAACTATAGTAAAATGAAAGTATAGATTTTGAGTCCAGAAATTTGCCAACTTTTCTTATAATATCAAGAGATTTATTCCTTTTTCCAGTCGGCAGCTCATCCAAATGCTTATCTGAATGAAGATGTATAGAGTTTAAAAACACAGTGGTCTGTTTAAGAGAAGAAGTCAGACTAAATATATCTTTTTTTGTATTATAAATCGCCTAAAACTCATTTCAAAAACACATTGTTACCGCTTCCACTGGGATAGACACGTTTCTTTTCTGTTGAAAGATGAAGATACTGAGAAACTTTCTAGGCAAAGCAGCTGGCGAACCCTCCACCTGGAAAGTTACATAGTGCAGCTTTAGGGCTATTAAAAGTACAGCTATTCTAAAGTTATTCCACATTATATTCTGCACCATAACTCTACATTTACTGCAAAAACAACACACACATAAGAGCGAGGCTGGTGCCAGCAGCCCGATCAAACGCTCAGCTCTAAATCCGCGTGAGAGACCGAGGCGAGAAAAGCCCTTTATCTGCCCATTACACCCCCACTGCCCCGGAGCTGTGATCTGTGCTCCGATTGGACGCTCTGCAGTCCGTTCTGCGTCCTGATTGGCCGCTCCGCAGTCTGGCATTCACCGTGTCACACATTCTTTCAAGTCCCTTTCAACTCTGAGTCACATTTATTGATTAAGTGGAGTCCCTTATCTCAAACGGCCAATTTATCTGAAACACACACACACACACACACACACACACACACACACACACACACACACACACACACACACACACATATCTGCAATAGGCTCTTTCTACTGAATTTAAGAGAGGCTGTGTACAGTTGTTGGCGTTCATGGTATTTTACAGTTTGATGTGTTCATTTCAAACTGAAAGCAGAGGCCCACATCACCCACGCTGAGGGAGATGGCCTAAATATGCAGAATTCCTCAGTTGTGCGTGAAAGAAATAAACTCTAATGTTGCCATTTCCATCATTTTCAACTGCGTGAAAATCCTGTAAACTTTTAAAATAATGGCTCAAGATTCAGATTCTTTAATAACTTAGTGGTTTATACAGATTCAGAACCAGATTTCAGATAAATAAAAAAAATATAGGGCTTGTGGCCATTACTGTAGTTAACACGTAGCTGATTAGCCCTGAGCTTTTGAACTTACGATATTGCTTCTTTTCTGAATGCATTTGGGTCAACGACATATGAGGATTTTCAACAGGCACATTTTAAAATACAAAAAAATATTAGTTTCTATTGAACTTTTTCAGTGCCATGTGCATAAATCTCTGTTTAACATTTATATTAACCTTTTTTTGTGTTTTTTTATGTACATGAATCGGCTGCGACCTTTAAAAATGTCATGTGGTGCGACAGAATAACCTTAAAATTGTTTTATTTATATGAATCTAAGTTGTGAGTAATATGAAGTGTACAGAAACAAACTGTTGTGTTTCTTTAGATTTTTAATGCATATTGATATTTTCTTTTGCTCCAATATGACGTCACCTGCTTGTGTTTAATGAACAAACTACTGCCCTGGAAAATGCAGCAAATGAAGAAAAACGCCTAAAGAACCGTTCACCCAAGTCGACTTTGTCTGTTATTAAACTCCAGCCACAGAATTCCTGCTGTTATTAGTGGCACCACATGATGCACGGTCGCACCACATGACATTTGAACACTTTAAGCACAAAAAACATGCAGAATAACTGAGGATTTCTGAAAAAAATGATTTGGTTCCCTGGAGGTCAGAGGTGCTACAGAAATGTGCTGAATTATTATGAAATTTTAACTCTCCAAATTGAGTTCAGGACCTGGGGTGTGGTTACTCTTGAGCTCCATAGGTGCAGTCCACCAGCTGTCGTCCAAAACTAGCAACAAGATGATGGAGATGGGTCCCCGGGCACGACACCCACTCCCAGAGACAAATGCACAGGACCCTACAGACACAATTAAATGTACCTTAACCTGAACCCAACACTAGCCCAAAGTGTTCCCTGCATGACTGAGCCCAAACCGACCCTGCACACACACACAGAACTCCACTGCCCCACAAAAGACCTTAACTCATGGGAAACTGAGAAAAATGACTTCAGAGTTTCAAAGCCGTGGTTTCTCATATGGCTTTGGATCTTATGGTTGTCATAATCCTTTATTTTCTCATTAAAACAATCAGCTTGGCTCATGATATTTATTCACATGATAAAGATCTCAAATACCCCCCAAATTCATACATTTTTGACCAAACATGACGTCACAGCATTCTGCCTTTATAGGGCAGGACAGTTGCGTTAAGTAAACCTCATTAAACCCCTGCGTGATAAACACTACTAAAGCATGTTCACATATTTAATTTTTAGATGAAATATACTCCTACTTGATTTCGTATGTTATGCAAAACTGAGCTATAAGTTATTATCTTGTCACCTCGTCAAAAACGTACCTGGAGGTGTATTTTGTTTCATTCACACATATTTGCGGCAAGAAGGTTGCGGGTTCGATCCCCGGGTCACCCGGGCCTTTCTGTGTGGAGTTTGCATGTTCCTCCCTGTGTCTGGATGGATTTCCTCCGGGTGCTCCGGTTTCCCCCATCAACCCAAAACATGCAGCACCCCTATGAACTAACATCAAGGACCATGTTGTCCACCCTCCTGTGGGTTCACCACCTGCAGAGGGGTTCATAGGGGGTCAGGTGCTATGAGAATTGGGCAGCAAACTGCCCCCGCGACCCAGCCGGATTAAGCGGGAGAAGATGGATGGATGGATATTTGAGTAATGCTGCATTATTAGTTCGCCTGCATCTCCAAGGCTCAAAATCGTGTTTGCGATGAGGAAACAACATTTTAAGACAGATTCGAAAATAGCGTAAAATGAGCCCTTTAAAGAGGTGACTATTTGAGGCTGCGATTGTCTGACTACAACAATCCAGTTATTTTACTGTTGTTAAAAAATTTAAAATGGAAAAACCAACAAACGCCAACACAGCATTTCACTTTCTTTGTGCACACAACAGAAGCGGGTCACTCTGCCAAAGTCTCACTGAACCAGATGAATTGGAATAGGAGATTTGACACATTTGGATTCGGAGACGCTGTAACATCAGAGGCGTTCGCTTGTTGCCGGGGCCATGTGGGACCAGGAGAATGTTGTACAGTGGAGTTTAGCTAAACACATTTCTGAGAACAGAGTGCGGCATTACGGAGCTGCTCAGTCTCTGCTGCCGGGGCACTAACATGGAGGATTCTTCATTCATGCACACGTCTGCACAAAAGCACGTGTCTTGAATTGCCTCATTTTTCTCCTCCAAATTAATTCTTTATAAAAATGAACCGCACTCGACTTCTACACCGAGAGCCGTTCTCTCTTTGAATTGGCAATAACAAGAAAATGATGCCATCTCTTTGAGAGGGGAAATATTTCGACAATAAAACTAAAATGTGCAACAAATAATACATGAAAGGAACGGTTGAGGGGTGATGGAAGTGAAAAGCAACACGTTATGAAATATGGACAGCAGGTTTTTTATTGAAACCTTCAGTGTTGCATGAATTTAAACCTAAAGTCACTGTACTTGAATTCTACTGTCTGAAAAATGTGAAAACCAGAATTAGTTCAGTTCACAGTGGTCCAAAAGTTATTCCTCACTTACCCTGGGCATTCAGAGCATCCGAACTATTCACCATGATATAATTACATGCAGATAGTACACGGTAGACTTCATTTTTACCTCAAGAGATACTTATACTGCATATCTGGGACAAGACTCAAATACTCTCGGTCAAGTGTAATGGACCATTGCAAATTGTTTGAAATGATTTAATTTTGTTTTGCCTGTTTTGTTTCTCTTCACCTCCACCTCTGCCACTGGAGACACTTCTTATCTTTGTCTTTTGATGATGATGATGCTGCTGCTTTGGTAAAATCTCCCACCTGCTTCATTGAGATGTTATTGTTTTGTAAAGGCTGCGACACACTGCAGGATTTTTAAATGTGTTCTGCACACTACAGACATGAGGAGAAGCTTATAAGACTGCAGGTCGCAAAGACTGGATATACCTGCGAAAAACAGGATATAATACGTCTGTTTCCTGTCTACAGTAAAACAAGTCCCTTTGAGACTCTGAAGTGTTCAAAGATCAGAGCTCTGCACTTCAGTTTAGACACAAGGCAAAACTGTGTTATTATTTGTGAAATGTGGTGCAGTACTTCAGATACAGGATTTTTAAAGCATGAATGATCGGTGAGTCCACATAAAGTAGAGTCTCTGTCGCTAATCTGCAGCTTCAGCTTGATCTGTGTGATGTGTGGATGTAAACAGACACACATGAGAGACTATCTCGCCTCAAACTGGAATAACAGCGCAGTTTTGTGGACTGGGTATTATTATTTGTGGAGAACAATTTCTATGCATAATGTGGATGAGACGCTGCACTTTAAATTTACCACTTTACGAGAGGTGAGTAATAAAGTCTTCATTTTCGCTGTATCCCGAGTTTGTGTCTTGCGCCTCTGTGTCCGTCGCTCCTCTGCTCCTGACGCTCTGTTTTATCGTCAGTTATCGTAGCGTTGTTGAGGTTTGGTGGTTACGATCTGAGCACAGCGGCTTCATAATCGCACAGGGAGACAAAGAGTCGGGTCGTGGGGAGAAGAAATCGGGCAAATTCTCCTGTAGTGTGTGGCGGCCTTTACTCAAAGACATGGGTTTACATTGAAAACTGGTCTTGTTTCTGTGAGTGGGCTCGCCTCTCCACAGATCTGACCTGTCACCTGGCCGTGTGGCGTCACCTGCTGTCCCCGTAGATACAAATAAGTGTGATGAACATGGAGTAAAGCTGGTGATGTAGCTTCCACCACAAAATCATGATACTAATGCTTTGGCATATCACCTACCCCCTGCTTCTGCTCCACTGACAGAATCACACCTCACGTCTTCCGTCTGTCTGTCCAGGTCGAAATGTTTTTGGTTAAGAATGATGAATCTGAAATGACACGTTTCCTTCTGCTGTCCACACGCCTCTCCTCTGTCTTTGATCACAGTCCTGCTCCAGCACTAAGCCTGAAATGTGTTTGGAAAAGCTTTCAGACTAACACAGCTTTTCTACTAAATACACAAACACATGAACCATCTGAAAATGTCTGACTGGAGTTTGGTGGAATCAGGGGACATCAGGGAAGCTGCGGGGTCATAAACTCTTTTAAAGGTCTTAAATTAAGGCCTTAAAAAGTCTTAAATTATGTTGTCCATGTCTTATTTTTCGCACAAAGGTCTTAAATTTCTTCCTGTTTTTTTGTAAACTCACCAGGCTGCAGTGCAATGTGAGACAAAACAATGTGAAATCTTAGTTTGTCTTCTTAGAATGTTATAAATGATTTTTGGCCCATTTTATGACTATAAATGAGCTCTGAATGAGATTTTATAATAAAAGTATTTTTTAAAGCAGTGAGTAATTCAATTCAATTCAATTCAATTTATTTTGTAGCGCCCAAAATAACAACAACAGTTTCCTCTAAGGCCGTTCCAAGATTTGGATGAGTAAAACATACACACAGACATATCAAAACAGGAAAAAACAACATTCATGTAAAGCAGCAAATGAAACATGGTCCAGTCATCCCCTGTCCTTAGACCCTCCTTCTCAGCAAGGAAAAACTCCAAAAAACCCAGGGTCCTGGGAAAAAGAAGAAACCTCGGGGAGAACTACAGTGAAGGAGAGATCCACTCCCATGGACGGACAGGCTATAGATGTCCAGGCCCGTGGGCCAGTTCGGTATGACCACAGCTACTGAGGTGGGGAAGGAGCCGGGGAGGAGGGGAGGCCGGGCAAGAGGAGGAGACCAGGCGAGGAGGAGGAGGCCAGGTGAGGAGGAGGAGGAGCCGTGCGAAGAGGAGGAGCCGGGCGAGGAGGAGGAGATGGGTCCAGCTGCCATCAGGCGTCTGAAAGAGTACCACTCCACAGGGGGAGTGGGACAGGGGACAACATGTGAATAGCAATGAACAAACTACAGATGAGAACATAGTGAGTGATGCTGGTGAGAAAAAAGGAGGAAACAGAGGACAGTGCTCAGGTTGCCACACTTCCCCCAGCTTGTTATCTCCTGCAGCAGCTTATCTTAGTGACATCAACTAAGTAACCTGGTCATAAGCTATTCCGAAGAGGAAGGTTTTAAGCCTGGTCTTAAATAAAGAGACTGTGGAGCCTGTTTAACATCAACAGGGAGTTGATTCCATAACACAGGAGCTTGGTAACTGAAGGCTCTCCCCCCCACTGTACTTTTAGACACTCTAGGAACCACTAATAATCCTGCATTCTGAGAGCGAAGTGCTCTATTTGGCTGATAGGGGACAATGGCATCCTGAAGATATGATGGGGCCATATTGTTTAAGGCTTTGTATGTCAAATTCTCATAATGGTCATTATGAGAATTTCACCCGCATAATGGCTGCGATGTTGCATTTAATTTTCATTTAAGTGGTCTTAAAAATGTCTTTAAAAGTCTTAAATTTGGAGGAGTCAAACCTGGGGACACCCTGAACATGGAACTTTTCTTCTGGAAGGTTTGCCTGCCTGAATGTTCCACAGTATGACATTAAACTGATCTGTCACCATAGAGACAAGCAGGTGCCACCACAAAGCCAAATGAGAGGGGATTTTGTGTCGAAGAAAGACATCAGTATTTGAATAAATGCAAAATTGATACGTTTAATGTCATACTGTGGGACATTCCAGGCAAAATAATAACATCTCCGTGGATACAAGCAGGAGAAGGCCTTAATTTCAGTAGATATTGGGAATTCCAGGGCTGAAATTATCCAGATGATTCTAGTGAAGGTGTTTGGAGTTTAAAAACACACTGGAGCAAAGGTGGAACAGAGTGTTTTCTGTTTGAGAGAAGAACTCAGGTCCGTTTGTGATGAGGAAATAACATTATTAAACAGATCACAAAATATTCTAATGTGTAAATGTTATGTCCTGGTTTGTGGTAAATATTTCTGTAATTAATGTGTCTTTTCACATGAAGCAAAAAGTGCCATAAAGTTCAGTGTTGTTTCTATCAAAAGAACTATACTTTTCTATATGTTAGTGTGGCAAATTTGAGAACCGATTCCTTTACCAAACCTAAACACAAATCATGAGGCTGTGTGGATTTTACTTTCGATATTTCACAATGAGTTATATCCACAAGCGATAAAAAAACAGGACATTGCAGCTCATAATAAACAAAACATAACAAAATCCTGTCTTTTGAATAGTTCCAATCCAATCCACTTTATTTCTATAGCACATTTCATAAACTGAAAGTGTTTCCAAAGTCCTGCACAAAACCATCATTTAAAATAAACACATAACCACAGAAACTGTTTAAAATAAACAAGTAATCAAATGCCCTCCCAGAGTGCATACAAATAAATATACCATAAAATAATAAAAACAATAAAAGATAAAAACACACAAAAAAAATAAAATTAATAAAAAATAAATACTCTAAGAACAATAAAATAATAAAAAACCCTAGAATACAATAAAAGACACAGAGGACCACACAACTCATGCGGTGTTAAAAGCCAGAGAATAAAAGTGGGTCTTAAGACGAGACTTAAAACACTCCACTGTGGGCGCTGCTCGGACGTGAAGGGGGATCAGGGCGTTCGATAGTTTAGGACCAACCACAGAAAAAGCCCTGTCCCCTCTGGATTTAAGTCTCGTCTTAGGCACCACGAGCTGGAGCTGCCCTCAGACCTCAGAGTTTCAAAGTCCTCGAAATGGCGCCAGGAAACAGGAAGTCGTCTACAGCCGCGATCACGGCGTATCCACTTTCACATCTGCCCCTTTTAATGGCCATTTTTATAATCATCATCGTATCGCATCAGCATATTGTCCCTCTCTGCTCTGATTTGAAGTGCGTGAGTTTAATCTGCAGAAGTCTTAAATGCACAATCAGGTGTCCCTCTCCGTGACATTATAAATCGAATCTCCATAAAACAATCCGCCCCGTGATATAAACGTGATTTAGCTGCTGTCACTTTTACTGCCGCCCGCACTCACTCGCCAACTGTTCTCCAAGTTTCTGCAGACTTCGCTAATCACTTGTGCCGGAGGAAAACTCGCCGTTCAAATTAGCGCGATGATGTAGCCACGGTACGAAGTGACTCAGAAGGAAATGTGTTTCCCCATAAAAATAAACCAGCACCCGAGACAGCTGTTCAGTGTCTTGTTTATAGATGCTTGGAATGTTCCACAATACAGCATTAAACATCATTTTCTCCATGACAGTTGATGTTACCAGGCAGGAATGTTTTCTAAGGTCTTTTTGAGCTACAGGACACCACTGAATACGTGGAAAATAGTTCAGTTTAATGTCTTATGGCGAATGGGGTTGCAGACCTCGAAATGCCATGTGCTTATCTCCAAAGACATAGACGATGCCGTACTCCGGAACATTCTGGGAAAAAAGCACCATCTCTAAGGAAACGAGAAGGTTACGCAGCCATCACTGGAAATGTTATGTACTAAACCTTTAAAGCACTCCATATACTCCCTCACTGGACTCATTTATTTACATACGTGTGCATTATATTGTTGTACAGTGACAAATGCCAAGAGTAAAATTACCCAGCATCACTTGCCCTGATTTGGTCCTGGTTTGAGCCAAGTTTAAAACCCCTGAACACAGAGTGTCACAAATATGCGACAAACCGTTTGGATCGAGATATAAGCAGAGACAGGGCTGTGTTCCCCCAGTGCCGTTAGTGCAGATGCAGAACCTTCCGAGGAACCTTTTGTAAACATTTGTTTTAAGCTGTCGCAAATTTGCAACATACCCCCTTTTTTGCCATAGTCAAATTAATAATCGCCATTTAATTTACCATATACTTAAAAATAACATTTTTAATATATATCTATATAAATTCAGGCATTAATAGGTTAATGGTGATGTAGTTTTGCTTCAGTTTTAGTCCTGGACTAATCCAGGTTTCGTTTGTGATTTAGTCACATATTGTTGCAGTATGTGGAAGTGAAAACACCCTGTGTAATATATATGACCACTGCACCTTCAGTGCTCCATCTCGTCTGATCCCCGAACACAGTATTAAAAAGTGGACTCGGCGAGTGTGACGTCCCCCATAACCTTCAGCACCACTGACTGTTCAGGTTCTATATTAAGATTTATTTATTTTATTTTTAGTATCAACATTTTAAGAGCAAAATGACGAGACCCTCTGCAGCAGTCACTGTGAGAGGGCGGCAATAGTCCAGTGTAAGTGAATGCAAACCAGAGTCAGACGGAGCTGGAAAAGCCACATACAAACTTCCTATTTGGACGCAGCAGCTCGTGCGTTACTTATGTCCATTTATATTTCCCGTCTGTGTCTCAGAAGCAAAGATGGATTGAGTTTGGCCAGTTCTCGGATGGGGAACACTGGGAATACCATGTGCCACAGTGGGGCAGCAGTGGTGCATACTGCTGTTGTGTCCTTAGGCAAGACACTTCACCCACCTACTATGAACGTGGTGTGTCTGTGTGTGTGTTGGTGTGTGTGTGTGTGTGTTGGTGTGTCTGTGTGTGTGTGTTTGTGTGTGTTGGTGTGTGTGTGTTGGTGTGTGTGTGTGTGTGTGTGTTGGTGTGCGTGTGTGTGTGTGTGTGTTGGTGTGTGTGTGTTTGTGTGTGTGTTGGTGTGTGTGGGTGTGTGTGTGTTGGTGTGTGTGTGTGTTGGTGTGTGTGTGTGTGTTGGTGTGTGTGTGTGTGTGTGTGTGTTGGTGTGTGTGTGTGTGTGTGTGTGTGTTGGTGTGTGTGTGTGTGTGTTCGGAGGGGCCAGTAGTGCAGATTGGGATCCTTCTGTCAGTCTATCCCAGGGCAGCTGAGGCTATAACAGTATCTCACCACTCCTGAGTGTGGAGCGGATGAATAATGAAACATTAAAGCACTTTGGTGGTGCTGAACGGCGCTGTATAAATCTATTGCATTATTACTATGTGTACAAGTGATTTCAAAACACCGAGCGTCATCTATAACCTTTAATAATCACACAGCAGGTTGTTGGGATCGTCATCTGAGCTTGTTGTAGTGTTCGCACTGACATCGCCATCTTTCCTCAGCGCTTGTGCAGAACCGTCCCATCGGCTGAATGAGCGCAATCACCAGAGACGAGCCATCAGTGCATTAAGAGCCGAGTCACTCCGCTCGCCCATAAGCCCTTAAAACAAATGGCATCTCCAGCCCACATATCTGCCCTTCGCCATACACTTTTACTGCAACCAATCCAAAGAACCTATCTCCTCTCTCTCGCCCTCCATCTCTCTGCTCCACCAGGACACGGCCTCTCGTTGCACTCCGGCCACACACACACACACACACACACACACACACACATCTCCGCTCTAGTTAGCTTTCTCTCGTAAAGTTTAATGCTAACTGTAACAAGATGTCAAGGTCGTGTGCGGTAATGTAGCGCGCTAGCTATTGCACAACAGAAAGCAATTGCGTCGCACTGAGGAGGGCAGTCGGGGTGTTAATAGAATAGATTACTCACTTTGGATTTCCACGAGGTTCATTATTGCGCGAGAGAGAACGTCCACATTGGCTTTGCTTTATTGTAAACAGTCGTCTTCATTCTTTCAACCACACGGGAGGATAAAAAAGGGTCCTATTAGAGATTTGAATGGGATTATGTGTAATATGTCATTTATAATTGAATAAGTAACAGTGAGGAGAAAGTGTATTTATGTTTGATTTGAGAGACAATTTTTTTAGTTCATGTGAGGTGAAGTGCAAAGCTGTACGATTGTCTAAAGGAGGAAATAGTTGTAATTGTTTAAAGGTGAATTGTGTTGCTTTTCTCGTAGACGGTAAGTCAAATACACTTCTCCATGGAGATGTTATTGCTTTGTCCAGAATATTTCACAATGTGGCATTAAAGCTTTCATGGAGACCAAACCAGACCAAGTTACAGCTCAGATCTATGGAGAGGTGACCCCGCTTGGGCATTGCGATGTTTGTGAGTTCACACACTCACGAGAATCCATCCTGAGGTGCTTTAAATTGAACCTGAGCAGTGGTCGGCCCAATCACAGAGCTTCTATGGCGGGGGGAGGGGTTTTGGGCCTGAACAAAACAAACATGGCAGTGCCAGCAGATGGTGATGGTGGTTTATAACGCCCTTAATGCACAAATTTGTATTGCAAAAAATGGCTAAATTGTTTTATGAACATCTTCCCTCTGCAGCATGACACCTGTTTTGGTTTTTCCTGGCACAAGTTGGATTTGTCATTTGGACAGGTTTGCCGTAATTGGCTAAAAACAGACTGGTGGGTGGGCATTTTGGGGCGGTTCACTCAATCAACTCAAGGCATTCTGCTGCGAGTACCTCATTTTTCTAAAGGCTTTCAGCGAGAGCCGTTCCAGATGAATAATTTGTAGAACTCAATTCAGAGTGAGACACACATCAGTCTGAGCCAGGTTAACCTCGCTCACATTCAGACGCCATTTTCTTGGTATTTTTGAGCAATAAAACCACTGTAATGGCATAGATGTAAGATGTTGTCATAGAAACAAGCAGGTGACGTACCTCCACCAGAAAAGTTACACAGTGCACCTTTAATATACCGTAATACATAATGTTCAATCATAATATTCGTCTGTATTGTGCTAAAATGTGCCTAGATCAGAAGTGGTTAGAGTAGACACAAATTACTGAAGCAAAACAACAAAATAGTATGGCTCGAGTAGAAGTATAAAGTACTGGTCCAAAACAATTACTCAAGCAAGTGAAAAAGCATTTGGGAAAAGTACTACTCGAGTAAGAAGAACTTAAAGAGTAACTGTCAGGACGTAACATCGGATCATTCCAGTTTACTATGCACCAAATAAAGAAGAGAAGTTTAGAATTATACATCATTATGCCATTTTTGACTGCTCTGCTCCTCACATGTTTGACCAAGGCCACTTATACTTACTGTATGTAAAGTCCAGGCCGTTTTGGAGCTTGACCGGAGCCGTTTTGCACATGTCTCTGCTCTGCTCTTGTGGCTTTAGAAGGAGCTGTCGGGGCATTTCTTTGTCATATTAGCATCTCAGGGGCCTCTCCTCACCTTCTGAATTTGCTCTGATTGGACTGATCAGTTGTCCAAATGGGAGAACTGCTGTGTGGGAGAGAAAAAGAGAAGAAGGGAGAGAATGAATGAGAGACACAGACAGAGAGAGACAGAGACATACATACATTGTCTTAAAGAACATTTGTTTTCATGGTTTTTCTAATAGTGACATGGTTTAGTGGGATAATACCTGTGTTTAGTATCAGTTAAAGGTGCACTGTGCAACTTTTCCGGTGGATGGTCTGTCACTTGCTTGTCTCCATGGAGATGTGATTGCTTTGCCTGGAATGTCCCACAGTGTGACATTAAACAGCTCTACTTTATATTTACTCAATTACAGCTGGTTTTATAACTCAAAAATACCCAGGAAGACAGGAAATCTGACTGTGAGCAGGGTCGCCTCTCCACAGATCTGACCTGTAACTTGCTCTGGTTTGGTCTTTGATAGAAACGTTTAATGCCATAGTGTGAAACATTCCAGACGAAGCAAAAAACGTCTCCATGGAGAAAAGCCCAATGCACCTTTTAAGTGGCAGTTTGTGGTAAAAGTAGAAAAAGAAAAGTACAAAAGGAATACAGGAAGTAGAGCTGAGTTCTGTCATGAATACAGAAAATTCCGTTTAAAATGCAGCAGCGATTTAGTCTCCAGGAATCTCCTTTTTTGACTGTTTAAACATGAATTTAACAATATCTGCCTGAAGGGAGGCGCTAACGTCAGGCAGATATGAGCCAGTGTCTAATCTGACCGAGCAAAAAACACTCCAGTTGACAGAGATGAATTTTTCTTTTGCAATGGATCGTACACAACTCCAGGTATGTTGAGGAAACAACATAACGCAGATCAGAAAACAGCGTAATAGGGGCCCTTTAAACGAATCAGCCGTTATTCTTCTTATTATGGACTTGTTCTCGTGAATGACTTTGCTCACAATAAATCTTCTCTCCCAGTTTGATCATCTACAAGTGGAATTTATTTCTTACTTCAAGTGCATTTTTCTAATTTCAGTGATAAATAATGTAGTAGATCAGCTCATGAATACATGTCACAACAAGTCAATACATCTACACCAGTTATTTCCTCTCATATTAACATTCATATTGGAGATTCTCGTTAGGTTTTTGCAGTCAGATATCTTCCTTCTCCATTCCCGAGCCCCCCTTTATTCCCTGCACTCCATCATCAACAGTCTATCACTCATTTACATAGACCATTTCAGGCATTTGTCCCAATACAGAGCTCATAAAGGAGATATAAGACCCAGCACTAAATCAGAGCTGTCCAATCAGCTTCAGTGAAATGAAAAGTGAAGAGGGCCACAGCTCCAGAGGAACAGAGCTGGACTCACGCAGAGGGCACCGGCCTTTTCATTATCTGTGTTTTGGAGGAATTTTTTCATTTTCGATTTTGACGGTGCTGGAATTTCTCATGCAGACGTCTAAGAAAATACGTGGACAGTGTCTTTAATGGAGAGGGTTTCATCACTGAACAGAGCAAAGACCTTCAAAGTGGCGCCCCTAATAAGAATGTGTTTCAGGCGACTGTGGAGATGAACGCTGTTGGTGACGTCAGACTCGCTCAGTCCACGTCTTTCTACAGTCTGTGCTCTGAAGTGAGTTCTCCACATTATCAATCTGGAATAGGGATGTGTTGTTGGCAAAAACGCTATTTGAAAATGATTTGAAAATTGCCCCCTTCTCGCCCGCCCGCACATATGCACATACACGATGACAGATCAGGTCAAACGGGTATTTAAGCACAAAAGTCCGACAGAGCATCAAGATATTTGTGTCCAAACCCGAATTAAAATCACACTATTTTCATACGCCTACTAATGGCACACGTTGGCCTCTAATGGACGCAGAGACGCAAAATACAAACTCGGGATTTAAAGAAAATAATGATATAAATATATTACTCACTTCTGTAAAGTAGTAAATATAGAGTACAGCATCTCATCCATATTCTCCATATGCTCCATAAGTAATGACATCCACTCCACAAAACAGCGCTATTAATGCAGTTTGAGGTGTTCTTTGAAAGTAAAAAGCGAAAGTCGTCCCTCCTCTGTGTCTGTTTACATACACACAGCGCAAGGACTGAAGTGAAGCTGCACATTTGAGACACTGACTCTACTCCCTGTGGACTTTACCGCCAATGTTTTATGCTTTAAATCTATCTGAAGTATTGCTCCACATTTGACAAATAGTAATAACACAGTTTTGACTTGTATCTAAACTAGAAGTGCAGAGCTCTGATCTTTTTTTAACACACATTGTGAGTGGGTTTACAGGAAACAGCTGATGCACTGATGTGTCTGAGTACGACCCAAGCCCCAACATAAGTCCTAAATACTTTACGGACTGTGGTCGGGTTTCCATGCTCTAGTCCACTTGGTCAGGGTGGAGACGGGTGTTCGTCTATCGACACTCGCTCCGACGGCACAGACGCCGCAGGAACACTCAAGTCAGCGCTCGCTGAATCTGCCAGGAGTCCCTTAAGTGAGATATGGCTAAAATGTCAAATTATGATTTGAAATTACTTATCAATATTCAAATGTATAACGAATATTCGACTATTTGAGAATCATGTCTCATCCCTAATCTGGAACAGCTCTCGTTGAAAGCAGTGGGAAAACTCTAAATATCATGTTGACTATTTGAATGGGAATCAAACTTTTGTTACATCCAGTAAAAGAAAAACACAGACATCGTCCCTGTCCACAGATGCACAGTTTTGCCCCTAACTAAATAGTCTGTATTGATGCTAAAATAGTCTGAAGCATCAGCAGGCACCATGATGTATTCTGGTGAGTGTGCGACCTCACAAATATACTGAGAATCCATCTTGCTGTGCAGGGTTAGTTTGCTCACGTCTTCTGCAAATCACCAAACCTGTATTTTAAAGTGACTTCTTCAAGGTGATTGAGAGGACATTTTTTGTGAATTGGTTTAGAAATGGTTCATCATTTCAAAGCTTTCACAGCACATTCAGACATCAAACTTTCACCTTCCTCGAGCTCCATTTTATACGACTTCTGTTTCATATTGCTATATCTTTGATGATGTTATGACAGCCTGAACACAGCCCAGAGAACCCACTGCAATCTGACTTCTATGTGCATTCATTTGACTCAAAATAATTCAAGGTTTCATCAGTTTCTTCACCAGGCGTCCTGTGGGATTATCAGCTCTGGGGTTACGCAGGGACATTCAGCGTCTTCCTCATTTCATCTGCACAGCTCCAGTATGTTAGAAATACAGCACAATTAAAGCACATTTCTTTAAAGGCTTCTTTCCAGACTTATATCGATTTAGTTTGTCAATATGAGACCAATTGAGCCATTTTCTCTTGATGTCCAAGTTAAAAGTGCTGTATCTGATTTTTACTGTCTTATAAAGGTGAAAAACAGAACTAGTTCATTTTGAATGGATTGCAAAGGTCCAAAGTTACTTCATCACTTATCTTATGCATTCGGAGCATCATAATTATTCACTAAGTTGACTTTATAAGCAATTTCCACAACCCTCAGAGACCCGAGTAAAGTTTTCCTTCACGCTAAAGCTGACAACTACTATCCTCCTATACCTTTTACCTTTAGTGCAGCAGGAACTTAGTTTTTTCAGTTTGAGAAGAACTAAATATACAGGGTTTGTGTGTTAAATATGTGTGAATGAAACAAGACACAACTCTCACAGACCACACAGAGTTTGCTGTGACGATAAAGCTAACAGCAACTAGCATGTTAACACGCACTTCTTGATTCTTGGACAACACAATGTTTTCTACAAACACAATGGACTTATTTTTGGACTTATCTGTAATGGGGGTAAAACAGCTTTTGATCAAATACAGGAAAACAAATGGGTAGCAGCATGTGGAGACCCCTGGCCTGCTGTGACCTGATACAGATCGTGTGATTAAACGTGAACACATACGTCGTAGTGAGAGTTAGCTTCAGAGCTTCAGAGCTTCAGAGCTTCAGAGCTTCAGAGCATGTGCTGTGTAAGTGGATTTCGGTGCTTTGGCCCGACGGAGCTCCAAAGATAACCTCATCAGGCGACGTGATGAGCTCTATTTTGAATGGCCTGATTAACAGAGCAGTTGCCCCAGTTCTGTGACCGCACCGTTCAGGACAGCGTGAGAAACTGTGCATTTACAGGCACCAAAAAAACCTGCTCTGGTTTGTTCATTTTAAAGAGTAGGTACTTTACTTCTATGGGGTATTAAAGGGACAGTTGGGAATTTTGGACATAGGGCCTCATTTCCTGGTGATCCAGAGAGTTGGAGACGTGTGGAGACACTTTTTAAAATCTTCCTCCAGTCCTTGTATTTGCAGAGGTGCTGGTGCTGGGCTAGTGCATGTCAATGGCCACAGTCGTCCTGCCACTAAAAATCCACTCCACAGAGCACCTGAAGCAAAACAATTATACCTCCAGACTCTCGATGTGAATATCTGTGTTGATGGAATAATGTTTGAAATAAAACTGACCTTGCGTCGCATGAATCGTCACATGTTGAGGGACTATTTCCTCATATATACTCACTGCTGCTGGCGTTATAATAGTTTTCCTCGGGTCTGTGGAGTGGGTCAGACTGTTTTTAGTGGCAGGACGACTGTGGCCATTGACCTGCACTAGCCCAGCACCAGCACCTCTGCAAATACAAGGACTGGAGGAAGATTTAAACAAGTGTCTCCACACGTCTCCAACACTCTGGATCACCAGGAAATGAGGAACTATGTCCAAAACTCTGAACTGTCCCTTTAACTTCTAACACAATAACAAATTACATTTACAAATCACCATGTCGCCTTATATTGTGCTGAAAATGCTTTATTCACTGAAAACAACTTATTAAAATGTTTAGTGTGTTTCAGTTTAGTTTTTTGGTGCTCTGAGTCTCCCCTCCCCTTGCTTCCCACGCTAAGTCATACCCCTTCAGAATGCACATTACATCAGGTTTGTTAAGTTGTAGTGTATTATTTCGTATCATGCTTTTGTGTTTTTATGAAAAATGGCCATGCGGGGCCTTGGATGACGTAGACTTTTGGGCTGAGCGTTGGACAGAATCATGTTACTAACCATAAAAAGGGTTCAAGAGAGATCCAAAGATTCTTCAGACATGCATGGATGACATCTAAAACCTCTTCGGGCTTGTTTTTGTTGAGGGAAAAACGTTATAACAAGGTAGAACGCTCTGACAACTTTTAATGCCGAGCTCCAGTTGGTTTAAACCTAAAAGGACTCTGTGATCTGAATCCTCACCACCTAAACCCCAGAACATCATTAATCGGAACTAGCTCGACTTCTGCAGCTCAGTGTGAATTCTGGAGGTTCTGAGCTTTCACATGAGACGCAGTGAGAAAGAGATTAACCTGTATATGTTCTTATCTGCAGGTTAAGGCTCTGGCAACACAGCTCCAGTTGTGATTGTAAAGCCTGTTTTAAAACCCTAAGAGCGCAGGATGTAGAGAGTTCCTTCAAGGTGGAGATGCTTTGTTGAAAGGAGAGCGTGACACCAAAAGACGGAAGGATAAGAGGCAGCAGTTAGCTCATCGTATGTGAGGTGTAAGGGCCAGGTCTGACACAGGAGCAGCTCTATAATACATGTGCTGTGATGTACTGCATGTAAACGCCTGTACATGTTTTATGAGCTCACTCTGACTCACTGACACCGAGGGAGAAACATGGACTCCGCTCCAGGCCAGTCCTATAAGAATGTGTCACTGCCACGAGGAAAGTACAGGTTAAACTGCCTGAGTCCAGAATAGTCATCTTGATTTGAGTCGTACGGACGAGTACATTTCTTAAATTATTATGGCGAGTTGATGTTATATAAGGACACTTTTCACTGTCACTGTAATTTCTTTCCAGTTTTCCATTTGTAAAGTGGCTCAACAGATCTGACATGTAAACTTGGCCTGATGGTGCCTTAGGCTAAGTTTAATGCCATACTGTGGAACATTTCAGACAGACAACACCGCTACAGGTCACAGGCCTTAATACAGCTTCAGTGTATTCTGTGGGGTTCTGCTATTCACTTCTTCTCAGTTTCCATTTGTAAAGCGTCTTTAAGCGTCCATAAAGATCTGACTTGTGACTAGGTTTGGTGGAGCTCTGATCTCGAGAAAATCAGCAACATCTCTATGGAAACAAGGAGCATTCCAGAACAAAACCTCAGTGAATTCTATGGAGTTTTGGGATTCGTTTCTTCCCAGTTTTCCATTTGTAAAGTGTTGCTAAGCATCTCTAATGATCTGACTTGTAACTTGGCCTGAAGGTGCCTTAGGCTAAGTTTAATGCCATACTGTGGAACATTTCAGCCAGACAACAACATCTCTATGGAGACAAGCAGGTCACAGGTCTCAACACAGCTTCAGTGTATTCTATGGAGATTTGAGATTCATTTCTTCTCAGTTTCCATTTGTGAAGCGTCTTTTAGAGTCTATGGCTGAATCCCATTTCACCCCTTGGCTCGACCCCTCAGTTTTGCCCGTTCATGTGTCGGGTTAGGGGTGCCCCAGTCCCAGTTATCGTTATGGCAGAAGGGTAAGGGAAAGTGGTAAGATTTTTCAGAGGCACACTCCAAACGGTATGAGCAATTTCTCAGAATGCCTTGCGAATCACGGGTAAGATCTGCTGCCCCGACCAAACAGACCGAAGAAGTTCACAAATGTATTTTCTCCAATATTTATGGTCTTAAATGTGTGATAACCGCTGTATTGTCTTAAGTTTAACATTGTTCCAATGCGTAAAGCTCATTTTCGTCATAAAATGCACACGAAAAATCGCTAGTACTACGTTGAATAGTGTCACGTTATTAGTGATTTGAGTGATCGGTTGATGCATGGAAATAAAGTTGTGAATGAATTCCGTGCTGCACAGCTGTTATTGGATATTGTGCCCCAAGTAACTGAAAGCGAAATCACTGGTTCCACTCCTAGAGAAGCTCAGGTCGTTTCTTTCGAATGGTCTGTGTGTCATTCAGCTTTGACAGTAAGTTTGTGTCAAAGCTGGTGCAGACTTCTGATGACGTATGTGACTGTTGAAGGTTTGTCCCAATTCGGAGACGTCGACTTTCAACCCCTACTCCTTGTTGCTCAGTTTCAAGGGGCAAGGGGTAAAAATTAGAAATGGGATTGGCCCTATAAAGATCTGACTTGTAACGAGGCTTGGTAGAGCTCTGATCTAGGCACGTTTAATGCCATACTGTGGAACATTTAAGAAAATAACATTATGGACACAAGGAGCTTGTGTTCCCTAAAACCTCAGTGATTTCTACAGAGTTTTTAGATTCATTACTTCATTTGTAAAGTGTCTCTAAGCGCCTCTAAATATCTGACTTGGTTAATGCCATACTGTGGAACATTTCGGGGAATAAAGCAATTCCATCTCTAAAACAAGCAGTTCATGTTACCTAACACAACCTCAGTGTATTCTCTGGAGTTTTGAGCTGAATTTCTTCCACATTTTCTCTTGTAAAGCGTCTCTAAGTGTCTCCACGGACAGTTTTCCAGAACACGGCGGTGCTGCGCTTTGGCCCAGGAGAAGCTAAAGCACTTAGCCCATCTCTGGAGTGTGGCGGGTGGGCACTGGTCCATACGAGGACACCAGGGCTCAAGCGGAGTTTAGCTAACGCGTAGTGGCACCGCTGTCACCATTAACTGTTAATTGTTGCTTAAAAGTGCAGAGATAATTCATTAACCTTCTTAAGCTTTGTGCTTTACGATCGTGGTCCCTCGTTCCATTCAGGACCGTTTGTGTCACGGTGTTTAGTGAGGTTTTCCCCTTTTGAACTCAGCTGCTCCTGTGGGCTGATGCAATGAGAAGACACAGGCTTCTGGGGGTTTTAAGTATTAAACTGTAACAAATGTAGGTGTTTATTTTACATTTTTGTTCTTTCTAAACTACAATATTGTTCTAAAACAGGTCCACTGGCTTCATCACAGATACTTCCTCCTTTTAAAGGTCCTACAGTAGATTACAAAAAATTGACTCTTGTGAGCTTTAAGCCCTGTTATAATGTTGTTACCTCCTCAGAAATATCCCTTAAGTTGTGTTTGTTTTGTTCGCACATGTCGGGCTACATCACCAAACCTCCAAATGCTCTTTAACCATTAACTTTTTAGTTCATTAGAGATGGGCACTTTGCAAAACTGAAATTATCCAAATGACTCAAGTGTGTCTAAAGTGTTTAAAAACACAGTGGAGCACTTCCTGTATTGCCCCGTGACATCACAAGGCGGAAAAGAACGTGTGTTAAACATGTATAAATGAAACAAAACACAATTCCTGGTATGTTTTTGATGAGGAAACATCATTTTAACTCTTTTTTTAGATCAGAAAAAGCTATTTGTTTCTATTTGTAAAGTGTCTCTGGGCGTCTCTAAAGATCTGACTCGTAACCAGGCCGAGTGTCCTCATTGAGACCACTGAATGCCAAACTGTGGAACATTTCAGAAAATCAACTCTGTGTAGGTAAGCAGGAAACAGGTTTGAACGCAGCTCAAGCTCCAACACGCACAAACCAAGTGAAACCCCAGAGTGAGCGGATGTTAAAGGAAC
The DNA here is from genome assembly GCA_034769755.1 of Odontamblyopus lacepedii. Taxonomy (NCBI): domain Eukaryota; kingdom Metazoa; phylum Chordata; class Actinopteri; order Gobiiformes; family Gobiidae; genus Odontamblyopus; species Odontamblyopus lacepedii. The sequence goes on along the minus strand of CM068358.1, from coordinate 1,424,408 downwards.
ACTGTTAGAACACGGTTAAAAGCTGATGAAAGTTATGTGGCCTTCAAAGATATTTCACTGATTCATTGGGTCACATTAAAGCGTCCATCATACAGCATCATGTTGACAATAGCTATAATTCTGATTTGTTATTCACTCCCACTGTTGCCAACAAAGGCCAGTACATATTTTATAAGAGTGCAAAGTTACTGGGTATTATATAAGCCGTATTATCCGATTTTACAGAACGCAGTACCTTCAAAAACATGCTTTATGTCACATCAAAACCATAGTTATGTTTTATTCTATTCACTGTTTAATAATTTACATGTGCAGTAGTTCTTGTCCCTCCACACGGCTCAAATAGCTGTGGTAAAATTAAAGGAGCAGAGGAACGACGGACACAGAGACGCAAGATACAAACCCAGGATATAGCGAAAATAAAGACTATATTACTCACCTCCCCTAAAGTGGTAAATTTAAAGTGCAGCATTTCACCCACATTATCCATGGAAATTGTCGTCCGGAAATAATGACTCCAGTCCACAAAAATCGTGCTATTAATCCAGTTTGAGGCGTTCTTCAAAAGTAAAAAGATGAAAGCAGTTCCGCACTTGTGTCTGTTTACATCCACACAGCGCACGGATCGAGGTGAAGCTGCAGATTAGCGATAGTGACTCTACTTCCTGTGGACTTTATCGCCAAACTTTTATGCTTTAAAATCCTGTATCTGAACTAAAAATCACACAGTTTTGATTTGTATCTAAAGTGGAAGTGCAGAGTCTGATCTCTGAACACTTCAGAGTCTCAGAGCGAGTGGTTTTTCTGCAGACAGGAAACAGCTGAGGCCATCACAGCCTCACAGCTTTAGATCCTGAGCTCCACACACAGATCCTGCTGCAGACTGTGAGATCAGAGATTTTACGTCTTTTACGATTCTCCTCATGTCTGTGATGTGCGCCTTTTGTCACATTTAAAAAACGTTTAAATCCTGTCGTGTTTACTCAAAACAGTCAAATTGGAAGCTCGCTGCTATTGTTTGTAGCCTCATTTGAACTGATTGTTAAAGTTGTAGTTTACGATCCCCAAATCAAAGACTTACCCTAAAGTAGCCGTGTTTCCCCAGATGCTTCACAGGAGGGAGATGCTCAGAAATGATTCAACAACAACTCTAATAAATGTAAATATGATTTATTTTACAGATAATAGAGTCAGCCAATTAACAGACAATTTGAGTCTGGATCCCCTTAAAGCCCAATGCAGGAAGACCCAGAATGAAGGGTGAAAGTTACATTTATAGTTCCCTAGGACATCCCACTTTTACATCTGGAATTTCTCAAACAAAGGCTTAAACACAACCCCCAACCATATAAGATCTAACATGCTTAGTTATCACCAGGTGTCCCCTGTACTTTTACCCTCTTAGGCTCCAGAACAAACGTCTAGAGACCTCAAGCTGTTTCACACAGACCAATCTTACTTTTACAACCCAACCATTTGTCCCACCAATTGTCCTTAGGGGGCACACCCTCCTAACCTCTGACCCCTTAATGCTCCAAACTAGTAGTCCCACAGATGAGATAACAACCATCAAGAGAAAGGAAAATAAAGTATAATCAGCAGTATACCAGATACCACAAAGTCTTGTTAAAATATGCTAAGAAATTGTTGTTGAAATACCTGGAAAATGCGTTCCACCTTCTTCCACCTCGTTAACAGCTACATTTACCTTTTATTTAGTAGAGTTTGGAAATTTCATGTCTACAATGATCCACATGATTCTAGTGAAAGAGTATTGAGTTTAAAAACACAGTGGAGCACTTCCTGTATTACCACATGACGTCACAAGGTGGAACAGAGACTGTCCTGTTTAAGAGAAGAACTCAGCTTAAATATACAGGGTTTGTGTGTTCAACATGTGTGAATGAAACAAAACACAACTCCAGGTCTGTTTTTGATGAGGAAACAACATTATAACATGGATCAAAAAATAGCGAAATATGGGGACTTTAATGACACTTAAATGTAAAGTTTCAATTAAAAAACCACAGAAGAAATCAACACCCAACTGCTTTTGTATAAGAGCCTGTTATAATAAGGCATTTCCCTGTGCCGTCTTTGAGCTTCTCCTCAGCTGAAAATAGACTCACAATAAAAGAGAGAGAGGATTAGCACGAGGCAGCTCCCGAAATCACATTTTTCCATTCTGACTGTTGCAGCACAAATAGGTCAGGAAATACAGAGATGCTCAGTCAACAAAGCAGCAGACTGAATATGAGTCTGAGCCTGTCAGATGAGGTCGAGGGTCGATCACTGCACAGATTTCAACAGATTATCAGAGGTTTTTTAACATTCTTTGCACCAAAAGTCAATATTTTAGAAAAGAAATTATGACATCTTCACTTTTTATTCCGCGTTTAGAGTTTTGGGGAGGAAATCTGCGTACATACGGTGGCACAAAAGTGTGTGGAGTTCGATTGGGTTTGTATCTGTGCTGCGAAAAACAAAACAGTCATGGCTACCGGCAGCAAGGATATTCTGTACATTTGTTGGGATGTGTTTGTGTGTTATATTATAGTTTATTGTTTTTCTACTTTATTTTCCATCCATCTTCTCCCACTTAATCCGGCTGGGTCGCGGGGGCAGTTTGCTGCCCAATCCTCACAGCCCCTGACCCCCTGAACCCCTCTGCAGGTGGAGCCCACAGGGGGGTGGACGTCATGGTCCTTGATGTTAGTTCATAACGGTGTTTGTCTACATTCCGCTCCAAGTCCTGCAGCATTTTCCTGATGTTGTGAACCTCTTCACTCATACGGCAGTAAAACCTTTCTGATTCTGATTCTGATTCTGATTCTGATTCTGATTCTGATTCTAATGCCTCCTGTAGGTTCATTAGAGCGGCCAGAGAAGCCTGAAGGTTCGATGCATGGAAATCATCCGACATGTTTGTTTCTGTGCACTGTATGTATGTCAGTCAACTTTATTTGTGTAGTACTTTTCCTACATTGGAGATGTAGCACAAAGTGGAGAAAAAGTGGAGAAAAATGATTAAAAACAACTGCAGCCCCGCCCCATTGTTTCTCCCACATTTATAACAGTTTAGACAGAAAAAAAATACAACATGAAACATAAAGCTCGTAAAGGTTAGAATAAAAATAAAAATGTAAAGCTAAAATTAGATAGACTAAGTAAAATATTAATTATTTCATTTAAAACAAATATACTAATAAAATGTATTTAATTTAAAACAAGTAAAACTTTCAATTAAAAGCTAAATTCAAAAGATGTGACGTAAACACATACGCGACGTTTTGTGTCTTGTGCAATGGAAACGGAAACGCTGCGGCGCAGCGGGTTCAACTTTTCCACTCCGGAGGGGGTTTCAGATATTTTAAGACCCAAAAACACGTCACCGTCTGAAAGAAAAGCACTTCCCATAAAATATTGTGTCGTTTTTACCTGCAGGTGTTCTGTAAACGGGCTCTTAAAGGTTCACTGTGGAACCTTTCTGGTGTAGGATTTGTCAGATGTTTGTGTCCATGTCATTGCTTTGTCTGGAATGTTTCACAGTATGGCATTAAACCTTTCTATCATCATGGAGACCAAACTAGACCAAGTTACAGGTCAGATCTGTGGAGAAGCGACGCCACTTTTTTAGGTATTTTTGAGGCATTTTTGAGCTATAAAACCACCTGTAATTGAATAAAAGTAAAGGAGAGCTGTTTAAAGTCACACCGTGGAACATTCCAGGCAGAGTGATGACATATCCATAGAAACAAGCAGGTGACGGAGCCCGAACCAAAAAGCTGAGGGTCCGTGCAGCTTTAAGACTGTACAAAGGATAATCTGGCTGCATTGTGGCGCCTGGTTCTTCCCACAGGTTATGAATGGATCTTTAATCTGATCACATGGACAGATCTAAGTGGATTTGCAGGTCCAGGACACACACAGACAAGAGGAAGCCTCTTTAAGTTTGACTGCAGAGAGCAGGTCTTAACCATAAGTCTATTAAAGCACCTGTATTACACACAATGGACTCCTGTGGACTCCTTCAAGCCATGTTCAAATATTCTTCCCTCAGACCTCAAACAGACCTGGAGCTGTGTTTTCATTCACACATGTTTGAGTAATGATATCGCTTTGCCTTGGATGTTCTGCAATACGGCATTACACAAATATAGCCTGTATTTCAGTTACAAGTAGAGGTTTGTGTGAATGAAACAAAACACAGCTCCAGGTCTGTTTGCGATGAGGAAACGAGATTAGAACAGACTAGAAAACAGCACAGTATGGGCCCTTTAAGGAGGTGAAATACAGCGGTCGTGACATGGAGCAGATGCTCAGGGCAAACAGAATATGAACGGTCAAGTGTGTCGACTTTTCGCTTTACCCCTGGTACTTTAAAACACATTATTTTACCGACACTATAAATTTCTCCAAAGGTCTATGAGCATAAAATGGTGTGGTTAACGGTGTGTTTAGACTGATAACATATTTTTCGTGCAAGCAGTTTTTTTTGTTCCTGGTTTTGGCTTTTCCGTGCAAAAGAATCAGACGCTCTCACATACAATAACTCCCCGGTGTTATTAGAGGAGACAGAGCTTAAGTGACTTGTGCCATTTTCCATGTGTTTGAGCAAAGTTTTTCTTGTCCTTGTACAATTAGGTTGTGACTTAGGTCGTTTTCACACTGTCACGAGTTTAGTCATCGTGAAAGAGCATTTGCTGTGAGAAGCACACAGCTCTGCTCTCACTCGGTGGTGAATGTAGCCGACCTCGGGCCGTCCACAGTGACCGTAACAGAGCTGGAACTGGGTACAAAAGCTCAGATCACGTATATGTGTATGAATGGAGCTGTGGAGCCGCTGTGTGACACGGTCGTCTGATGTGGACATTTGGATCAGATTCATATCAGCGACACGACTCCTCCTCCTGCCTGTGTGTGCACAGTGAGTCTGGGTCTGTGTCGCTAAACGAGCTTTTTCTCCTCTGCCACCAGTGTGTATGGCAGGTGTGTGTGTGTGAGTGTGTGTGGGGGGGGTGTTTGTGTGTGTGTGTGTGTATAGTGTGTGTGTGTATAGTGTGTGTGTGTGTATAGTGTGTGTGTGTATAGTGTGTGTGTGTGTATAGTGTGTGTGTGTGTATAGTGTGTGTGTGTGTGTATAGTGTGTGTGTGTGTATAGTGTGTGTGTGTATAGTGTGTGTGTGTGTATAGTGTGTGTGTGTGTGTAGTGTGTGTGTGTAGTGTGTGTGTGTATAGTGTGTGTGTGTATAGTGTGTGTGTGTGTATAGTGTGTGTGTGTGTATAGTGTGTGTGTGTGTATAGTGTGTGTGTGTGTGTGTGTGTGTGTGTGTGTGTGTGTGTGTGTGTGTGTGTGTGTGTGTGTGTGTGCGTGCGTGTGTGTGTGTGTGTGTGTGTGTGTATAGTGTGTGTATGTGTGTGTGTGTGTGTGTGTGTGAGTGTGTGCGTAGTGTGTGTGTGTGAGTGTGTGCGTAGTGTGAGTGTGTGAGTGTGTGCGTAGTGTGAGTGTGTATTTGAGGGGCTGTGTCCAGCTGAACTAGTTGTTTCTATTGGACAGTTCTCTGATCAGCTGATTTCTCTCACGTGTCTCGCGGTGTGAGTTTGGGGTGAATACACAGACCGTTTATATTAATGGACACAGCTAACGCGCTGTCCGCCGCATTCCAAACAGGAAGTGCTCCAGGCGGCTCTTCCGGCCACAGCTAACGCGCTATCCGCCGCATTCCAGACAGGAAGTGCTCCAGACGGATCTTCCGGCCACAGCTAACGCGCTGTCCGCCGCATTCCAGACAGGAAGTGCTCCAGGCGGCTCTTCCGGCCACAGCTAACGCGCTGTCCGCCGCATTCCAGACAGGAAGTGCTCCAGGCGGCTCTTCCGGACACAGCTAACGCGCTATCCGCCGCATTCCAAACAGGAAGTGCTCCAGGCGGCTCTTCCGGCCACAGCTAACGCGCTATCCGCCGCATTCCAGACAGGAAGTGCTCCAGGCGGCTCTTCCGGCCACAGCTAACGCGCTATCCGCCGCATTCCAAACAGGAAGTGCTCCAGGCGGCTCTTCCGGCCACAGCTAACGCGCTATCCGCCGCATTCCAGACAGGAAGTGCTCCAGGCGGCTCTTCCGGACACAGCTAACGCGCTGTCCACCGCATTCCAGACAGGAAGTGCTCCAGGCGGCTCTTCCGGACACAGCTAACGCGCTGTCCGCCGCATTCCAAACAGGAAGTGCTCCAGGCGGCTCTTCCGGCTCCTTTTGACTCTGGCTCCAATCGACTTCGGTTGGGATTTAGTGGCCCCTGTCTTTGTAACCGCTGCTGTGAGGCTCATCATTTTGGTCTTAAAATGTTTGTATTAACCTGCTCTACATGATCCTGAATTTTTTATTTAGCTGTTTTGTCCCTAAATCAAGATACACTGGGAAAAAAACTATTTCTAGGTAAGTTAAAATGACTTAAATTAAGAACATTTTATTTTTTTTGAGCAGATTCAACTTGACAAGTCAAATTATCTGCCAGTGCTTTTTGTCTTAATTCATGCAACATTCCATTTTGTTTCTTATTTAAGTGCAAAAAGTTGTGGTTTTACTTATTTTAAATGTAGCTACATGTATTTCCATATACAAAAAGTCTTATTCCAGTGGCAGATAACTTTGTCAAGTGAAATGTGCTCAAATCATGATAAAACGTTCTCAGTTCAAGTCATCTTAGCTTGACAAGATCTTTTTCTTGCAGTTTATGAACATAAATAACGGACCAATAAGATGCTTTAGCAACAGCTTTGATTGACAGTGAGTGCGTTTGGTAAGAAGTGCGGCACATTTAACAACCTCAGTCATGATTGGCTCTTGCGACTGCTCTGACACACACTTTGAACGGAGCCGAACGCTGTGGGCGACGTCACACTCGCTTAGTCCATGTTTTTATAGTCTGTGCGTGAATGATGTGAGGTGTGTGTGAACGAGACCAACCCAAAAGCGAAGCAAACAGAACTACAGTGCGTCTAGTGCACACTCTGTCACAGTTCTGCCTATTGTCTACATGTTCTTCCCCAGTCCGGCTCCAGGTCTGTTCCAGTCCTCCTTTTGCTCCCTCCCTGTTCTCCGACACCTGTCTCTCATTCCCTAGTTATCCCTGGGGAGCCTATATAAGCTCCTGGTCTTCACTCAGTCTTTGCTAGATTGTTGACCTGTGAACACCCATTTTCTAGCTCTGTATCTGAAACCCTGTATCTGTTGTTTGCATTTGAGCAACTCTGAAGTCCCTGAATCTGAGTTCTTTCCCTGCCTGTTTTCTTGTTGAAGAGATTCCCAGTTTTGGAGGATATTTTAGTTCACTTTACAAATCATATAATTCCTTTGTTGTTATCTACCTGCCTTGCCATTTAGGCCTTACCTTTTGTAGGACACTTTCTGTTGTACTGAAATAATACTTTGTGTTGGATGGCATTCTTTGTGTTACATTTGAGTCCTGTGCTCCTGCGTGATACACTCGCTCCAAAGAGTGCAGTAGGATGTGTGAAAACGCCCTTAGAGAGTGACTTACCATGGACAGCGTCTAAAACAAAAGCCAAACTTTAAACATGGGTTTAAAAATAAGTTATTTTCGGTGCATTTTCAAAGTAAATTAAAGGTCTAAATATGTTATATGTTAACAGTTAATCCCCCATTGAGGTAGAATAGCCCCTCTTTTAATCATGTTAGATTATTATTGCAAATTACAAAGAACAAAATGTAAAATAATTAAGCATTTTATACCTGTCTTATTAAATAAACACAATATTTCTTCTTTAAGGACCCCACAGTTACGACGACAGTAACTAGTATGACTCCCAGCAGCTGCTCCTTCTCTTCTGTGCTTTATTGTACAGCCCGGGCCATATGTGGCTCCTATATGTTCACTATTTACATGTCGGAACATCTCTGGAGGTAATTTATGGACTTAAGGCTCCATGTGTTTGCACTGAAGTCTGCCTGCTGCTCCCTGTAAGTAATGACAACATAAAACTTATTTATAACACGGGACAGAGACGCATGTGTGAGACGTGTCCTGATACATGCAGAGGTCCTGCTGTGAGACTGAGGGAGCGACACTGGAGCTGATGGAGGAGGAGGAGCAGGAGATTATAAAAGGGGTGTGGCATTGGTTTATAATGGGTTTATGAGATGACACTGGGCAGAAAACTCGTCTAAAGCTGCATGGCTCTTCTGACAAACTGACATATTATTGACAGGCTGTTAAAAATGTGTATTTATTAGGTCTTCCATTTGTACTAAAAGTATGAAAAGCAGCAGAAGTTCTGCCATGACACACATCTTCTTTAGACCATAGGGGCTTTCAGATTTCAGGGTTCTTGGAGTAGAAAGAGATACAGCTGAAGTACCCAACTTTTTTATATTTATCACAAATGAGTTTTTTGTTTTTTTTTGCTGTTTTCATGTAATTAGAAAACTGATCTATGCAAACTTGTAATAAAAAAACCATGTGAGATGTGAGTTGATTAATTCTGTTTAAGGGCAAATCCACCTAGTGCCTCCGTTCAGTTTAATTTCTCTCCAGTGACTAGTTCAGGAATCAGAAACACTCTGCGGTTTGCTAGAACCCTGGAAGTTATAGGACCAGAACCTGAGTGGTGATAGACTCCACAGGCATCTGCACACAACCAAATGGCAGCGATTGGTTAAATAAAGAAGTCCCCTCCTACCGTCGAGTGAACGAATCCTAATGCTGTGAGGACTGTTTCCATGAAGTGAAATCAGCTGATGAATCAGGATCGGTCCAACCTGCATCATACTTTGATTTTGTTTTTGTGAGAGACACAAACTCCTTAGACAAATTTAAATTTAAACTTCCTCCTCTCACTGTAAATAGATTCAACACAAACACTTTACACATCATGTTCATTTTTATTAGACTAATTATTGATTCTGTTCGCCTTGAGTTTATTCGGAAGAAATTTCAGCATCAGTTTGTGTGTAAAAGATGTGAACTTGTCTAAACCTGATCTGGTCTCAGAAGCTGAGCAGGGCCTGGAGAACTTGGATGGGGCATCAGGTTTACAGTGGGGCAGCAGTGACTCTAGTGTTGTGTCCTTTAGCAACACACGTCACCCATCTTGCATAATATAACTGTGTTGTGTCCGTGACTGTTGGTGGTGGTTGGAGGTGCAAATTGTGGCTGCCTTGTTTTCTTCAGTCTACCCCAGGGCAACTGTGGCCACCCACAGTAAAAAAAACAGTGTGTGTCATTTCAAGTACTATGTGACATCACATATAACAGCCCTGATGACAGCAGAAGTGTTTCTGATCCATAGTCCGTATATATGAGTGAACAGAGCTAACCCGTTAGCCGCCGTGTGCCAAACAGGAAGTGCTCCAGGAGGCTCTTCGGGCTCTTTCCTCCCACTCTACATGACCCTGAATTTTTTTTTTCTTGCTATTTTGTGTGTCAGAAAAACCCTCCTCATTACGGTTAGTGTCATGAGCCTCATTGGAGCACCGCTGAATGCTGTGGGTGACTCCGCTGATTTGCCCCTCCTAAATAACATTACAGTCAGAGGCTCACTAGCATTACCAACAGCTAAGTAATAGTATTAAAAGTGATTTGGTGTAGAAAAGTGCCGTATAAATCCTGTTTGTTTTATTTAAGCCGAACAGACAAAACAGGAGAGAAGAGAAATGGCCTGAACACGGTGTGAAGATGTGTGTCTCTGAACAGCCTTTGTCTGGTCCTGTGTTTGTGATGAAGTGACTCATGACAGACGAGTGCACGGGCGAGCGGGGAGAAAAAGCTTGCGCAGGAAAGAGTGATGGACGAGAGCGAGAAAGACGAGTGCGAAAGAAGAGACGCAGCAGAAAAGAAAGGATATGTGCTGCCTGTCCAACACTGTTCATGGAGTTAATAAACTGCCCCAGAGCAAAGCATCATGGTCATCAATCACTCCAGAACGGGACAGAGGAGGGAGGGAGAGGAGGAGGGAGCGAGGAGAGAGGAGAGGGACATGCTGAATGGGTCAAGGACTGCAGAAGGAGAGAGAGAAGCAGAGAAAGGAGGGGAAGAGAGTGCAGGACGGGAGAGGAGGAGAAAAAGAGAGTGACTGAAGCAGGACATTGGCACTGGGTTAAGGTCTGTAAAAAAAAAAGAGACAAATATAGAAAGGAAAGAGGAAGGACCAATAGAGGGAGGGATGGGAGCGAGAGAAAGAAAGAAAGAAAGAAAGAAAGGAGAGAGTGGTACAGGTGAGTAATGCACAGTGGCACAGTGCACAGGTCTCTGGAGTAAGAGGACGTCTCTATAGCACAAACTTGTTCCCCTGAAACACAAACTCTTCCTCCTCTTTCCTCTCTCTCTCTCTCTTCCATGCCTATCTCTTCTCCCCTCTTTCTTCTTTGTCCTTTTCCCTCCTACTTCACTTCCCTCTTGTTCTCTCCCTTCCTTCTCTCAGGTTTTGCATATTAAGTGACATAATAAATCTATTGTTAAAAGTCTCTCCTCTCTCTCCTCCCCACGTCTCTGCTCATTTTCCTTTCCTTCTCTCTCCTCTTTCTCTCCTCTTCCCTCTCTTGGAAGTGTTATTTCATGGCTTTGCATATTTTAAGTGACATAATACATTGTAATATTGTTAAAAGTCAAAGATCCTCCTCTCCCTCTTCTCTCCCTCGTTTCCTTCTCTCCTCCTTTTCCTGGATGTGGGATTTTATGCATTTGCATATTTTTAAGTGACATATAATAAATGTTCAGAGACTAAAGTTTCCTTTTCCCTCTCCTCTCTCTCTTCTCTCTCTCTTCTCTCTCCTCTCTCTCTTCTTTCCCTCCTCTCTCTCTTCTCTCTCCTCTCTCTCTTCTCTCTCCTCTCTCTCTTCTCTCTCTTCTCTCTCTCTTCTCTCTCCTCTCTCTCTTCTTTCCCTCCTCTCTCTCTTCTTTCCCTCCTCTCTCTCTTCTCTCTCTTCTCTCTCCTCTCTCTCTCTTCTCTCTCCTCTCTCTCTTCTTTCCCTCCTCTCTCTCTTCTTTCCCTCCTCTCTCTCTTCTCTCTCTTCTCTCTCCTCTCTCTCTCTTCTCTCTCCTCTTTCTCTTCTTTCCCTCCTCTCTCTCTTCTTTCCCTCCTCTCTCTCTTCTCTCTCTCTTCTCTCTCTTCTCTCAGTTGGTTTTGCACATATTTAAGTGACAAATAACAAATGCAGTGAAGTGACATTAAAAGTTCATGTTAAAGGTCAAAAGTTTCTTAAATCTAAACAGTAAATCTTGTTTTAAGAGATTTATACTCAGTGACTGCTGAATATGTAAAATTATGAAGCTTATTTTAAGAAAACATTATTTTTTCTTATGTAGTTTTTATATCTATAAACTATTTAGAACTCACAACACAAACTAAACAAATGTTAAGATGGAGTTTAAGACATTTTTTCTGGATGTAAATCAGTGGATCTCGGACTGAAATTGTCCAGAATCTCTGAACCTTCTGTTTGTGACATGGAAAGATTAAAGGATTTAAAAGTTTTAGACGAGTGCTGCAGTTTGTCAGTAAGTGACAATTAGTCTTAAAATCAGGAAATAAAAAATGTCATTAAGATTCATGAACTAAAATCAAGAATAAAACAGTCATAAAAAAGATTTATATTCTAGTTTTAAGATTTATTCTTTGAATTAGTGTTTTATGCTTTATTTTAGATCACTTTAAACTTCGATTATTGCTTAGAATAAGTGATTTTATCTTATTTTGATACGATATTTATGAAGGCCTGGATATATTTTATTATTTTAACTTATGCACTTCCTGCACAGTCGGATCATTTCACTTGTTTCCAGAGCATTTTAACTTAAAACAAGTGTTTTTTTCTAGTTTTAAGGAGGGATATTTTTGCAGTGTTTCCTTTCTTTCTCTCTTCCCTCTCTCTCTCTTCTTTTCTCATCTTTCTCTCCTCTCTTGATGTGTGGCTGCATGACTTTGTGTATATTTAAGCAAAATATAATAAAACCTCCCTCTTCTCCCTCTCTCATTCTGTCTCTTCCTCCTCTCCTCCCTCTCTCCGCTCACCTGCTTCTCTGATAAATTAGCTTCTATAAATCTGCCTCGGCTCTGGGTGTAATGAGCGGCGTGTGGAGAATCGCGGTGAAATGGGCATTAAATTGCGCTCCGTGCTCCGCCGTGGTGCCCGGGCCTGAGTCGTGTCGGCGTACAGAACCACACGGGGCGCAGATGTTTGTGAATTCTTGTAATTTCTCTCTGGTCGCTAATAACAAAGTGTCTCTAACAGCCTTGTCTGGACGCCCGCCGGGAGCTGTTAGCGCAGTGGAGTCGTTGACGTGCTAGTTCCACTTTTACTTAGCTCCATTTCCACACATTTTCCTCATGATTTCATTTTAAAGGCTCCGTGTTCCGCTTTTTCTGATCTTCTCATCCAAGTTATAATGTTGTTTCCTCATCACAAACAGACCTGGAGCTGTGTTTTGTTTCATTCACACGTTTAACACACAAACCTGCACATTTAGGCTGTCGTGTGGTAATAAACTAGAATCATTTGAATCGTTTCAGCCCTGCAAATGCCAGTGTCTACTGAGCAGAACGTGAAATGTCACTGATAACTTAAAAAAACTACGTCTTCATGGAGGAGGAACATAACATTTTGAGCTTTTATTAAACAGACTAATAATAAAAGTTTAATCAAACACAACTCCAGGTTTTTTAATGAGGTCATGTTTAGCTCTTCTCGTTCAGGTAAATGCACTGCAAATTTCTGTGATCTGGCAAAGATTTTAAAACTTGTATCACTTTATTCATCATGTTTTCAGATCTATTATCTACTTACGAGTTCTGGGACTGATTTATTCTAGTCTAGAGGCAGTTTATTTTAAGATAATTTGTCAAGCAGAATGATCTTGCTGCACGGACAGATACTTTTTTCACTACTTTTAAGTCATTTGTTTATATCTTCAACTTTGGCCAAGCTTTTTGCAGTGTGCCACACTAATGTAATATAAAAGCAGCTATTTTAGAAAGAAAATGAGACTGAACGCCTGTATAAACATTCTAAAAGTGTTTGGTTGCGTGATAACTATAAGACACGCTGTGAGGGGCTGATTTTCTGTCAGATTAGGAGTTTGATGAAAACCACGTAGAAACAACAGCTCTCTGCGGCTTTTGCAGACAATAATAATAAAAGTGGTGCAGTATTAGACTGCTACAGGCAGTTTTGTGTTCAAAAACAGTGTGTACTTTCAGAGACCACTGCAGTTTCAAGTACTATGTGGCATCACACACGACTGCTCTGAATGATTGTTTCCGATCACAAACATGTGGCTGCAGGAGGCAGAGTTTGAAGTGTGGACACTGAAGTTAAACTTCATCTGAACTTGAACACAATCTGATCGCAGAGAACCGAGTTAGCTGAAGTGCTACACGTGCTCTGCAAAAACTGGCCAAAATTTAAGATATAAACACTTAAATATATCAGAAAATGACTTAAAAGTAGTGAAATTATCTGTCAGTGCAGCGAGATCACTTGACTTGACACGTTATCTTAAAATAAACCTCTAGACTAGAATGAAGCGTCTCTGGTGATGTTCATTGGCTGGAAATAAGTGTTTAGATCAGGGGTGTCAAACTCATTTTGGTCCGGGGGCCGTATGCAGCCTACTTTGATCCCAAAAGGGCCGGATCAGAAAACTCAGTTCTCTCTTCAAGTTATTGTATTTTTCTCCGTGTCTCGTAGTGGTGTTTAAGATTATATTCCTCGAGCAACGCCACTTGTTCCAAACACACTGAGCACAGATTTCCCATTCACCTCTGTCAACAAATAAGAATTAGACTATTTTTCTTGGGAAATCCTGAACTCAGCATCTGCTTTTCTCATTTTTGACATTTTGCTGATGAGGGTCACGGTCGACAGTCAAAGCGATCGATCCTTTAAGAGCGTTTGGAAAGAGGAAAGTCTTCATTTGTGCTGCTCTGGTGGGAGTCATAGCGTGCAGAAACGCCGGAGACGCTGCTATGCTAAACGGTGCAGAAAATTAACAGAAAAATCTGAAAATTTTAAGTATTTTAATAGAAAAATCAGCCGAGGGCCAGATTAAAGGTCTTGGAGGGCCGGATCTGGCCCCCGGGCCGCATGTTTGACACATGTGGTTTAGATGCTAAGTTTTAGATAAATGTACTTAAACCAGTTTATAATTAGTGTTCATGGCCTGATAAGAAGTTCTCAGATGCCAAATTCGAGATAAAATGCTTTAAATTTTGCTAAATTCTAGATAAACATACTTAAAACAAGTTGAATGGTGTGAATGGCCTGATAATAAATTCAAAGATGCTAAATTCTCGATATAAGTAAATATATATAAGTGAAATCAGTCTTACCTGATCTTAGTCCATTTATACTTATCTAAAAATAAAGTGTTGCAGGGGAAAACTATGGTAAATGGATTGTAGTTTGTTTTAAACATTTATTGCCTAAATTTAAGATTTTCTGACTAGTTGAATCATGGAGGAAATATATCTGACATTTTTAAGTAGTAGATTCAACTTGACGAATGAAATGATCTGCCAGTGGAATAATATTTTTATCTTAATTCAAGCAACATTTGATTTTATTTCTTACAGTGCAAGTGCAAAAATCTTATTGCACTGGCAGATAATTTTACTTATCAGTGAAATGTATTTAAATCATGGTAAAACTTTCTTAATCCAGGTCATTTTAGCTCGACTAGATTTTGTTTTTTGCAGTGTACAACCAATTCAGAACTAATGAGTCGATAATAAATGTGAAAATGAGATGAATAACCTGAGAGAAGTCTGAAAACCTTGGCCAGATCAGAGAAATGTGCAGTGTGAGCTGATGTGCTCGATCACAGACTCCTGAAAATGTTTAAATCTACTTTCTGTTTTTTTTTTCGTCTTGAGTTTTCAGGCCGTCTTAAAAACGAGTGAAACTAATACGCGTCATTCTGCCAACCTCTAATCATTCCTCCATAGACGTCCATGCAGTACCCCCCCAGCGCGATGTCACTGCAAACGACGGAGCGTGCGTCCGTCCTCAGATCCTCCCGGTGCAGAAGTACAGTCATCTGCCCACACCGGTGCCCCCAGCTCCTCTGCAGATGCCGGAGACGGGACCAGTGCAGTGGGAGCGGGTTAAATATAGCTGGTGCTGTGCCCTCGGAGGCCTCTTAATAATTGAGAAGGCATCTGCTCCAATTAATGCGTCTCTCTAAATGGAATCCCTATTTAAATGTTGTGTAAGTGGGTCACTCGCTCCTCGCTCGTCTCCCTCGCTGCGCTCTCCGTGCGGCGTAACAGGGAAAATGAGCTGCCTTCTGCTTTAAATGCTTTGTAGGCTTTCGGAATCATCATCGGGGATATTTAGCCGGAGGTTTCTCAGGCACTCGCACACAAGCACCCAACTCAGGGACCGGCTGATTTCTACAGTAAGAAAAGTGAAGCTGACGACCTGAGAACTTTGAGCCGCTGTTTTATAGCAACAGAATGTGCCGTGTGGACCTGAAATAACCCGGAGGTTCAGTCAGCATGAATACATTTCCATCGTGTTATAAAATAATAGTACAGAGCAGGGATGGCACGATTAGTCGACTAATCGATAATTGATCATTAAGAATTTTGTCGATCACGTTCTTTTTTAATCGACAAACTGAATGCAGGTGTCTGTGCGTAACGTAAGGAGTCGAGGCTGCGTCTCACAGCACAAACCCTGGAGTTTCAGACTCACAGTCTCACGTTTCGGCTCTGGCTCCTTGGAGATCCCTATATCCCCCAAAGAGTGCGTTTCCCTGCACATCAGTGTCCCGGGTATGATCAGGTTTTTTGAGTATCTCAGTTTCATCATGGTGCAGGTACATGCAGTGTCCCTGTTACTGCAACAGTTGAGTGCCCATGGGTCCAACAGACAAACACTTTTCAGTCTTTTCATCACAACAGCAGCATCATAACCCTAACCCAACATAAAGTGAGTGAAATGACCTGAACCTGCACTCGTACGACCTGCACACGTGTGATCTGTGAAAACATGAACATCTCCAACGCGACATACGCACAGAACAGACTCAGCATCAGCAGAACATCTGTCACAGAGAGAACACTCATATTCACTGAGTCACAGAGAGAACACTCATATTCACTGAGTCACAGAGAGAACACTCATATTCACTGAGTCACAGAGAGAACACTCATATTTACTGAGTCACAGAGAGAACACTCATATTCACTGAGTCACAGAGAGAACACTCATATTCACTGAGTCACAGAGAGAACACTCATATTCACTGAGTCACAGAGAGAACACTCATATTTACTGAGTCACAGAGAGAACACTCATATTCACTGAGTCACAGAGAGAACACTCATATTCACTGAGTCACAGAGAGAACACTCATATTCACTGAGTCACAGAGAGAACACTCATATTCACTGAGTCACAGAGAGAACACTCATATTTACTGAGTCACAGAGAGAACACTCATATTCACTGAGTCACAGAGAGAACACCTTTTTTCAGCCTTTACAGTTTATGCAAACAAATGTTTAAATCTGCATTAAACACATTCTGATCTCACACTGATGAGGCTCTATAGTGATTATGGTTTATATGTTGTAGAGTTAAGTTTATTTATGCAGATTAGTAATAATAATGATTTATAATTTTAACATAAAAATGTTCATGATTAATTAATAATCGATCGTTAATTCTCCCAATGAGCGATTAAGAAAATGTAATCGAGTGCCCGTCCCTAGTACAGATTACAGATTACAGATTACAGATTACAGATTACAGATTACAGATTACAGATTACATGACATCAAACTGCAGCAAACACATGCAGCACTAAAGCAACAGAATGGTGTCTGTGGCAGTGATGTGGATCTATTCAAACATCTGGAAAAGGGTTTTGTGATCTGAAACCGTCTTAAGTTGGACGAGTGGCTGATCCGCTGCTACTGCAGCAAAAAACATCCTCTGTATTTTTCCCATAAATCTTAATGTAAACACAAACTGCCTTTGTTCAGCTGACAGGAACCTACAGCGTTCAGATTTGGTGTTGATTTTTGCCTGTTTTCAAACCATAAACTTTTTGTCAGTTTAAAAATCTGCAGGCAGCTTTTAAAACTTTAGCTTCGGCTCATTCTGCTCTACTCCAGATACTAATCTGTGTGATTTTAGTAAAAAACTGGGACATCCCTGGTTTGTGGTGTGAAATTAAGAACAATTGTTCACACTTGGCACTAATGTGAGTATAGTCACATTTTCTTTGTGTTTTGTCATTTTAAGCAGCTTTTCTATATTTTACCTCAAAACATGTCAATGTTTGCCTCTCTTTACTGTTGGCAGGTGTCAGATTGGTCAAAAACAGGGACACCAGGGACATTTCTTGTATAAAACTGGGACAAATCACTGGTTTTGGATAAATCTGCTGGGACAGGGGACACAGGGCTCAAAAGTGGGACTGTCCCGGGTGAATAGGGACGTGTGTTCACCTTAGTCTGCGCGAGAATAGACATATTTATAACCGCTAAAGGCTAAACTAGTATCAGGTGCCGCTGAGCTCAGCCCGTTCGCTCACAGTCGCCCATGTTGAGGCCTGGGGCAAAAAGCTCGTGAAAATATAGTGAAGGGAATTCAAGGCTCCTATTCTAATAAAGAGTCTTTTGAACTGTGCATCTAAATGAGGCTTTTCCTCTCTGTTTTCACCAGCTCTTTGCTCCTCCCGCCTTTCTCTCGCATCTTCTCCAATTCTCCTCGCTCTTCTTTGCTCTCTCTTTCCCTCTCCCAGTTGGAATCTCTTTCTCTTCCCCTCTTCTCCCTCTTTCCTCTCTCCCGCTCCTGTTTTCCTTCCACTCCTGCTCTTCCAGTGCACTAATGATGTCTCCTGCTTCTCCTCTCACTGCTCAGAGGAGTCACCTGCTCCACTGACAAAGATGGAGTATTTCCCCTGAGCGCAGTGAAAGCGCTCTGCCCCTGCTGGTCACGAGACGCCGCTGCAGAGGACGACTACATCTGTGACTTCGAGCTGTAGCTGTTCCCCCTTCGCACGAGTTGTATTTGGAGAGATTCGTGCATGTTTGAGCAGTCTATAATCGCTTATTTTCAAGACGCCCTATTGCTCATCATGGGATGTAAAGACCAACATTTACTCAGTTACATTCACTTAAAGTATATATATTTTTCCACTGAAGGCCTGAGTGCAGGTGTCTCTTTCGAGTAAAGAACATAGTTATGGGTACTTGTTGGCGCTGTTTTTTCCTCTGGGCGTAGAACACAATGCACGTTCATGTTGTAAAAAACAAACAAACAAAAACACACAAAAAATCTGCGGAACGGCGAGGCAGTGAAAGGTGTTTTCAGACACAGAAATCAGTGGATCTTGTTTCTTTTATTAAGTTGTTTTAGATGAATATTGAGATGTAAAATGTCCAAATGATAACGTCATGATCCACAGCTCTGGTATATACATGATTCAGGATTATCAAGTCATGTTTTTCCAAGTCAGTTTAATCTTTACGCAGACTACGGCTGTGTCCGAATGTCCACACTATCACCTACTTAGGGCACTGAGTAGGGGTCACGCTGTTTTTAGGGGCGTCCGAATGACCAGGAGGTAGAAAAAAGTATTGAAAAGTCGTGGGCATCAGCGAGTGGACGCAACACGAGTGAATAAAAGCACTGGTTTATGGCACTATTGATCCGCGATTATGACTAAAACACGTTCTCCCCGTGTCTGGACGGGTTTCCTCCGGTTTCCCCCATCAACCCAAAACATGCAGCACCTGAACTAACATCAAGGACCATGACGTCCTGTGGACTCCACCTGCAGAGGGGTTCGGGGGGGTCAGGTGCTATGAGGATTGGGCAGCTGCCACCACGACCCAGCCGGATTAAGGGGGAGAAGATGGATGGATGGATGGATGGATAATTAGATAGATGTAGATAATTTCCACATTTCAGACATAAAGCAAATAACCCAGTCTGTTTGTGTGAGATCCAGCGTGACAGGAACTTGCCTGGTTATTACGAGTCCATCAAAACGTGTCCCAGTCTTCTCTGATCTAGAGTGACCAGATTTTCAAAAAAAATTGGGACATCCCTGGTTTGGGGGTTGGTTCGTAATAATAAAACTGTGAAACAATTGCGTAATTAAGGGAAATTGTTTTGCATTCGGCACTAATGTGGGTCGGTTTCAGTTGTTTTCTTTGTGTTTTTGTTGTTTTGAAGCAGCTTTTCTGTATTTTGTGTCTCTTTACTCTCTCTTTACTCTTGGCAGGTGTCAGATTGTTCAAAAATAGGGACACCTGCATCATTTCTTGTATAAAACTGGGACAAATCACTGGTTTTGGATCAATCTGCTGGGACACAGGGCTCGAAACTGGGACTCAAATCCGTCCTGGGTAAATAGGGACGTGTGGTCACCCTGCTCTGATCAGGAATCAAGTTTAGCAGACTTTTTTCACCCAGATGCCAGAGTTACATGACCCAAAAGTAGTGAGCGTCCGAATCTCTCTGTGAATGTAAACAGTGCGGGTCTGTGTAGGGAATGAGGGGTTAGGGACTAGGGTGGACATTTGGACACAGCCTATATCAAGCGTTACATAAATTACATAGTACATTTTAATAATTTAACGAAGTTTCTCTGTGTGTTCAGAGCCTTCACGACACTCGGTGCTGAGCGCATTATGGCCGCCTCCCTGTGCAGTCGAGTGTGTTCGTGTTTGTGTGCGTTTGCTCGCGATCGCAGATGTGAAGCTAAAAATAGTTGTGCGGTGTCCGTGGCGACAGAGAGACAGAGCGAGTGCTGCTGACTCATAGAGCTGACTCGGGACTAGATTGATAACACAGTCCCCATTGTACAGCTTTTTGTCTCCAGTCTGCACCAGTATGTCTCTGTTTTAACTTTAGTTCCACTGTGAAAGCACCAGTGGAATATGTACAGGTGTTTTTGTACTACAAGTGGAAGGTAATGACCCATATTTACTCAGTTACATCCACTTAAAGTCACTGTGTCCATGTAGCTGAGCAAAATCCGTCTGACTCAGTACATATACATTGTAAAAGCAGCTGTTAGGGTCATTTTTTAGCATAGCAGTGATGACCAAATTCCACTCCGGACTCTGAAAGTTGTGAAAATCATTTATAAACCCATCACAGTGGATAATTAGGATGCTTGGACTTTGTTAGGAAAGTGATAAATAATTTTGGACTGCTGCACTTCTGTTTTAAGGTTTTAAGACAGTAAAAATGAGGTACAGCATCTTTAAATAACTTTTAAAATGTTCCTTAATTCAAAAGGATATTCATAATGTTTGATGAATTATGTTGACTTGATCACTACTGAACATTTATGCCTGTGCTGTTCTAGGGTAAAGGTCCTTATTCCCTGAGGGTTTATTTCGTTCATGAAAACCGTTTATGATAAATAAATTGCATTTAAAAGGGAAGATTCTCAGCTTTTATTAAATTGCATCATGAAATTTGATGAAATGAAAAATGAAATTTGTGTCCTGAAAATGAGGACAAAACAACAACAAGGACAGGAGAATACTGGACAAAATCTGGACTATTCTGGACTCTCCCTCCCACCCCCTCCACAAGGTGCTGGCCAATCAGAGGAGCTCTTTCAGCCATAGACTGCGGCTGCCGCTGCTCCACTGAGAGACACAGGAAATCTGTCCTGTCGCCATCAAACTGTTGAACGCTGCACTTTAACTCACAAACTACTCAATCCTTTTCATCCTATTCCTGCTCACACATGTATATAGTCATAAATATGTCACTGATGTAAATAATTTCCAGAGAGAGCTATTTTATCTTATTGTATTTAGCTTATTTTTGTAACTTGTTCGATCTACAGGCTCTTGGTCGGTTGCATCTGTAACAAAGAAAATCCCCTCGGGGATGAATAAAAGTAATTCTGATCTGATTCTGATCTGAACAATACTGTACTACACAGCAACAGGCAGGAGACTCACTGTTGTGCTGCGCAGCAACTGGGATAAATGGGTTAAATGTGCTGTTGGTGTGTTTCAGAGGACATCACAGTGTTCTATAGACCAGTGTTATTTAAAACAGATGAGGCAAAGTCAAATTAATATCGTTAAAATGCAGATTTTTGTTGCCATACTTTCCACGACATGAACCAATCCGTACCGCTGCCTTTTAGGCGTCCGGAGCGACGGTGGAGGTTCTACCTTCTGAGGGTCAAATTACAAGTCAGATCCGTGAAGAGAAGAGTCCATTCACACTGTCACTTTTGGTGGTCCATCACTTGCTTGTTCCAGTGGATATGTCATTGTTCTGTCTAGAATGTTCCACAGTGCGACAAACAGCTCGACCTTACATTTATTCAGTTACAGTGTAGCTGCGGGGTCTTAAAAGTCTTAAAAAGGTCTTAAATTTCATGTTCTAAAATTAAGGCCTTAAAAACTCTGAAATTATGTTGTCCAAGTCTTATTTATTTCACAAAGGTCTTAAATTTCATTAGCCTGTTTTCTGTAAACTCACTCAGGCTGCAGAGCAACGTGAGACACTGTGAAAGTTTAGTTTGTCTTGTTAAAATGTTATAAATGATTTTTTGGCCCATTTTACAGGCAGTGCATACGACTAAACGCGCTCTGAATGAGATTTTATAATAAAAGTATTTTTGTTATTTAAAGCAGTGAGTAATGGTCATTATGAGATTTGGATCTGGTGTTTTTCTCCTGCATAATGGGTGCGATGTCGGTTTTAATTTTTCTTAAAAAGGTCTTTAAAAAGTCAAACCTGAGGATCCCCTGAATTACAAGTGTCCTGACCGGTAATTTAGTCTGGTTTGGTCTCTGATTAGAAAGATTTAATGCCATACCCTGAAACATTCCAGACAAAGCAAGAACATTTTAGAGAGAAAATCATTTGATGGACCCAGAAAAGTTACACAATGCACCTTTAAATTAAAACTACTGAATAAATACAAGCCACACTGTGGAGTTCCAGGCAAACAGTAACATCTTCATGGAGAGAAGCAGGAACAGAAAAGTGACACTGTACTTTTACATAGTTTTAATCTGTACGTTTTGTGTACGTCTTGGAAAACACGGGGGGTAAATAGAGTTGGAAATACTTGGTTGAACTGACTTCAGACTCGTATAAAAGTGAGTTGTAGATTAAGGTTATGGTTCTGACAAATGACTTCATAGCACAGTGGCTCTCATCTTCTCACCTCCTCCATGTCTCCGCCGCCGAGAATTGGAAACTCCAGCCTGTAAAGCGAAATTAGAATTCAAAAGAGCCTTCTCCCTGGCACAATTCTGTCTCATCCCTGTATTTAAAATGTGATAGCTGCAGACAGAGCGGGGGAGACGCGAAAGAGGAGGAGAAGAATGGAGGATGGAAGAGGAGAGGAGGACTTAGATAAGAAAGAAACAAAAGCTAATGCGAGACTCGGGAAACTAAGTGGAGTCACGATCGGAACAGACTCCAAGGCCAAAGGGTGAGCTGAAGTTCAACAGAAAATGGTTCCTTTGCCCTCCCTTTGACTCCGCTAACCTCAAATATGTCCTGATTAAAGATTTATCATGTTATTTTTTATTGATAGTGTAAACAGTAGTAGCCGGGGCGAGTGTGAGCTTACAAAGGCCAGAGTGAAAGAGGATGTTCTCTCTAGAACAGGAGTGGGAGAGCTCCATTGTTCTTTTGGTACATTTCAGTTGATAAAGAAGAAGCTGCATCCATTTTGAAAGGCTTTGGTCCAAAATTTCAGCCTTGATTTTGATCCAAAGCAAAACAATGTTTACTCAATACCAATTTTGATACTACAATCATAAAAAGAACACTGTGTTTGCCAGTTAGAATGTGAGTTTGAACACAAAAACGGCAGCTTTTCTAAGGTGCGTTGTGTAACTTTTCTGATGGAGGGTCCATCAAATGCTTTTGTCTTTAGGAAAAGTTAAGATACACGTTATTGTTCCGTCCTTTGTCTTCTGCATTTGCCCCGTCCTTCAGGGGCATCTGACCACAGCACAGTGCTGGGGAACCCCTCTCTAGATCCTGTGTCTTTGTTTCCACAGAACCTTCTTGCTGTGAAGCCTGAGTGCTAACCAACCCTCAGCCCTGTGCAGCTGTATTGATACTAGTTGTTTTGATATGAGGTTTTGTACTAGTTACCGTCTATGTATTGATATTGATATTTTTAGGCTGTAGTTTTGCTTGTATAGATTGATTACTTATTAGAGAGAGAGAGAGACCGATACTTTACTGACCCCAAGGAAGTTTTACACTGCACTTCTCAGGCTACGTCCACACGACAACGCTCCAGGATTAAAACACTTTTTTTTTTTTGTGGGTTGAAAAAAGATTGATGTCCACACACACGTCAGATCAATAAATATTCACATCCCGATGACAATGGAGTTAAAACGATGTAATACATGTGCTACACCTATGTGTGGTGCTATAAACAGGATACACCAAAATCTTCTTCTGGTGTCTTTCCTAGTTCTCCGCGGTAGTGGGTTTAAAAGAATCTGAAGTGGGTAATTGTGTGTGCGTCTCCACTGGTGCGACAGTGCAAATAAACTTAGAATCTTCCTCAGCACAAACTCAACTCCTGTGTCCGTCATGGTTGTTGTTATGGTTGTTACCGGTTGTTGTGTTTTCTTCTGGTCACGTGGCGATGACGGAGTCGCAACACCAAAAGCTGCAGTTCGCTTGTTCACATGACAACGTAACGCTCTCACAATTCTCCACTCTGGAATCTGTTTTTGCCCACCCGAAATGCTGGCTCCGTGTGGATGAAAAACCAAAATGAGTAAAAACGTGCTTCAGCCGAAGAACGTCGCGCGGACACCACCTCAGTCGCCTTTGCGTCTCAGTCAAAGGTTTCAGTGCAGTTTAACAGGAGGACTGGTCAGGTAAAAGTGTCCCCCCTCTGTGTGGCCTGCAGGAGGAACCAGGTGAACATAACGGGAAAGGCCTCGTTCTTACTCTGCTGTGGTGTTTCGTTATCATTTGCAGGTTCCAGATGTTTGTTCTGTGGTTATACGGTCAGGAGGCCTCGTCTGGTCTTGGTCAGGACTGGAGGATTTGATTGTGCCTGTTTTGGGTTGATGGGGGAAATCAGAGCTCCCAGCCAGACACCGGGAGACACATGCAAACTCCGCAAAGGCCTGGGAATAGAACCTGGAACCTTCCTGCTGTGAGGAAAGAGGAACCATTTCTGAAAACTATGTGTGCCACAGTTAAAAAAGATAAAAATCAGAGAAAATCAGAAGTGCAAAGCAGTAGTCGTGCATGGGGAATTGGGAAGCTTTTAGCGTAAAGGCGTCTTGAATGTAAATGACATGAATCATTCTGTGGATAAATGAGAAACAACAACATTTCTGACACGAGAGAGAGAAAAACGCTCTGAATACTTGTTTGTTGTTTTAAATAGTTTGTCCTTGTGAATTTGTTGCTGAAACATTTTAGCAGCTCAGTGAGACCGTGCCGGTGTTTGTCTCTTCTTTTTTTTCCCTCCCCGTGTCCTTCATGAATTAAATGTGTGTTTGGAAATTCACAAAATGTTTTATTAATCACAGGTTTGGGCGAAATGTTTGTAATCTTCCCTTTTTTGCAATTCTGATGGTTTGTACATGTTCAAAATGGATTCCAATTTGTCAGGACAAAGCATCATGAAAACGGTTGTGTTGTTGTAGTTCTTTTATTCTCACACAGGCCTGGAAAAATATTTAAGGGTCATTTTGAGGACAAGTGTCGCAATTTTTATTCGATTTTCAGTTTATGCTTTAAAGGGCCCATATTACGCTATTTTATTCATCTAAGTTCTAATGTTTCCTCATCACAAACAGACCTGGAGTTGTGTTTTGTTTCATTCACGCGTGTTTAACACACGACACCCTGCATATTTAGGACAGAAAACACTGCAGAAAACACCACCTTGTGATGTCATGCGGGTCCCCACTGTGCTGTTAAACTTCACACACCTTCACTCCAATCATTTGGATGATTTCAACCCCGGTTTTGTCAATCTCTACTGAACTAAAGCTAAAAGGGAACTTGAAAACTACCACTTCATGACATCATAAGGTGGAACGGAGCCTTTAGAGCTGTATAGATGTAGACTTATAATAAAGGATAATAAAGGATTAGTCAGACACATGTGAGTGAAATAAAACACAACCCGATATGTTTTTTTTAACATGGCTCAAAGCTCATATTACTACACATTAGTCTTACATAATATAGAACCATTAAAGCTCAAAGTCCACATATGAATCGTTTGAGTTGTTGTAGGGAGTATTATATTGTATAATAGTGAGTTGTACAGTTGTAGGGAGTATTATATTACATAAGGGTGAGTTGTACAGTTGTAGGGAGTATTATATTACATAAGGGTGAGTTGTACAGTTGTAGGGAGTATTATATTGCATAAGGGTGAGTTGTACAGTTGTAGGGAGTATTATATTACATAATGGTGAGTTGTACAGTTGTAGGGAGTATTATATTACGTAAGGGTGAGTTGTACAGTTGTAGGGAGTATTATATTACATAAGAGTGAGTTGTACAGTTGTAGGGAGTATTATATTGTATAATAGTGAGTTGTACAGTTGTAGGGAGTATTATATTGTATAATAGTGAGTTGTACAGTCGTAGGGAGTATTATATTACGTAAGGGTGAGTTGTTGCACAGTTGTGTCCATGATGAGAGCAGTTTGTCCGGTGTCCCCCCATCCCTCACTGTGACAAATGTCTCCAGCTCACAGTCGTAGGGAGTATTATATCCCATAATGGTGAGTTGTACAGTCGTAGGGAGTATTATATCCCATAATGGTGAGTTGTACAGTCGTAGGGAGTATTATATCCCATAATGGTGAGTTGTACAGTCGTGGGGAGTATTATATCCCATAATGGTGAGTTGTACAGTTGTAGGGAGTATTATATCCCATAATGGTGAGTTGTACAGTCGTGGGGAGTATTATATCCCATAATGGTGAGTTGTACAGTTGTAGGGAGTATTATATCCCATAATAGTGAGTTGTACAGTCGTGGGGAGTATTATATCCCATAATGGTGAGTTGTATAGTCGTAGGGAGTATTATATCCCATAATGGTGAGTTGTACAGTTGTAGGGAGTATTATATCCCATAATGGTGAGTTGTACAGTTGTAGGGAGTATTATATCCCATAATGGTGAGTTGTACAGTCGTAGGGAGTATTATATCCCATAATGGTGAGTTGTACAGTTGTAGGGAGTATTATATCCCATAATGGTGAGTTGTACAGTCGTAGGGAGTATTATATCCCATAATGGTGAGTTGTACAGTCGTAGGGAGTATTATATCCCATACTCACAGCTCACAGTCGATCACGTGAGCAACTTTTCGGCCCCGTTTGTCGGTCACTACAGAAACACTGGCGCCTTTCCCCATCTGTGAGTCTGACAACATGAACCAGTCTGAAAAGAAGGATCTGAAAACCCGCCGCTCTCCACCATCGCCCCACACAGGAACAAACACCATCAGCTCTGCCCTGCGCCTCTGCCTCACACAGATCAATAACCAATGCATTTCAATTTACACTGCACCTCCACACACACACACACACACACACACACGCACGCACGCACGCACGCACACACACACACACACACAGACACACACACACACACAGAGTTTTTCTACATGTTTCAGCAAAAATAATCTCGCCCCACTACAGACATATTGTATAAGCAGCTCTTGAGGTCAAAATAAACTCGCTGTGTCTGTCTGAAGCTAATTATGTAGCATTTATATTGTCCGACAATCAGGAAGTGCACGTTAGCCTGTTAGTTGTGAGCGTAACTGCAAAACTCTGATCTCTGAAAATTGTAAAAAAAAACTCAGGGTGACTCATTCGAATGCTCTGAATGCACAGGGTAAGTCTGGACCACTGCAAAGTTAAAGTGCGTATGAGAAGTTTTGATGATTCTCTAATTTCTACTTAATAATCGTAAGTGTAAGTTTTAGTTTTATGCCAATTAAGAAGCAATTTGTGAAGAAAAGTTGGAAAAAAAAAGTTGAAAATCTATAGTCTGTATATATGAGTGGGCTAAGCTAACCCGTTAGCCGCTAACCCGTTAGCCGCCGCATGCCAAACAGGAAGTGCTCCAGGAGGCTCTTCCGGCTCCTTCTCTCCTTTTTCCCAGTGACTTACATTAGGATCTTATCGCTCGTCTCTGGACCTGCTGCTCTGAGCCTCGACATTTTGGTCTTAAAATGTTCATATGAACCCGCGACACAGGGGCCTGAATTGTTTTTTTCTCTATTTTGTCCGTCAAAAAAACCCTGTTCATAACATAGATCCTGGCTCCAGATTTGCCCTGTAACTGTGGCACCGTGAGCCTCATTTGAGCGACGCTGAAGCTGTGGGTGACGTCACTTTGTCCACGTCACAGTTTTCGTTCTTGTTTCCTCATCACAAACATACACGGCGTTGTGTTTTGTTTCTTTCACACACGTTTAATACACTAATCCTACATTCTGTTCCAGCTGAAAACACTCTGGTCCATCCAGGAAATGCTCCACTGTGTTTTTAAAGTCCATACACCTTCACTAGAATCATTTGCATAATTCAAGCCCTAGACTTGCCAATCTTTACTGAAATAAAGGTAAAAAGATATCTTGAAAAAATGACTTGAAAACTACCACTACATGACATCACAAGGTGGAACGGAGCGTTTTGAGCGTTGGAGACGTAACCGGACCAATGATAAAGATTTGCTCACAACATGTGTGAATGAAACAAAAGTCCAGGTCTGTTTTTGAGGAGGAATCAAACCACTTTGTGATTCACCTCAAATCTGGAGTCCATTTGGTTAAATATTGGACCTTTAAAATGAACTGGTGTTTTTCATGTTTTAAAGGAGTAAAAATAAGAGCGTTTGTGCAGCTCCTCGTGTGTCGTGGGCGGAGGTCCTCAGGCCACACATCCCTCACTCTGCGGATGAATAAAACAGGAGCGACTGAGCTGACAGAGGGAGAGAGAAAGAAAGAAAAAGGGAGAGGGGTGGCAGAGAGAGAGAGAGGGAAATAGAGAGGGGCAGGGGGATTGAGAGAGAATGAGAAGAGAGGGAGTGGGAGAGAGAGAGAGACGGACAAAGTGAGAGGAGAGAGAGGGGTGCGAGTGAGAGGGAGAGAAAAGGAGTGGGAGAGAGGGGGAATAAAGGGAGAGCTAGGAGAGAGGGGTGGGAAAGAGACAGAGACACAGAGAGGAAGAGAGAATGGGGGAGAGACAGGGGGAGAAGGGAGAGAAAAAGAGTGGGAGAGAGTGGGGAAAGAAAGGAAGAGAGAAAAAGTGAGAGGAGAGAGAGATGGAGAAAGAGGGGTGGGAGAGAGACAGAGATGGAGAGAGAGTGAGAGGGAGTGGAAGAGAGGGGGAACAGAGGGAGAAAGCATGGAGAGTGTGTGTGTGTCTATGTGTATATGTGTGTGTGTGTGTGTGTGTGTGTATGTATGTATGTGTGTGTATGTGCATGTGTGTGTGTGTATGTGTGTGTGTGTATGTGCATGTGTGTGTGTGTGTATGTATGTGTGTATGTGTGTGTATGTGCGTGTGTGTGTGTCTATGTGTGTGTGTGTGTGTGTGTGTGTGTGTATGTATGTGTGTGTATGTGCATGTGTGTGTGTGTATGTGTGTGTGTGTATGTGCATGTGTGTGTGTGTGTATGTATGTGTGTATGTGTGTGTATGTGCGTGTGTGTGTGTCTATGTGTGTGTGTGTGTGTGTGTGTGTGTGTATGTGCATGTGTGTGTGTATGTGCATGTGTGTGTGTGTGTGTGTGCAGTCAGAACGCCTGTTTTTCTAGGTATTTTGAGCTCTGAAACCACTTGCTATTTAAATATGAGGTAGAACTGTTTAAAGTTATACTATGGAACATTCCAGGCAAAGCTCACATCACAAACCAGGGAGACGTTTGGAAACACAGAGACAACTTCCAGTGGAAGTAAGACTGACAAAATGTGGGAAAAATGAGAAAATGGCCCAGTTTTCTTCATCTCCGTGTCACTGTAGTTCTGTTATGTTCGGAAAATCAACGATTCCAACCGTACCTCAGTTTTCATCATTTCCCCACTGACGCACGACTCCGAACGCACTGGGAACATGTGATTAGAAGAGACGAGGACGCCAAAGTCCAGATGATTCCAAACAGCACATACGTCTGCAGGCTTCATTTTATCAACCATCACATTTACTTCAGTGGGTTTGATCAGTGTCGGGAACTACACAGGAAGTTTTCAAACGTCTTCCCGGTTTGTGACGTGAGCATAAACAGAGCGTGAACAGACCTCCAACCATAAAGTGATGGTGTCGTGCACCTTTGAGCACATTTAACTGGTAAAACATTATAAGTATATCTTAAAGAGGGGGTATTGGACTTCTGTGGGGTCTTTTCTGCAAACACACGCTAGATTCAGATCACCACGTTACCTTATTTGGTTTTGAAAACGCCACATTCGCTGAAAACATCACATTAACTGTGCCTTTGCCCCCTGTGCTAAGTCACTCCCCCTTCAGAGCACCATCACAGCACCATCACCACACTCCTCACTCTGGCTCAGGAAACTTCTGCACGTCGCATCAGGTTTGTGAAGTTGTCGTATATTTGACGCTGTTTAAATCCAGACTCAATACAGCTGTGCAAATGACTGAAAGGTTTTCACTTTTCATTCTGCGCTCTTCTCTCTCGTTTAACGTCTCTCTCGTTTTAATTTTATGATGATAATTTGTGTTTTGATTTGTTTGAATTGAGTTTATTTCTTATTCTAATTGTGCTGTACAAATAAACCTTCCCTCATTATTATGTACGGAGAATCGCTGATGTTTTATTTACATTCATTTGTCAACTCAAAGATGCACGATGAAACTTTTCTGAAGGAGGGTCTGTTACCTTTTTGTCTCCACGGTGATGGTATTGCTTTGCCTGTAATGTTTCACAGTGTGGCATTAAGCTTAACTCCGTAATCTCCATGGAAACAAGCTGGACACAACGTGGTACTCATTTTTCTGTTCTTAAAAAACACCACACAGTTACTGCATTTTCTGAGCAAAGCCTTATTCCGTTATACTCCTCCCTGCTCGTACTTGAATGCACTTTACCCATAATGCTTTGCTGGTGTTCAGTAGTTTTAGGAAACCTGTTTTGCGGCACTTTCTCTCTGATGATCTGACGTCGCTCCTGTGTGGATGTAGAGCTGCGAGCGAGGCAGAGCGGAGCTTAAAAAGACAGTACAACAAATGAGAGGCCGGGCGGGGTCAAAGAACGAGTGTGGGGCATGTTTAAAAAAAGAGAAGAAGAAAAGAGGAGGAAGCCGGTGTAAAAACAGGACCCTGGAGAGCTCCACTGTTCACGGAGACGTCTCAGAAGACCCGCGGACGTGACTTTTCCCAGGTATTTGAGCAAAGGTTATGTTGTAGAAGCAGCTCTTGGTGTCAGAATAAGTCCGCTGTGAACTCTCTGTATCTAATTGGCGTCAGAGTATCAGAAAGTGCGCTGTTAGCATGCTAGTTGTTGCGAGCTTTACGGTAACGACAAACTGCTCTGGTCTCTGGAAGTTGTGGAAAGGCTTGTGAATGAATTACTGTGAATAATTAGGGTGCTCAGAATGCATAATTTTTTTATTTTTTTTTACACTTTTAAGAGTTGAAAAAGGTGAAAAAGTGAGTGATCGGTGCAAACTGACCACGTTTACCAGAATTTAGCCTCAGAGCAACTGTGGCTGCAGAAGTACCACCGCTGTAGACATTTTAAAGCTGTTTAAATGTTCTACTGATTTACAATATTCATCTGTTTTGATTTTAGGACTGTTTTCCTGATCAGAATTTATTTTTTATACATTCTACAATTACACCACATTTTTATCTACAGGCAGTTTATTGTAACAGCGGTGAGTCACTGCTGCCTTCAGGCGGCTGGGAAAGAACTTCGGTTTTAGTTACCAGATTCACGCGTTTCGTGATTTCAAATTTCACCAGATTTTTACCGTCTTAAAACATGAAAAACAGAGCTAGTTCCTTTTTTAAAAACTTTATTAGAGCAACACAAGAACACAACTCATATAGTAAAAATGAATATAAGTTGAATGAAATGAATCAACACATTTAAATTCAATTTCTATATGACTTACATAACAAAAACATGTCTAAATAGAGTATTTCAATAATAATAAAAAATAATAATAAAATAAAATAGATACAAAATAAAAGATGTAATAAAAATAGAGGGAAAAAATAAAACAATAAATACAGTTAAAAACACAAACACACCGTGAGGTATACGTATACACAAAAGTACAGAGCTTAACTGTCCACATTTACATTGTTAAATTCCTTTTCTAGGATCCACGGCAGGTTCAGATTCTCTAAAATGGGTTTTTATACCTTCTGAAGTTTTGAGCAGTGCCTGACACCTCGTACCTCCAGCTCTCACTATTGAGCTCGTTTCTTTTTAACAGTTTGCAGTGGTCCAAAGTTATTCCTCTCTTCACCGCGAGGAGCTTAAAAGTGCTTTTCACACCTGTTACGCTGTTGTTATGATAAATTTAACAACAGTGGCTCAGTTGGTCAATAATATATATTTATAAATCCATCGTGGTGGAACTTGGACCTCATGACTTCATGTGGGAAAAGGCCGACTCACATAAATAAGCTTTTATAATTCTATCTCCATTTTATCTGATAAATGTTAATTTAAGCTTAAAATAGGCCAAGTAAACTGTACTGCACTTCAACACCGTGTGCCCTTTTTTGGACCCTCACCCACAGTTTGAGAACCCTTCTTTAAGAGAACTTCCACTGGCACTTTACACAAAACTGTGAAGAAGGTGGGTCTGGTTTTTAAACCTGTTTTTTCAAGTTCCACTGGAGTTACATTCTCCTATTCACCCCCTGCACATTTACCAAACACATCATGACAAATACAGATGCATTTGTGTGTTTTTATCAGGCAAACTTCCACTACAGCGAACCACTACACTGAAGCGTCTTTGTGTTACCGTGAAAAGCGCTATATAAAACCAATGTATTATTATTATTATTATTATTACATGTCGTGGTAGACCTGCTCTGTGCTGTACACCTGCTCTGTGCTGTACACCTGCTCTGTGCTGTACACCTGCTCTGTGCTGTACACCTGCTCTGAGGTTTTGCTTCTTCTAATCAGCGTGCAGGGAGAGAGCCAATGTGCAGGGAGAGAGCCAATGTGCAGGGAGAGAGCCAATGTGCAGGGGGAGAGCCAATGTGCAGGGAGAGAGCCAATGTGCAGGGGGAGAGCCAATGTGCAGGGAGAGAGCCAATGTGCAGGGAGAGAGCCAATGTGCAGGGAGAGAGCCAATGTGCAGGGAGAGAGCCAATGTGCTCTATGCAGGGAGGAAGAAAATGGTCTCCAGACCAAGACCGGTCTGGAGTACTACACTACGATCTAACTTGGCGAGCGATTGGGAGATCGCGATCGATGTATTGGGCACTTCCGACGTAAAGAGCTTTGAGCTCCATTAAGGTGGAAAAGCGCTGTACAAAAAGTGACCTTTTACCATAAACCAACTAATAAAATTAATTATAATTAGATGGTTCAGCGCCTTTAATGATTCATTTGGGCAACTCCTAAACTAGCAAAGAAAACAAGCACACAGCTGCCAAATGCAAAGAGCAGAATCTCTAAAAATAAAAATAAAAATGACTCAAAGGTTGAAAACACCTTTAGTATTGTATCCATTAAGGGCAGGTAACTGAATGGCTCGTGTGTCTATGTTGTTCCAAATTTCTATAAAGCTGTTTTTAGTCCATTTGTGAGATGGCCCGGCGGAGGACAGCAGTCATTTCCTCGCTGTGTTGTGGATGCAAAAACACTCAAAGTAAATGTCAAATTGTCCCTAATGGAAACGAGTGTGTCCCCTGATGGATATGGGGCTCTGCGGGCTACAGCACCAGTTTACTCAGATTAAAAGTCACAGCTGGGGCATTGCATTACCGCAGGGGTGGAGGTGGAGCGGTGGAAGAGGAGGAGAGGTGGAGGAGTGGAAGAGGTGAAAGTGGAGTGACGCTTAGGGAGATAGAATCACTGTGAGAGGATGTAGGAAGCGAGGGAGCGCCGTGAGGAAGGTGGAAAGCGAAGGGACCTAGGGAGGAGGGCACGAGGGGGCGAGTGGATGAGGAGAGGAGACAGAGCAGGAGAGAGGAGGAGTGATGGGGGATGAGTGATATGGGACTTTGGGGGTTTAAAGGGCTCATTTTACGCTATTTTCTGTTCTATGATATAATGTTTCCTCACCACCAGCGAACCTGGAGTTGTGTTTTGTTTCATTCACAAGTTTAACGTATAAACTTTGCATTTTTGTGTGTTAAACATGTGGAAATGGAACAAAACAAACTCTCGGTATGTTTTTATGAAGACACGACATTATAGGGGACTGTAATATTTGACGAGTCCGGCCTGATTTACACAAAGGCGCCCGGAGGGAGCACAGAGGGAACAGCAGTGACGTCACTCCTCTCCCTGGACCATCACTCACTCCGGGTTTGGCAGGACCCACTCTCCCTCCTCTGGCCCACAGCCACTGCAGCTCCACTGGCTCCACTGCAGCTGAGTCAGCCCCAGGAGCAGAGACCAGACCAGAGACCAGAGACCGGACCAGAGACCAGAGACCAGACCAGAGACCAGACCAGAGACCAGACCAGAGACCAGACCAGAGACCAGAGACCAGTGACCAGAGACCAGAGACCAGAGACCAGACCAGAGACCAGAGACCAGACCAGAGACCAGAGACCAGAGACCAGAGACCAGAGACCAGAGACCAGAGACCAGACCAGAGACCAGACCAGAGACCAGACCAGAGACCAGAGACCAGTGACCAGAGACCAGAGACCAGAGACCAGACCAGAGACCAGAGACCAGACCAGAGACCAGAGACCAGAGACCAGAGACCAGAGACCAGAGACCAGAGACCAGACCAGAGACCAGACCAGAGACCAGACCAGAGACCAGAGACCAGTGACCAGAGACCAGAGACCAGAGACCAGACCAGAGACCAGAGACCAGACCAGAGACCAGAGACCAGAGACCAGAGACCAGAGACCAGAGACCAGAGACCAGACCAGAGACCAGACCAGAGACCAGACCAGAGACCAGAGACCAGAGACCAGAGACCAGAGACCAGAGACCAGACCAGAGACCAGAGACCAGACCAGAGACCAGAGACCAGAGACCAGAGACCAGAGACCAGAGACCAGAGACCAGAGACCAGACCAGAGACCAGACCAGAGACCAGAGACCAGAGACCAGAGACCAGAGACCAGAGACCAGACCAGAGACCAGAGACCAGAGACCAGAGACCAGAGACCAGAGACCAGAGACCAGACCAGAGACCAGACCAGAGACCAGAGACCAGAGACCAGACCAGAGACCGGACCAGAGACCAGAGACTGGACCAGAGACCAGAGACCAGAGACCAGAGACCAGAGACCAGAGACCAGAGACCAGAGACCAGACCAGAGACCAGAGACCAGAGACCAGAGACCAGAGACCAGAGACCAGAGACCAGAGACCAGAGACCAGAGACCAGAGACCAGAGACCAGACCAGAGACC
Organism: Odontamblyopus lacepedii; assembly: GCA_034769755.1. Lineage (NCBI taxonomy): Eukaryota > Metazoa > Chordata > Actinopteri > Gobiiformes > Gobiidae > Odontamblyopus > Odontamblyopus lacepedii. Next base: position 1,389,826 of record CM068358.1, on the reverse strand, counting down.
AGACCAGAGACCAGACCAGACCAGAGACCAGACCAGAGACCAGACCAGAGACCAGACCAGAGACCAGAACAGAGACCAGAACAGAGATCAGAGACCAGAACAGAGACCAGAGACCAGACCAGAGACCAGAACATAGACCAGACCAGAGACCAGACCAGAGACCAGAACATAGACCAGAACATAGACCAGACCAGAGACCAGACCAGAGCCCAGACCAGAGACCAGAGACCAGAACATAGACCAGACCAGAGACCAGACCAGAGACCAGAGACCAGACCAGAGACCAGAACATAGACCAGAACAGAGACCAGAACAGAGACCAGACCAGAGACCAGAACAGAGACCAGGCTAAAACTGTCCATCTCTGAGGAAAAGGAGCTGACTCCAGGAGAAATACACTAAGAGACAAACGGCCCTGTGAACTGTGCACATGAGCGAAACGAGCTTTAGATCACTTTGATTCTTGAGAACATGTTTAAAGACTTAGCGGAACTTTTATTTAATGTTTTACGGGTTGAAGAACACATATTATTCCAAACGGACCTTTTAGAGCGATGCATTGTTCTCGCACAAATCTCAAGTACCTCGAGTTGTAAACATTCAGGGCCAAATTTCAGTTCCTTGGCTTTAAATACCTGCTTCAGTCTTTTTACATAAATAAGTAAAGAAAAAATAAAATAATACAGACCGTGCAGGAGCTGGTATTGATAATGAGGTATTGGTAAAGTACTGGTACAGAAACAGTACCTGCTCTAAATAAACCAGAAAGCCTGTGATGCTGTCTGAACCCTGTACAACCAATAAACTCCTTTTCTATTTCATAACTCAAGGCTCAGAAATGATTATTAATTACTTCACACAGAGCCATTCGACCATGATGCCCTCCCGGCTGCAGCAGTCTGTTGAGAACGCACCAAAACCTCCGAAGCCAAAGCCCCGACTTTCTCAACCCCGAATTTAAGTAGGAAACAGTGTGTGTGGCCAGGCTGTGGGAGCAGGCGGGGCCCAAAGTACCAACAGGAGGATACATGACCGGGCTGTACTGCAGACTGGGGAGGGGAGAGGTACAGACGACAAGAGCAGAGACTGTCAAAAGTATCAGAAATCACTGATACTAAAACTAGTATTGAACTGAAATACTCACTTGAGCAGGAATCTAAATATACAGATACAAACCTTTTAGCTTCCGATTGGTCCAGTAAGGTTCATTCGGTTTTCTTGTCATTTATTTTAATAGATCTTGAGAACGTGTCTGGTCGTCTGATCTTAAATGGGACTTGGCGCTGTCGTCCTGCCTCCACCGGCTGGAGGACGGCGCCAAAACCCGTTTAAATCAGCTGACCGGACATGACATCACATGACCACTGAGAAACACCGTTAGTACACAGAAACAGTCGGGCGTGGACACAAACTGAAACTGAAAACAAACTAAACTTTGGTGGGAAAAAAATCTGTAAAAATCAATATGTTTAGAATGATGTTGAGCTGTTTTAGATCAAATATGAGAAAACACAGACTGATAAACACCTGTGGAGCAAGAAAGTAAGAAAGTCTTTATTATTATTCTATTGTCTAAAGAAAGAGGGGGATATAGAGTCTCTTAGTATTGAAATCGAATTTGAAATTGTATTATCATGACAACACTAGGAGAGAGGAGAAGTAAAAGAGAAGAGAAAGAAGATAGAGGAGGGAAAGAAGGAGGAGGCGAGAGAGAGGAGAGGAGGAAAAGGAGATACAGAAGCGAGAGGAGAAAGAAAATAGGATTTAGAGAGGAGGGAGAAGAGAGAAAAGAAAGAGAGGAGAACTAAAAGAGAGAAGAGAAAGAGGATAGAGAGGCAAGAGAGAAGAGAGGAGAGAGAGAAGAGAGGAGGCAGCAAATAGAGAGGAGGGAGACAGGAGATAGAGAAGAGAGAGGAGAAATAAAGGAAAAGTGACAGGAGAGAGAGGAAGAAGAGGAGAAAGAAATGAGAGGAGGGAGAGGAGAAAGAAGGGAGAGGAGAAAGAAAAGAGGTTATAGGGGAGGGATAGGAGGAGGAGAGAGAGTGGAGAAAGGAAAGAGGATAGAGAAGAGGGAGGGAGATGAGGAGAAGGAGAGAGAGGAGAGAGAAGGGGAGAGGAATATGAGATGTAGAAGAGATGAGAAAGAAGAGAGAGGAAGAGGAGAGAGGAGGGAGAAAGGAGGGATATGAGGTAGAGAATAGAGAGAGGAGGTAGATGAAAGAGAGGAGGAAGAGAAGAGGGAGCAGAGAGAAGAGATGAGAGAGAAGGTAGAGAATAGAGAGAGGAGGGAGATGAAAGAGAGGAGGGAGAGATGAGGGAGAAGGTCGAGAAGAGAGAGGAAAAGGGGAGCAGGATGCGGCGAGAGAGGAGGTAGAGAAGAGAGGAGGGAAAGAGAGGGAGCGACCTTCAGCTTCGCCCCGGCAGCGTGACAAAGAACTCCGGTGCCACTGAACTATGACTGCAAATTCTTCCCACTGCCGCCTCCTTAACGACAGAGCTAATTAATTTACACGGCAGTAATAAAAGAAGAGGAGGAGGAGGAGGAGAAAGAGAGAAAGAGAGGAGGAGGATTTTTCTCTCACAAATGATCTTACCTGAGAGACGTGTCATATGATGGTGGACTGTAGATACATGGACGTGTGTCTGTGTCATTTTCAAAGGAGAAACTTGTTGGTTTGTGGAGCTGAGAGGATTTAGAAAAACTTCAGTAGAATTATCGCAAAAGGAAAATTTTGAATGTTTTTGAGTAAACACTTTAGTCCAAATGGCTCATACTGTACGTGTCTGAAGGGAGCACTGAAATGAACACACCCTAGTTGTCATTTGGACGACCCTGGGTGTGAACAGGCGCCTAAATCATATTAGGAACAATCGTCATTGACTTATTTTTATTTACTTTACTCACACACTACCAGTCAAAAGTCTCATTCTATTTTTATATTTAGTCCTATTAAAACTGTAAATACACACAGGAGACTTCAAATATATGAAGTAAGACACAGACTATAGAAATGTGCAGTAAGTAAATTAAAAAAAGTGAAATAACTTCTATATTTTGAATTAAAATCCTCTAAATCTCAACCCATTGCTTTGTTGACTGTGCTGCAAACAGTTAAACCGTCCTGGCATTTTCCCGGGGTGTAAAGTATCACTGTGAATAATTAAGGATTATTTAGTATCTGCTCCTAAACCCTTCACAAACAGAGGCGCAGCACAAGTTCTGATCAAACCAAACTTTGCCAGTGCATTGAATCGCATCAGCATCGGCGCACGAGCTGTTTTTATACGCCCGTTGTAAGACGGGACGTATTATGGTATGGCGCTGTCCGTCCGTCCGTCTGTCTGTCTGTCTGTCTGTGGACACTTCAAAGCTTTGAAGTCTTTGAAGCTTTGTCTTCATGAAGAGGCAAAACATGTGGGGCATGCGCCGATATATATATAAGGTCTACTGTATTTGTGTATTTTATTGTATATTTTTGTATCGATCCATGCTGTAGGTCAGTGGTATCAATTTTATGTGACTTCAGGTTTTTTCACACTTGTTATCAGCTCTTATGCTGTATGCAAATGAGCCATGCGCTTTTAAGTTTCCTTTCTGTAAAACGTAAACAAAACAAAAAAGACAAGAAAAGCTGAAGAGGCAGATTCTGAATAAACATTAAAAGGCGACAGTCCAGGGCGTGTGATATTTCCACTGCAGCATGTTGTATCTGACAGACCTGCGCTCTCAGCAGGAGGAGAAGTTCCCATCTCCTCCCTGAAAGTCTGACTTCGCCCTTGAGCGGAAACTTTCTCCTCTTCAGCCTCGTCCCCTCTCGACTCTCGGCTTCAGTAAAACGTCTCCGTCACAAACTTTTGGGCTCAACATCCACACGAAGCGTCAGTCAGGTTTTTTTGTTCTTCCTCGCTGTGTGTGGATGGAAATCTCCGAGCGGAACCACGTCTGAAGAGCAGAGAGAGCGGAGGGAGAAAGTCCTGCTGTGGGTTTAGCTCCTGATGCAGATTTTTATAATGACGCTGATGAAACTGACACCGTATTATCGCCCAACCCTCCCGCAAACCCACGACACTTCTCCCTACGAGCTGCTGGATGAATTCTACTGAAATGGTTTTCACTTCATCTTGCCAAGGTCAAAAAAGGCAAACGAAGGTTCAAAACAAAGGGTGGCTGTATTTTATTATATATTTTTTTTATCTAATCTTTGGTGTGGAAAAAACAATATCTGGGTAAATTAAAATGACTTAAATTAAGAACATTTGACTTTATTTGAGTAGAATTATCTGCCAGTGGAATAAGTTTTTAAGTGTTTTTTTTTCTTAATTCAAGCAACATTCAATTTTGTTTCTTATGTTAAGTGCAAAAAGCTGTTGTTTTTCTTATTTTAAGTGTAGCGAGATGTATTTTCATATATTCAGTCCAAAAAGTCTTATTCCACGGGCAGATCATGTTCCTTTCCAAGTGAAATTTACTCAAATCATGGCAAAACTTTCTTAATTCAAGTCATCTTAACTTGACTAGATTTCGTTTACTGCAGTGAAGAAGAAAACGTGCGTCCAAACTTTTAAGCGACAGTGTAATTGCATCTTAGTACCAAACAAAAATATATCTGCTAAGTAGTAAAAAAAGTACAAATCGATCGTCAATACTCCGAAACGCAGAGGCGCTTCATAAACTGTGAGACCCTTGAAAGTAATTACGGTCTGAACTCGAGTCATTTTTTTTCTTTTCTGTTTTCTGCCCGCTCATAAATCTGCTCAGTGCACGATTTACCCACTGACCAAACACTTGCAGCTGGTTCAGTCTCTGCTCCATGTGTGTAAACTCTTGCTGTGCCCTTGGGCAAGACACTTAATCCTGTGCCCTGCAGTCTGATGGTACATGAACGGTTCCTGATGTATTTTAAAAACATGTCTGCTCAGGTTAAACAGGAGGTATTATGCAAGAACAATTATAACATTGTTCACTCATCAAAAACAGATTTTAGTCGTCACCATGTTCCTTTTTTGTTTTGAAGATGCTGTATTCACCCAAAACAACAAATTAACATGTTTTAGATGTTTGAATGAATGTTTTTTTGGACAGTAACACATAATTTAGTTTAGTTTATTAGTTTATTTGACAGGGACAACATAAAAACACATAAAAACATTGACCTAGACAGAAGAGGTAATATGTTTGTGCCAGGTTATAGCAAATATGCTAATTTCCACCTGCAGTCCCTGGACAGGCTGATATAAAATGGCAGATATGCCAATAAAATAACATGAAAAACAACTTACAAAATGGTAACTCAGTCCTAGAGATAAGATCAGTCACATTCATACATCACAACCACACGCACTACATATAAACTATATAAAACACGCATAGAAAATGACACATACCTACAGCAGACATAAAACAAAGATCGTGAATATTTCCTCATCAAACTGATGTTGACAAACTGTGTCCGACCGCCAGATCCTCGCGCGATCAGTGAGTGAAATTTTAAAACTTTCAAATATCGATTTTGACGGCCACACACAGAACAACCGGACGTTTTGGTGCTGGAAATGTTTTTATCTCTTTTTTTTTAATCACTTCCGCTCTAAAAGGATCTAACGCCAACACCACCCAGGCTCCCACAGGACAGTGCTCTGAAGGGGGAGTGGCTTAACATGGGGAGCAAAGGGAGGGAAGACTCCGCATCAAAAAACCAAAGTGAACCTTAAAACACTCGGTCACATGTTGTTTTCGGTGAATATAGTATTTTCAAAACAATAAAAGTAAATGGTGATCTAAATATTGGTGTTAGCGGTTAATAAACCACAGAAGTAAAGTCCGTCCTCTTTAATCTAAAAGAAAAGCTCACGTCAGACAAAAATGTAAAAGTCAGTGTTGAGAAAAAGCACCAAAAGACACGAGAAACGAGATATAAAGATGTTTGTTCAGAAGAAGTGACTGTGCTCAGTGTGCTGCAGCCGCTCTTCTGTAAACTGCATCTGGACTCGGTTCCATCCAAAGCTTCTCTTTCTCCACCACCCACACCGTCTGTGTTCTGTCCTCCCTCGTGTCAAAGGGCCCGTCTCTCGCTTTCTCTGCTCCCTCCCTCTCTCTCTCTCTCTGCTCCCTCCCTCTCTCTCTCTCTCTCTCTCTCTCTCTCTCTCTCGCACTCCGCTTCCTATTTCTTTTTCTCTGGTCCCTCTCCTTCTCTCTCACTGCTCCTATTATCTCTGCTCCCTTTCTCTCTCTTCTTTCTCTCCGCTCTCCCTCCCTCTCTCTGTCTGCTCTCTCTTCTCTCTCTGTGCTCTCCTTTCCTCTCTCTTCTCTCTCTCTGCCCTCCTCCTCTCTCTCTCCGTCCACTCTCCCTCCCTTTGCCGTGCTGTAAATGAGTGTGTTTTTGTGTCTGTGTGTGGACTTGTGAGTGTGTTCTCTTTGTGAGTGTGTGTGTGTGTCAGAGTGTGTGTGAGAGTGTGTGTGTTGTCACTCTGTGTGTGTTTGTGTGTGTGTGTGTGTGTGTGTGTGTGTGTGTGTGTAGTTGTCGTGGGTCGTCCGCACTTCGGACACGGCGGCGCACTAAAGTGAACGTCTCTCGTCCATCGCATCATCAGTCAGCGCCGCACTTTCCTCATCACTCAGACAGAAGCTCTTCTGGGCGCAGCCTTGTCACAAATGAGCCGTGTGTGTGTGTGCGTGTGTGTGTATAGGTGTGTGTGAGTGTGTGTGTGTGTGTGTGAGTGTGTGTGTGTGTGTGTGTGTGTCGTGGGTCGTCCGCAGGTGTAGGTTTGTTTAAGCCACAGAAGAATGGATCATCTTTATGCTGTGGAGTTATGCAGAGGCCTGTTCAGTGTCTCCATCAAAGAGAGGGATGGATGAAGGAGGGAGGAGAGAGAAGAGAGAGGAGGGAGGAGAGGGAGTGAGACACAGCGAAGATAGAGAGGAGAGAGGGAGAACGAGAAAGCAAGTAAGAGTGAGTGGGAGAGGAAAAACAGAAGAGGGGAAAGGGAGAGTGAGAAGAGAGAGAAAGAGAGAGTGAGAAGAGAGAGAAAGAGAGAAAGAGGAGGAGGAAGAGGGGATGAGGTGCAGATGGAGGAGGAGCTGATGCCCTGGAGCTGTTTCTGTGGCTGTGACAGATGCTGAGACGTGAAGTATCCAGAGACAAATACTGAACTGTTTCATATCAGAGCTTTTATGGACACACACACACACCTATATATGCACACCTATACACACACACACCTATACACACACACCTATATACACACACACACACACCTATACACACACACACACACACACCTATACACACACACCTATACACACACCTATACACACACCTATACACACACCTATACACACACACCTATACACACACACACACACACACACACACACACCTATACACACACACACACCTATACACACACACCTATACACACATACACACCTACACACACACACACACACCTATACACACACACCTATACACACACACACACACACCTATACACACACACACACACACACCTATACACACACACACACACACACACCTATACACACACACCTATACACACACACACACACACCTATACACACACACACACCTATACACACACACACACACACACACACACCTATACACACGCACACACCTATACACATACACACACACACACAGAGAAACACACGTACACACACACACACACTATTTCTACTAAACTAACTACTTCTACTATTTTTTGTGCTTTTTTAATTCCAGTAAAAACACTGAACAAAAGAACAGAAATGGGTTTAATGCCACTGAGAAACAAAACAGTGACGACCAAACAGAGACGAGCAGCTGAAGGAGCCACAGAGAATCAGTCAACTTACAATAATGATCTGGCTCAACCTTAAAATATCAAAAAGCTCATTTAAACACAACCGAGATATTTAATATACAAGTTTAAAATTAAAATATAAGACAAAAACAAAAAAAAAGGAAAACTAAATCTGATTTTGAATATATAAAAAAGTAATCAGTGACCTCATCCTGGCAGGTTTTAAAAGCAGGAAGTTGCAGTTTGGCTCCGCCCCCAACATTTTCAGACTTTTCCAGGGAAGGAACTCAGGAAGACACGGTACAGAAAACCAAATATGTCGTGAAAATTCACCAAATGAACCAAAAATCTCTGCAGGAGGTTTTCAGTTTAGGCACTGAAGATTTAGAAATGTGTTTTTTGTGCTTTTAGTTTGGAGTTTGTTTGTGCACAAAAGTCCCACATCAGGAAATACAGGGACAAACATTATGACTCGAGGCTTTTCTACTTCCCTGTGTGGATTTTACTCCATTTCTCGATTCATTTGAGCCTTTTTAATTCAATTTACGCTTTGCTAATGTAAGATTTTGACTGCACGATAATATGATCAGTTTTAAAGACGCATTATGTAACTTTTCTGGTCAGGAAGATGCCACCAGCTCGTGTCTGTACGTTTTCCCGGAGTGTTCCACAATAAGGCATTAATCATTTCTGCTCCTTCTGATTTTTATTACTCAAAATACACTAATCTGACCTGTGACTGGACCTGGTTGTGTTACCTGGTTGTTGCCATGGAAACAGATGAGTTTAATGCTGTACTGTGGGCTATTCCAGGCCATGCAAAACCGTCGCCTTGGACGCACATCTTTTGCAGAGCCTCAGAATGTGTGTGTATGTATTTATTTCCTTTATTTTACTTATTTTACTGGTATTTTAGGAGTTTTACGGTGTTGCTTTTATTGGATTTGACTGGTTTTATCGTTTTAGGACTGGGGTGACCAAATTTGAGCAATTTACATTTTTGTGGTCTTCATTTTATGGTCTCTGTGCAGCACTTTGGAAACTGCTTTGTTTGTTAAGTGCTATAGAAATAAATAGTTTTTGGGATGTATCTGAGAGGAAAGTTGCACAGTGTCAGGTCCTGTTTTGCCTTTTCTGAGCTTTAACCCAATTTATTCTAAAAAACAAATCTGGACTGTGTTTTGTTTCATTCACACACGTTTGAGTAACACTTTAGTATTAGTCAGTCTGCACCTCTGAAACTCAAAATACTCTGTAGTTTTTAATTAGTTTAAATGGAAATGTTGATTATAAAGATGTTTCTGTATTTCTGTTTGTGGAGTCAGATTAGTTAAATGGAGCTCAGGGAATGTCCAAATTTAAAACGGTTTAAAAAATGTTTAAAGATTTATTTAAGTACTTTGACACACTAATGAAGAAGCTTCTTTTTGAATTTTTTATTGTTATTGTTAGTTTGAAATGAACTCTGTAATGTTTGCAGTGGTTCATCAGAACAGTATAATGTAAATGTGACTTCGGGCTGTGAAGTTGCTGGTTAAGTCCTAATGAAAGACTAACAGGAAGTGAAAATGGACTATTTCTAACTTTGGAGAAGGGGTGGGATTTTTTGGGAGTTTTATACTTCTTCCCACTCATTTTCGGGCATGTAAACAAATTTGATCGTACTTATTTCGATTTTTTGTTTGTTGTATTTGGAGTTTGCACAGATGGTTTTGTGAACTACGCCCGAAATAAACCATAAACCGGAACAGCTCCTTTTAGCTTTTGTTTAGTAGAGATTGGAAATCCCAGGGCTGAAATTATTCAAATGATTCTAGTGAAGGTGTGTGGAGTTTAAAAACACAGTGGAGCACTTCCACATGACATCACGTGGTGGAGCAGAGTGTTTTCTGTTCGTGAGACTATGCAGAACTTGGTGATCACAAACTCTGTCTCACACTTTCTCTCTTTTCTCTCTGTCCCTGTTTCCTTCTCATTTCCCAACGATCATTTGTCATTCCCTGGTTGCCGCGGACTCTGAATCCCATAATGCATTGCTTTATCTGTACCGGGGGCCCCGTTTGGCAGTAAGCAGACACGCGTCCTATTTATCGCGTCTTCATCGCTGTAAACATGGCGCAGAATGAACCCCCAGCGCTCGGCGATTGGCAGCCGGCTGATCGATATCTGCAGACTGAACCTGCGCTCGCCCCGGTGCTGATGACGGGGGAGGGGTCAAAGCTAACGCGGTGATTTAGCGCCACACGCTCGCCGTGGTGTCCGCCCTTGGGCTGTCTGCGGGGCCCGGACCCGGAGATTCAGTGCGTTTTGTTTCCGTTTGATTTATGGTGCGACCTCTGCGTATGTGCTCACTGCGTCTTTGGAGCGAAGGAGGAAGGGGCGATCTCGGGTTTAGATCTTTACAGCGGCGCTTCTCAAGGTGGGGCTGGAGATGCTTTGGGTCATTTCACTTTTTTACTTTAATTCACATTTTTATTTCTATTTGTATAGTTGTATTTGACTTGGACTGTGGTAAGCGATCCCACTTTAAACGCCGGTTTTGTACTCAAGATTCCGTTCAGTAATCGTAGTGATAGTTTTTCTTTCTTTGGGACGGATCATGTGGTGGATCAGGTGCTCAGACCCGGGTCTAAACTCTCCTGAGACTCGGCCCAGTCATTTGTTTCCTTTATAATGGACACTGAGTTAAACAGCTTATCTTTTAGGTGTTTGGAGATGGACTCTGGACTAAGTTCCTCGGCCTAAACGGGGCTGGGGGATTAAAGGGCACTATCAAGTCCAGCATAAAAAATCAATAGGAGTGAGTTTGTGGCTAAAAAAAGAAGTTAAAAGGACGTCAAACGCTCGGAGGCGACTGTAGAAGCTTGTCAGAGATGATGGTCATCAGAAAAGTTGTTTGTTCGTGGATTTAACACCAAAATGTCCCTGGCGTCCATCAATAAAAACAAAATGAACTAAATCTAAATACTAAGGTGTTCATTTACCTCCAAATAGAGAGAAAATGTCCAAAAAGAGTTATTGCAAATACACCTTTTTTCTTCAGGTCCCAGGAGGATGTAACACAGAGAAACTTAACCTTTCATGTCTGAAGAAGAGCTTGACCCAAAACACTGTGGTGTCACTGAAATATATATATATATATTTTAAATGGGGACTTTAAAGAGCTGCAGTGCGGATTTCTTTAATAATAATAACACACATGATTTATTAGGCGCTGTTCTGGACACTGAAGGTCGCCTTACAACAACAAACACATTAAATATGATTAAAACATCCAGTTAAAGTGGAACAGTATTTAATTGATTGATTGTATTTAGCATTGCATTTTATTAGTATTTAGTATTGATTGTTTTCATATTTAGTGATGTATTGGACAGTATTTTAGTTGTATTTAATTGACCTACATTAGTTATCAGCTGTTCTCCCTGGAGACCTACAGTAAGTAGAAGGTTCTGGGTTGATGGAGGAAACTGGAGCCGGAGGAAAACCATCCAGACACGGGGAGAACATGCAAACTCCACACAGAAAGGCTCTGGGCAGCGCGCCGCCTCGGACAGTGCAGCTCTGGTGGTTTGGTGGAGTGAATAGGCCTCAGGTCTGAGCAGGTGCGTTCTGAGGTTGGACATGAAATGTGGGAGTGAGGAAGGAGATGATCCAGAGCAGAGCGGCAGAAGGGTCTGCTCCATGATGAAGAGATGGACAGAGAGCTGGAGAGAAGAGGAGGAGGAGAGGGAACAGAGAGCTGGAGAGAAGAGGAGGAGGAGAGGGAACAGAGAGCTGGAGAGAAGAGGAGGAGGAGGAGAGGGAACAGAGAGCTGGAGAGAAGAGGAGGAGGAGAGGGAACAGAGCTAGAGAGGAGGAGGAGAGGGAACAGAGAGCTGGAGAGAGGAGGAGGAGGAGAGGGAACAGAGAGCTGGAGAGGGAACAGAGGAGGAGGAGAGGGAACAGAGAGCTGGAGAGAGGAGGAGGAGGAGAGGGAACAGAGAGCTGGAGAGGGAACAGAGGAGGAGGTTATGGAGGTGCCGGGTGTTTTGGACGGTGAGTGAGGTGAGGAGCCAGTGGAGCTGCTGTTGTTTTTGTTCTTTTGCACAGTTGTCGTCTTTGGACACAGCAGGAAGTCACAGCTTCTGTTGGATTTGCACGTCTCTATCTCCCAGCATCATCTCACATGCGTCACGGAGAAAAAACAAAAAAACATCTGATTAGAGACACAACGGAGAGACCGTCTGGATTTGCATAAAAGTGGATAGAACAGCCAAAAATTGCGCTCAATTAAGAGTTAAAATCCAAGTCTAAGAAATTACACAATTACAATAAGACTAAAAAAGTACTAGGGGTAATAGCCTAATTGTCTGGATACAAAACAGATAAACCACGATTTAAAATGATGAGAACTTTGTACATCAGTTGGTTGAAATGGGTGCGTTGGAGGAGCTCAGCAGCCCCAGAACATAGAGGAAAAAAAGTCCCACACACCGTCTCACTTGCACATTGTGAGATTTATTAGGACCTATTTGCCTGATGTCGGCCTGGTGCTGAAACGCTGGAGTAGGTTCTAATAAATCTCATAATTTTCAACTAAGACGGTGTGCAGGATGTTTTTTTTGTTTGTTTTTTTTACTCTTTTCTCGATTTTTTAAATTCTCTGTTTATTTTATTTTTTTCTCTCTAAAGGACAGACCCCAAACACTTCAAAAAAACTAAATGTGTATCTGAAGGATGCTTCTGTTAGTGCTGTGAAAGAGTGAAACAGGATTAAAAGTGCAGTGTCTGAACGCTTCCTCTGAGAAGAATTGATTTAGTTTTTGTTCAGACTTTTTACTCTTTACTCTGAAATGCAGAACAAACCTGGTACTGTGTAATCTGTGCCTGAGTCTGTCTGACGTACACAGGCAATGCAGGCGAAGTGTGTTGCTCAAGGACACGGCAACGGCGCCTCACGTCTTGTCAGTCGGTGGTGAACGGCTGAGCCACAGCGCTGGACACTGCTGCTGTGTCCCTGAGCAACACACTTCACCGACCCGTGCATGGTCATTTAGCAGTTCAGATTTCAGTCTTGCATTGTGTAACTTTTCCGCCAACTGTTATTGTCTGGAATGTTTCACAGTGTGGCTTTAAACCAGGTTACAGGTCAGATCTGTGGAGAGGCGACCCCACTCACAGTCAGAACGCCTGTTTTTCTAGATATGTTTGAGCTATAAAACCAGCTGTAATTGAATAAAAGTAAAGTAGAGCAGTTTAATGTCGCACTGTGGAACATTCCAGGCAGAAAAATGACACATCCATAGAAATAAGCAGACGACGAACCCCCAACCGCAAAGTTACTGTTGTTTTGAATGTGCACTGTGAACTGAATCCTCATTTGGAAACTTAAATTAGAAATATAATTACATCGATAAAGAAAAAAGTTAAAAAAATAAATGGTAAATAATTTTTCTGGTCCAAAAGCCCCAATGATTAGTCCACAGATCTGCTTTGACGTTCTTCTGAAATGGCACTTTGGTTGAAACATCTGAGAGTCACAGCTCTGCACATCAGTGCCGTTTTAATTTTATTCTGTTTTAAATTTCCACAAACGCAAACACTGATAATACTCCCCGGGACGAGCGCTCGAGGAAACGCAGCCGTGTCAGTCTTATGTAACTGTTGCTTAAAGTCATTGAAAATACTGCACAATCACGACAATAATAACGCTGCTCCTTTTGTGGGTTTCGTTGGGGTTGCTATGGCAACAGCCCAGTGCAGGCCCAGGTTCAAAGCCTCTATAGAGTTTGTGCCGTCACATTTTCACACACTCTTGATCGCATTTTAAGTGTGGTTGAATCCATAGTCCGTATATATGAGTGGACTAAGCTAACCCGTTAGCCGCTAACCCGTTAGCCGCCGCGTGCCAAACAGGAAGTGAAGTCCAGGAGCCTCTTGGGGCTCCTTCACATTAGGATCTTCTCGTCCCTCTGTCTGTACCTGCTGCTCTGAGCCTCGTCATTCTGGACTTAAACTGTTCGTCTGAAGCCGCCACACAGGATCCTGAACTTTTCATTTCTCTGTTTTGTTCCTGAATCAAGATCTGAACAGAAATAACGGACCAATCAGACGCCTTCATTCCCCGAGGCCCCTCCCCCTAGCGTTAGCAACAGGTTTGATTGACAGCTCATTTCGTTGCTAAGTAAGTTCCCTTCCCGCTTTCCCCCGAGTGACGATTTCTGAAATAAAATGACCAAATATCTCAAACAGTCACAATATCTAATGTGACTAGAATCTGAACGAGCAGAATTTAACGAGCATAAAGTAAAGTGAATTTGGTTAAATTGTGACTCTGTTGTTGTTCGTACGGAACAGAACAAACAACATAAATCAGTGACTTAAACTATTTAAAGCTCAAAGTTTCTTCTTCTTGTGCAGAATCAGGTAAATCCAGTGTCCTGCAGGTGCAGAGTATCACATCCATAGTCCGTATATATGATGCATCAGCTCTGCCAGGAGGAGGCGCCACATTTAACCTCCTCACTCATGATTGGCTCTTGTGTTGCTATGATACTCGCGGGAGGATTTCCAAATATGGACCTGGCTCCAGATTCGCTCCTGTAACCGTGGCAACAGGAGCCTCATGTGAGCGACGCTGTGGAGACGTCACACTCACTCAGACACTCAGAGATACGGGATATGGTTGAATCTCAAGCATCAAAACACTTCTCCAGACAGCGCCACCTGGATGTGAGGATGTGCTGTGTCCGTTTTTCACCATATATTTGATACCAGGAATACTAATACAGATTCTGATGAACAAAAACAATCTCTAGGTGAGTTAAAATGACTTCAATTAAGAACATTTTACTTTATTTGAGTCGATTTAACATGACAAGTAAAATGATCTGCCAATGGAATACGTGTTTTTTTCTTAATTCAAGCAACATTGGATTTTGTTTCTTATTTTAAGTCTAAAAACTCTTATTCCACTGGCAGATCATTCTACTTGTCAAGTGAAATTTACTCAAATCATGGTAAAACTTTCTTAATTCAAGTCATCTTAACTTTTAACTTAACTTAACTAAGATTTTGTTTATTGCGGTGTACGATAAATACCTCGGTACAGTTCACTTTCGATTCGATGTATATTTCAAAACGATTCGATACGGTTCAATAAAGAAAATCCAAGGCTAAATCATGGCTGTGATACGAAAAGTCTTTGTTCAAGTGCTTCTTGTGCAAAGTGAATATGAAACACATTTTACTCATCAAAACAGTGAAAATGTCAAATGTGTCGCATAAATGAGTTTCCTTCAAAACTGGAGCTGTAACCAAATAATTTAGTAAAATGTACCAAAAAATACTCATATGGATATATGGATACAGCAGTCCACGATATCAATACTGTATCGTCACATTAAACTGTGCGACGTGCAGTCGTCCCTCACTGTAATGCGGTTCACCTTTCGTGGCCTTTTTTTTGTGTGCAATTTAGCTTTTTTGTTTTCTTTCTCTACATCGTGTGAAAACTCATTGTGCTCTTTGCCCTGATTGGCTGTTCTATGTAACAGAAGGTGGCCTGTCTGTTTATAAGAATCTTCTCACCCAGAGGAAAAAAACACCACCAACAACTTCCCATAACTATGTTCTTCACTCGAAAAAGACGCCTGCACCAAGTCCTTCAGTGGAAAAAGACGCAGTGTTTCCGGCACATCGACCGATATGTGGATCCCCCTGATTTTTAGAGGAAAAAGTAGCAGATTCCCAGTTTTGTGCCTCCACAAATTATTGCAATAAATATCGTACCATGAGATGTTTATGGTGAAAATATCGTAGAGAGATTTAGATTTCGTTCCATCCCTAATGACCATAAATGTAAATAACTGAAGCATTTTATAATGTCGGTCTTCTTATTCTGTAGAATATTGTAATATCGTGAGCTTTTCCACCATATCTCAATATCGTACTGTGAAGTTCAAATCATGACCATATTGTATCGTGAAATTTAGATAACGTTTAAAACTGGTATCATCCCACTAAATGTAGTCAAAAGGCACTCGTTTAAGGCTGTTACTAATTTCTAGAGTAATTTAATCGTACTGAAGTGAGTGTGAGGCCGTGCTGTGACTAAGAGACTTTGGCTGTGACTTTGACCTCACAGTAAGAAGGTCCTGTGCAGGTTTTCTGTGGCGTTTGCTTCTTCTCTTCGCAGCTTTTCTTTCAGCACGTCTGGTTTCCCCATTGATTTTGCGAAACCTTCTGCTGCGCTCAGACACGGGTTCAAAATCCTGCCAAACGTCTCGAGTTTGATCCTTTTTCTTTTGTGACCCGACACTCGAAACATGTGAACGCGCCGCAAGTTCAGTTTAGAGTTTTGAACCGTGGTATTTGACCCCTGTGGCGTTTAGTGTTACATAATCATGAAGTGTCTTGAGTTACTGTGAAAAGCTCTATATAAAACTGATTTTTATTCTTATTATAACAATATTACAAATGCTGGGGAAAAAAAACACCCCGCGGCAGCTTTAAACATGCACCATTCCTCCAGCTATCTTCCCCACCATTAATTTTTTTTGTTCAGACATGTTTTTATTAAGATTTTACATTCTGAAACACAAAATGACATCCAAAAAAGAAAAGAAACACTCACATCAAACCCCCAAACACTTGAACTAACATGTCAAAGCACAAAAAGGCCAAATGTCTTTAAAGTGACTCAGGATCTGGAGAAGTGAAGGAAAGTTTAACCCGATATAGAAGTCAATTCTTATGCGCGCACCATCCAATCCCAGTTTATTTTGTGTAATCTGTGTCAACATCGTGACAAACTTCTCTCTCGCCACAGTCGGGTTTTCCACAAAGAAGTTTGAAGTTTTGATGAAGTCGAGACAAAGGCGTCGCGCTCCTGTCGCCCTGAACTCCACGGAGCTCATTCATTATGGATGCGTAATGGAATAGTTAATGTGTCTGTGTTTGAGCGCGCTGCCTGTCTGCCCCCGTCTGCCCCTGTCTGCCCCTGTCTCCTCCTGCCTCCTCTTGTTTGCCCCCGTCTCCTCCTGACTCACCTCCTTTTGCCTGCCCCTGTCTCCTTTTCCTCGTCTCCTCCTGACTCACCTCCTTTTGCCTGCCCTTGTCTCCTCTTTCCTCGCCTCCCCTTATCTCCTTTTGCCCTCCCCATCTGCCCCTGCCTGCTCCTGTCCGCCCTGCCCACCCTGCTCGCTCCTGCCCTCCCCCATCTGCCCCTGCCCGCCCTGCCCACCCTGCCCGCCCCTGCCCGCTCCTGCCCTCCCCCGTCTGCTCCTGCCCTCCCCTTGCCTGCCCTTGTCTCCTCTTTCCTCGCCTCCCCTTATCTCCTTTTGCCCTCCCCATCTGCCCCTGCCCTCCCCTGCCCTCCCCATCTGCCCCTGCCCGCCCCTGCCCGCTCTTTCATATTTCATGTGTGGAGGTCTCAATCAGGCCGCTGCTGTTTACAGAGGCCAAACGCCGATGATTCAAACAGTTGCAGATGCATTTTTCATGAGTCGGTTTAATAAAGCTCCAGCTCACACACTTCTGCTAACTGCTGCGCTCCCTTTGAATTACTCGCCATTCTGAAAACGATTTGACTCTGTCGCGCGTTTTAATTTGGCCAACGTCACTGAAGTGTTTAAGAATTCACTTTCACTTTTGTTCATAGACCTCCCATTAATTTTCTTTTTTGTTTGAGGAAATTGTTTGCTTTAAAGTGACAGTTTTCCCAACTTAAGGCTGCACTGTGCTTTGGTTGGGGGCCCGTCACCTTCAGGGAAATGTCATTGTTCTGCTCCAAATGTTCCACAGTACGGCATTAAAGAGCTCTACTTTACATTTATTACATACATTACGACAATGACATGGGCTATTTTGTCATTTTTCCTAGATTTTGTCAGATTTACCACCTTGAACAGAGCTGGAAGAGTAGGCCCGGGCAAAATTTTGATTTAAAATAAAAATCGAGTTGGCAAGTCAAATCGAATTGTTTTTCCGCAATATCCATATTTAAGATTTTTTTTATACAGCGTATATATTTTGCATTTACCAAGACTTCCTACAGTCTTTCTGTAGTCACTTCCTGCAGCGTCTCTCACTTTCCCCCGAGAACAACACAGACACAAACAAATCTCTGTCACAGAGAGAACACTCATATTCACTGAGTCACAGAGAGAACACTCATATTCACTGAGTCACAGGGAGAACACTCATATTCACTGAGTCGAGTCCTTTAGTCCCACAGAAGCTGAAGCAGCAGCACAAGGAAAGAGCTGCTTTTTTCAGCATTTACAGTTTATGCAAATGAGCCATGTGGTTTTAAGTTTAGTTTCTGTAAAACAAACAAATGTTTAAAGCTGCATTAAACACATTCTGATCTCACACTGATGAGGCTCTGGAGTCATTATGGTTTATATGTTGTAAAGTTAAGTTAATTTATCAGATTAGTAATAGTAATAATAATAGTGATGACAATTTTAATATAAAAACAATATTAAAAAAAAGATGAATCTATAATCGATCGTTAATTCTCCCAGTGATTGATTAAGGAAATGTAATCAAAAGCTCATCCCTGCTGTGCCCCATATGAAATACTTTGAATTCATTCAGTGGAGAAGAGGTTTGCACAACATGGTGAAAGTTTTGGACGCTGCGGTCGAATCGAGTTTTTATTTTAAAAATCTAAGATTTTTTGTGGAGGAAAATCGCCCAGTTCTGCATCAGAGCGAAAAGAGCCTTTTACGCAAAATGGACCTGTGGGTTTTAAGTTATAATGTTCCTCATCAGCTGGTGGATGGAATAAACAGACCTGAAGTTCTGGGTTTCTTTGGTTCAGCTTTAACCCTCTGTTATTGTTTTTTGTCTACATCTCCAAAGCTCAATATACTTCATGTATGAGTAGTTTTAAAGTGTTTTTGATGAGGAAACATAATAACACAGATCAGAAAACGGTGTAATATATCCACTTTAATACCAGAGAGTCAAATCTAATCTAACTCTTGTTTAACTGTTGTATTGACAGAACTCCCTCCTCATGTGTTTGGGGCCCTGCAGCTGCACATCTGCTGTATTAGCCTTATTTTCTGGTCAGTGGGATGCGGTTAGCTGTGCCTCACTGAACTGGCTTTACACAATTAGTAGCTCGGGGTTCAGGGACAAAATGGCTCCAAATGAACAGAGCGCGAGTTAATGAACAAAACGATAACACATGGCTAATTATGTGGAACGGGTTATGTCCACCAGCCTTTTATCCTCCCTGGAGACGCAGAGCTGAGGATTTGGGGAATATTCGGCTTCTATTTGGTGCAATTTTTCGGACATAATTTCGTGATTACATTTTGTCGGCAATGTACGACACACATCCAAGAGCGCTGACATTTGAAAACTACAGGAATATTTACTTTAAGAAAATAATAAATAAAAGAAGCGCACCCATGTCAAAACGTTTGGTTTATTAAAGGTCTCGTATTATGTGAAACTGACTCTTAAGAGAAGTCATGTTATGTCGTTGCCTCTTCAAAAACAGACCTGGAGGTTTTGTTTCATTCACACGTCTGAGGACCTGTTTACGGCTAAAAACCACAGAATATTTGATTGGAAGTGCCTTTTCTTCAGACGGTGATCGTGTTTATGGGCCGTTTGCACACAGATTCCCTCCTGAAAACGCTCATCTAAACGCAAAATCAAAAGTGAAGACCACTATTACATCTTCTGAGTAACTCTTTATTATTAGTCTGTACATCTCCAAAGCTCAAAATGCTCCGTTCCACCTCGTGATGTCATGAAGCGGTAGTATTGACGTTAACAGCTCTTTTTTCTTTTTGTTCAGTAGGAGGGGCAAATCCAGGTTTATTCCAGTTTATGGGGTTTAAAAACACAATGGAGCACTTTCTCTATAACCACGTGACATCACAAGGTGGAACAGAGTGTTTTCAGTTTGAGAGAAGAACTAAATATCGGGTTTTGAATGGTAAACATAGTGTAACATGAGCCTGTGGGAAGTGTATTAGGTGAGCTGAGGAAATGAGTGTAAAACTTCAGGGGGTTTGTGCTCTGAATCCTGTTTGTGGTAAGAGTATTTGAGGTGAATTCTGCTGTTGTGCTCTTTGGCAAGACACTTACTTAAACCTGCTCCTAGTGTCTGCATCAGTGAGTCTGTGTGAGTGGAGTAAAGGATCCTTGATGTAATGTATTTTCTGTGAATAGAAAAAGTGCTGTAAACTATTGTATATGACGAGTTAATTCCAACTTTAGCCGTGTTTCTGATGAGGGAACAACTTTAACACACGGCTAAATTTAGTGGAATACAGACCCTTTACTGCACCGACATTTTTAGATCCACAAACTTTAGTTCATTTAAAGACAATATATGAGAAGTTGGACTTTTTTGGACATGTTTTGGATGCTCGCTGGGAGCCATTCACTGAACTGTCACCGGGTTTGCTAACGCGTCACACGTGCTACTTCCTGAGGCCTGAGGGACGCTTCATAATGTTGTTGCATCCTTGGGCAATGCTCACACACGTTTGGATCACTGCTGTTTGGAGAAGACGTTTGGCACAGACTCGTTTCTGTGACTCAAATGGTTTGAAGGTTTTGTATTACACAAAACTGACGCTTGTGAGTTTAAAGTCAAGTTACGACGTTTCCTCATCAAAAATAGACCTGGAGTTGTGTTTAGTTTCATTCATAGAAGTTTAAATAACACTGGGGAAACACCATTGTTGTTAAGTTAGGTCTGACAGGTGTTTTTTACTATTTTTTTGGGTGCAGAATCCAAAGCTGATCCCAGTTTTTCGTCAAGTTTTTGAACTATAGGATTAAAACTATGAAGCCAAGACGAGGGAAGTTTATTTGTACAGCACAATTTGTATACACAGATATTCAAAGTGCTTTACAGAATAAGAAATACATTAAACTCACAATACAAACAAATCAAAACATAAATAATCATGACATTTTAAAATACAGATGGGACATGAAATTAGAGAGAAGAGAAGAGTGCAGAATGAAAAATGAAAACCTTTCAGTCATGTGCAGCTAAACAACCATTTTAGCCATGAAAAACTGTACTGAACAGATATGTGCTTGTTTTGTAAAAAATATTCAAAGGGTGACAAACAATGAAATATGAAAAACAGGCATGACCGCAGTGTTTATTTAACACGGTGATGATTTCTCCACTGTAATAGTACTGAGCTATTGGGAGCTGCACAAACCTCTCACTTCACTGTCAGCGCCTGTACTTTTTAAGAAGACTGAGGGTTTACGGAGTGGACAAACATGTAATGCTTCTTTTTTATCGAGCATGTATTGAGTCTATTATTCGTTATGGGATGTCTGGTTTGGCATCTATCTGTCAAACTGAAAGCTCAAATTTTAAGCTTGACTAAAAGGGCAGGTAAGATAATTGGCATGACCCCCCGTCCTCTTCAGGATCTTTCAAGAGACACTAGTGAAACTGGGGAGTAAAATATGTAATGACCCGACTCACATCCTCCACAACCAGTTTGAATTAATGCCCTCAGGAAGAAGGTACAGGGCCCCAACCAGCAGGAGAAACAGGTTCAAGCACTCTTTTATTCCCCTTTCGATTTCCTTGCTGAACTTGAAGAAATAATGCTCTACTGTATTACTGTACGGCCATCAGGGACTGTGCAATATTATTTGCACATACGCTTTGGGGAATATGCAATACTGCTCATAGGTAGGCTCCAGGGAAGGTGCAATATTTTTGAGCACTTACAGTGAATAGGTTTCAGGGAATGTGCAATACTGACACTTACACTTTTTAAGCCCCAGGGAATGTGCAAAATATGCTAATTATGGGAATGGTGCAATATTATCAAATGTTGAACTGTATGAATTGATGTGTCCACTGTGTGTGTGCTGTATGTTGTATGTCTATGTGCCAGGAGTGCCCCTGTCCCAAGACAAATTTCTCCCAAGGGAGACAATAAAGGCTAATCTAATCTAATCTAATCTAATCTAATCAACAAGTCGCCTCGTAGCTGTAGATGAGTCCAGTCGTGTTCTGCAGGTCTCACCACAGCGAATCAGTGGAATTCTGCTTATTTGGACGGGAAACTATGGAGAACAAACTCAACGTGCTCGAATAAAACAGACTGGAATCAGCCAATTTTAGTTTTAATCTGCATAAAAATCTAACTCAACAGATTTTTTTTCAAATCCTTTATTATTAGTCTGTGTACATCTCAGCTGAAAATGCTCTGTTCCACCTTGTGATGTCACGCGGTGGTAGTTTTCAAGTTAATAGCTCCTTTTACCTTATGTTTAATAGAGATTGGCAAGTCCAGGACTGAGTTTATACAAATGAGTGTAGTGAAGGTGTGTGGAGTGGGGTGGAACAGACCGTTTTCTGTTTGTGAGAAGAACTCGATCAGAATATGCAACGTTTGTGCGTTAAATGTGAAACAAACACAAGTCCAGGTTTGGTTTTGTTTTGATGAGGAAACATTATAACAGAGATCAGAAAATAGCACAACATGGGGCCTTTAATAAATGTTCGGAGTGAAAGGATAATGCAGCATAGAAGACTTTGAGTATAAACATCCATAAATATTACATGGACAAGGTTGTGTTTTGCTTTTTACTGATTTAAATCCTCATAACTGACTTCCCGATCTCCCCTTTCAGGTGCCATTTTTGACGAATCTGCGCGGAAGGACGACGAGGTTTTCCGGCTCGCTGTGGCCGACCTCAACTTGAACAATGAGATTCTGGAGACGGAGAAGGTCACCGTGTCTGTGGAGTTTGTGGACGCGAACAACCCTTTCCAGGCCGTCCAAGAAGGTAAGAGGCCACGACGTTCTTCTGCGCTGGTTTATACACGGCTGGATCTGCACACTCCAAATCCCGCCAGTGAATTCTTGTTTTGAGTTTCGGTGGTACTCGAGTTTCTTGTTTGAACGTCTTTGCGAGTTTTTTCTGTATCATTAGTTGGTGGTTCCTAGTTTGACCTTCTCGTTATAGATCGGTTTGCTTGTTTCTCACCTGATATCTGGCAACCCCGGCCAATACTTTCCACTAAGTATTTACATAAACTTTAACAAGAAATCTGACGGACATTTGTTAGCCCTCCGATCCAAACGTTGCCAGTTCAAATCCCGGACACAGCAAAAAGTGGAGTGTTAAAACTGACTTTCACAGAATCACTTTTAACATTTTTCTCAGGGTTTATACAAGCTCAATCTGTTTTAGAGTTGATTTAACATTTTGGGAAATGTTTATTAAGTAACACTGGACCAAAGTTCCTCTTTAACTCAATCCTCATTAACTCTGGAAGCCACATCTGCTGGTTCTGTTTTATACAGACTATGCTGAGGTCACCTTACTAGTCCTGCACTATTGCATGATATTGTACTGCATTCTGCATTTCACTCTATATTTATACTATTTGTGTATTTTATTGTATTGTATTGTTTTGTATTGTTTTTGTATTGTATTTATTGACTGCACCCAGCACTACGTGCCCAAGACAAATTTCTCCCTCGGGGGACAATAAAGTTTATCTTATCTTATCTTATCTTAAAATCAAGAGTTATAGTAAAGTTTTGAGAGTAAACAAAGAACACTTTGTAGAATTATCCTGATTTAGCTAAACAACACAATGATATTTTATTTTTACACTTTTTTTTTTTTACACTTTAGTTAATTTAAGATGAAATTCTGTACAAAACTGGTTCTAACTTGTCTTCTTTCGTGAGAGTTTGAAGTGGTGGGTGGGAGGTGCCAAATTAACACTAAGGGAAGCTGAATTAACACTAGAGGAAGTTGAATTAACTTCAACTCGAGCCCCCATTTAACTTTCAAATAGTTAAAATAAAACTTCTTGTTTAACCCTTCGATATTTGCTGTGTATATATGTGCTGTGTATATATGTGCTGTGTATATATGTGCTGTGTATATATGTGCTGTGTATATATTTGCTGTGTATATATGTGCTGTGTATATATGTGCTGTGTATATATGTGCTGTGTATATATGTGCTGTGTATATATGTGGTGTGTATATATGTGCTGTGTATATATGTGCTGTGTATATATGTGCTGTGTATATATGTGCTGTGTATATATGTGCTGTGTATATATGTGCTCTGTATATATGTGCTGTGTATAGTGCTGTAGGTGGTTCAGCTCCCACACGTGAAGACTGTTGTTTCAAACCCCGTGGCTGCAGGAGTGTGAAATGGGGCACTGGGTCCTGGATGTAAAGTGCCTTGAAAGTGGGAAGTTGCTATTTAAAAACGTGACCATTTTTCCATATTTTACCGTTATCACATCCAAGAACTGGATTGTGTATTCATACTTCTGATTTTTATTAAGGAAATCTCATAAGCAACATTCAGGCAGCATTTCAGCTTAGGTTGTGTCATGTGTCAAAACAACATATTAAACTGTAGGGAAGTGCAGACTTTTCTCACTGACGACCACATGTGGGTCAGTGACATGACGACGTCCAGTTGCAATTTCCTCAGTTTAAAAAGGTTCAAATTTAACAATAATTCAGCACATTTCTGTAGCACCTCTGACCTCCAGGGAACCCAATCATTTTTTCATAAATCCTGAGTTATTCTGCATGTTTTTTGTGCTTAAAGTGTTCAAATGTCATGTGGTGCGACCGTGCATCATGTGGTGCGACTAATAACAGCAGAATTCTGTGGCTGGAGTTTAATAACAGACAAAGTCGACTTGGGTGAACGGTTCTTTAGGCATTTTTCTTCATTTTCAGCATTTTCCAGGGCAGTAGTTTGTTCATTAAACACAAACAGGTGACGTCATATTGGAGCAAAAGAAAATATCAATATGCATTAAAAATCTAAAGAAACACAACAGTTTGTTTCTGTACACTTCATATTACTCACAACTTAGATTAATATAACAACCATGTTTTAGAAAATAAAACTATTTTAAGGTTATTCTCGGTCGCACCACAGGACATTTTACACTAAAAATGCTGAATATAAATGTTAAACACAGATTTATGCTCCTGACACTGGAAATATTTATACTGGAAATAATTATATGAAAAAGTGAAATAGAAACTAGGATTTTTTTGTATTTTAGAATTTGCCTGTTGAAAATCCTTATACGTCACTGACCCATATACACGCATAATTATTAGGCAAGTGGATATTTTGACCATATCATGATTTTTATGCATATTCTCCAACTAGAATCTGAATAAACTTGAATTCTTCTTGGATTTAAGCA
Source organism: Odontamblyopus lacepedii (assembly GCA_034769755.1). NCBI lineage: Eukaryota > Metazoa > Chordata > Actinopteri > Gobiiformes > Gobiidae > Odontamblyopus > Odontamblyopus lacepedii. Next base: position 1,364,816 of record CM068358.1, on the reverse strand, counting down.
TATCTGGTGATGTGTATTTGTGGAGGGAGGGTGTGGCCTGACTCCCCGTATCAAGTTGTGCAGAATTATTTTCCTCAGGCAAAATGGGCCAAAAAAGTGATTTAACTCACTCTGAAAAGCCAAAAAATGTGTAAAACGTCTTTCAGAATGATGCGGCACTCTTGAAATTGCAAAGATATTGGGGCAAGATCACAGAACCAGCAAATGTTTTGTTGCAAATCGTGTCACCAGAAATGTGCTGAGAAAAAAAGACACAAATGAACACTGTTTATGAGTACATTTTGAGTTGTGTACTATTCTGACACATGAAAATAAACAAGTGAGAATGGAAAATGTTCATTTTTCATTTAGTTGCATAATTTGCACATTAATAGTTTCCCAATAATTGTACACACAGATTTTCCCCTAAGAAAGGCAAAACTCCACTTTTACTTTATTAAATATTCATTTGAGGTTTAGCACCAATTTGGATTGACCTAGAGCTCTGTAGTTGTTCAATTATAAAATTAATCTTCATAAAAACAACCTGCCTCATAAATATGCACCCAGTGTAAACTCATTAACAGTGGAGGGCAACAGAAAGGTGGTCAGTACACAAAGTCTTTCAGTCAGGTGCATTTTACACACAAATTTGTCCCTGTAAAAAGTCTTGAAACACTCATTTAAGTCTGTATCACAATGCATTAAGTTGGTGTGTTGTTGTGGAGGTGGCAGTGACAGAAATTCTTGAGTTTACAGTAAAACATACTGTCTGTGATCACTTGGGGCGAGTCAGCGGGTTCCCGAGAGCCAAAAAAAATTGCCCTGAAGGTCCTCATTTGGCACCCAGGCCATAGTTTACACACCCCTGCTCCAGATAAACGATTCGAGCTTCACTTGACCGTGAAAAGTAAACGTTTCCTTTCCAATCTTCCCACACTTAATTGGTAATGGAATTGGATTAAAATGAGAAGGTAATTTAATTTCAGTTCCAGGGTGTTTCTATCTGACACCGAGGCCCATTACTATTTAAATTACTACTATTATACTACGACTACTTTTCCTGAGCCTCAGTATCCTCTTCACTGTGGTACCATGGCTTTGTTTGGCGTTGCACAGTATTCCTGCAGCTCTGGGCCGCTCTGCACCATATTGTTGGCTCATATTTCACAGGGGACCAAAAAAAAAGCCTGTAGGAAGTGTGTGTAGGAGTGTTTTTGTCTAACTCCCTGCCTATAGCAAACATATTACAAACGCTCTCAACTTGATCTCATTTTGAATAATTACTGTTTTTAACGCTCGCCAAGAATAAATGGCTTCCTTTATAACTTGTAGTACAAAACATGTAGCGAAGTGTTGTTATTTTGACTCGCTGTTCATAAAGCTAAATGCAGATTACGTGTTTGTTTTTATGTATTGATAAAAAACAAATGGCCAGATTGGTTCCAGTTGCTAATGTAAACCAACAAAGGAAACATGAACCAGGTTTTAGGAACATTTCGGCTTTCATAACGTTAAAGTCCATGAAAAGCCATGAAAAAAAACCTGTTTGATAGAAGCAATATGGCACCAACTGCCCCAGTGTCCATGCGTGATCAGCTCTGAACTGCCCTCTGGGACGTTAGTTGGCAAAAAAACAGTTGCATCATGTCCTTATCTATGTCCTTATGTTCAAAAATACAGTATGGCTTCAGGCCGCCACACACTACAGGAGAATTTACCCGATTTTGGCTGTGATTTGCTTCTTCCCGAGCTCGGGGAGGCGTGACCCGAATTTGTGTCTTCGTGTGAGATTTTGAAGCCACTTCTCCTCGTGTGTGACGTCTGTGACTCTGAGCGGCTCTGTCAGATCATAACCACCAAACATCAGCGACACTACAGTAACTGTGAATAAAATGTCAGGGGCAGAGGAGCGACGGACACAGAGACGCAAGATACAAACTCGGGATACAGCGAAAATAGAAGAATCTACTCTTCAGCTCTCGTAAAGTGGTAAATATAAGCTGCAGCATCTCATCCACATTATCATAGAAATTGTCCTCTGCAAATAATGACCCCAGTCTACAAAACTGTGCTATTAATCCAGTTTGAGGAGTTCTTTAAAAGTAAAAAGGCGAAAATAATTCCTCATCTGTGTTTGTTTACATCCACACGGCGAAGCTGCAGATCAGCGACAGTGACTCTACTTCCTGTGGACTTTATCTCTAATCTTTTATGCTTTAAAAATCCTGCATCTGAATTATTGCACAAGTAATAATAACACAGTTTGACTTGTGTCTAAAGTGGAAGTGCAGAGTCTGATTTTTGAACACTTCAGAGTCTCAGAGCGACTGGTTTTACTGTAGACAGGAAACAGCTGAGGCCATCACAGCCTCACAGCTTTAGATCCTGAGGTCTGCAGACAGATCCCGCTGCAGTGTTTGTGATCTGAGATTTTAAGTCTCATAAGATTCTCCTCGTGTCTGTGGTGTGCACTTTTTTAAAGTTAGAAAATCAGTTTTAAAGTTAAAAAATGATTTGTTTGTAAGTAATTAAGTAAAAGTGCTTCACAGAAAAAGTCCATTCAAATCATAATACAAACAAATCAAAACATAAAGAATCATTAAACATTAGAGAAGAAGAGAGAAGACTCAGCATGTATGTTTAGAAGAAAATATTTAGTCTTTTTATACAGAAGCTTTGTGTTTTCTTGTAGAGAAGGAGATGAGACAAGTTGTAAAAATCTGAATAGTTTATTGACTGAACATGTTTGACTCTGTGACCTGTCGTTGATCAGCTCTTGTTCCAGTCGTGGTGAGTCTGACTCACGCCTCCTGTCTGAATGTGGCCTCTGGAGAAGCGACAGTTTTTACTTACGACCTCTTACACATAATTTATACATATACTGCATTTTACTTACTATATTTCTATTGCTTTACTTGTGCATATACATAATTATACCTTGTTTGACACCAGTCTGTTGCTATTTTTGTCACTTATTTAGAATTTATTATTACCATTTATGTTTTTTCTCTTTTTTTATTATATTATATTGTGACGTGTGACCTACTGTGTCCAAATAATTTCCCTTGAGGATCAGTAAAGTTTCTCTAAGTCTGAGTTTAAGTGAGTCCCACGTACGAGCCAATGTAAACGCCCCTTCGTCTGTGTTGATGGTCCGTGCACCTCTTCCTGTTTTCTATGGCTTGCTGTATCCATAATTTTAAATACAAGCGATATACCTGGAAGAAGAGCTGATAAGAGCAGTGACACCTCTGATGAAGGCAGAATTATTACCTCCCAAACATGTCGTATAAATAAACTATTTAGCTTTGGACAGTTTGTCCTGTTAGAAGAAAACACACCGTTTCTATGACTTAGCAGGACTTCCTTTTGACACATTTCAAAGTAACTAAACAGAGGACTGCCTGGTGCTGTGTTTAGTTTTTCTTGTCAAAAGCGCTTCACACATTTAAAAAAAAAAGAAAGAAAAATAAATCCAAATCAGTGCCCTCGTTCTCCGTGATCCGACTCTTTCACAGTGAATCTGCTTCTGTCACTTCCACTCCGGGCTGCCACGTGCGTCTCCATGGTAACGGCACAGGACGGGCCCGGGGGACGTGTGCGGGCCGGGTCTACGGGCGTGCGGCCTGTCGGGGACGTCTCCATTGATTAACCTGCCGACAGAGGCCTAATTGGATAAGCGAGCTGCAGGGGGAGGGGGGCGGAGATAGGGGGAGCGGGGGGGGAGGCCGTGAGAAGAGAAGAGTTCAATACACGTCCAGACTTATTTTTCATTCAAGTTTAGGTCGGACGGAAGGTGTAGCATTTAGCGTGCACAATTAGGAGCAACAGGATCAGGTCTGGTGGAGGCATTTCGTGCTGTTTCAACCGGTACAGAGTTTATTGATACTTTGCCGTGACGACATTGGGAGACGCAGCCTGAAAACTCAAGAAAAAATACAAAGTGGATTTAAAACTGCACATTTTCACGAGCCTGTGATCCTTACGAGTTATAAGAACGAGTTAAAGGTGCATTGTAGTTGTGACAGTAACTGAAATATTGTGATATCGTATCGTCAAAGGTCCCACAATAATATCGTGGACCATCACAATATATTACATCACAAGTCTTTGCTTAAATTAACAGTTCTGATGCAGAAATAGCTAAAAAACAGAGGGAACTACATAGACCATGATCCTTTGCTCCGTTTCAGTGCAGACGACATGAAGAAATAACTGTTCTAAGCACTTTTACATCTTCATTCTGTGGATTAAGTCTGTGAAGCATTTTTAGAGGAAAAAGGAGCAGATTCACAGTTAAAATATTGTAATAAATCTGGTCCAGTGAGATGTTTATGGTGAAAATATCGTACACAGAGATTTGGATTTCGTTCCATCCCTAATGACAATAAATGTTGCACCAAATGACTGAAGCGTTTTATAATGTCAGTCATGTTATTCTGTAGAATATCGTAATATCGTGAGCCTCCCACAATATTGTAATAAATATCGTACCGTGACGATATCGTACTGTGAGACTCCGATATCGTTACAGCCCTGGTGCATTGTGTAACTTTTCGGGTGGAGGGTCTGTTAGATGCTTTTCTCCATGGAGATGTTGTTTCACAGTATGGCCTTTCTATGACCTTTCTATGACCTTTCTATCTTCATGGAGACCGAACCAAACCAGGTTACAGGTCAGATCTGTGGAGAGGCGACACCGCTCACAGTCAGAACGCCTGTTTTTCGAGGTATTTTTGAGCTATAAAACCACCTGTAAATGAATAAAAGTAAAGAAGAGCAGTTTAATGTCATTCTGTGGATGGAAATGACAAATCCGTAGAAACAAGCAGGTGACAGACCCGTAAACCAAAAGTTATTTAGTATGACTTGTCGATAATGTATAATAAATGAATATTGCATTTAAAATAGAGGAAAAAGTTGGCTAATACTGGCTAGCTCAATGGTCCCACAGCCCTATGTTCCCTCATTTCTAAGATTTTTCTCAAAATTAAACTCTTATGTCCAGTCATTTTTATTTCTTTACTGCATTTAAAGGGATTCAGAGTCATTTCGACTTAGGAAATTTTGCACCGTGACCTTGAGCTGGGCTGAGGGAACAAACGCATTCTCCCCTCGTGACTGTAATGTTATTTGACAGGGACTTGTTTAACATCACAAAACATCTCACCTGACGCAGTTCCAGCTCAGGCAGTTGTTTACGGTCAGATTGTGTTAAAATAAAGCCCAGGTTGACTCGAGTAACGGATGATCAGACAGAACAGTGCCTCTAGTTATCTTAACTACAGTATTGCATATCGTTGAAGCCTTTCACAAGACACTTCACCCGTCTTGCCCGAGTATGAAGGCGGCGCATATATTACCCTCAAAATACAAACACACAAGAGCAAAGCCAAAACTGGAGCTGATCCAAAAACTTTACGCCCAATTGAGCTTCATATATGCGCCGAGCGGTAATTATTTCTGCCCCGTTAGACATCACGCCGGCAAACGCCATCACTTTCACTTTACTTTCCTCTCTTCAAATATCTTTTATTTTTTTAACCTTGATCATGAGGGCAAATAAACACGTCAAGACTTAAAATAGGACTTTTAAAAGGTGATTACGGGGCTCCTTCGACTGGAGGCCATGGTTAACTTTTTACACTTTATTGATCCACGCGAGAAATTACTTTATGGAAGTTTAGTTTTAAAAAAATAATAGCTCAAGGCGTCTTTTTGGCTAATCAAAGATATAATAATAATGGCCAAAGTCTTTCAATTCAGATCTTAAAGGTGAACTGTGTTAACTTTTCCAGTGGAGAGTGTGAGAAATGCTGCTTTTTATTGAGATTATCACTTTGAATGTTTCAGGATGTGGTGTTTAACAGATCTATCGCTATGGAGACAAAAAACACTACCAGGCCAAGTTACAGGTCAGATCTGTGGAGATGCAAGTCCACTCATAATAACAGTTAAACATCTTATTCAAGTCATTTCAAGTATGTTTGCAAATAGGAATACGTTTTGTTCAGTCATTACGATCTTTTTGACAACTCTAACTAAACCCGAGTGTGTTAAAGGTGCATTGTGTAACTTTTCTGGTGGAGGGTCCATCAAATACTTGTCTCCATGGAGATGTTATTGCTTTGTCTGAAATGTTTCACAGTATGGAAACATTTTTAGCTCCCAACCCAGGTATTTCTGAACTATAAAACCACCTGTAATCGAATAAATGTAAAGTAGAGCTGTTTAATGTCACACTGTGGGACATTCCAGGCAGAGCAATGACATCTCCATAGAAACAAGCAGGTGATGGACCACCGACCAAAAAGTGACAGTGCACTTTTTGAATACAATGAAACATGTGAATAAAAAGCCCCTTGCAGTTGAATTGTGAAGTGACCGAGTTGTGAAGCAGAGGGGGGCCCAGTGAGTGAATGGGGTCTGACACAGTGGAGTTGTTGTTAGCGAGAACGACGTGCTAAAATGCTAACTTGCTAAAGCCAGCATGGGGCCTGTGTCTGGAGGCTGTGAGGAGCACTGCAGCCTGACAAACTGCAATCGCAACTTCAGACTTTGTCAAAGTAATGAGCAAAATGTGATAATGAAAACTGCAAAGTTACAACGTGTCACTTCAACAGGAAAAGCTGCAGTTCTCTCAGTATAAAAGAGACTGGTTATTATTTTTGTCTGAATGTGTGTAAGATTTTGATTCCATAAACGTAACACATGCACACATACATATACACATACATACATGCATACACACACATATACATACATACATGCACACATACATATACACACACATATACATACATACACATGCATACATGCATACACACACATATACATACATACACATGCATACATACATATATATACATATACACATACATATATATATACATATACACATATACATACACACATACACACACATACACACATACATACATACACACATACATACATACATACATACATACATACATACATACATACACACATACATACATACTCACATACATACATACATACACACATACATACACACACATACACACATACATACATACACATACATACATACATACACATACATACATACACATACATACATACACATACATACACATCCACACACACTCACACACATACTCACACACATACTCACATACATATAAACATACATACAGTGGAGGAAATACATATTGATCCCTTGCTAATATAAGTTTGTACACTGACAAAGAAATGAACAGTCTATAATTTTAATAATAGATTTATTTTAACAGTGAGAGAGAGAGAATATCAAAGTGATAATACAGAAAATAAATTCAGGGAAAATATATAAACTGATTGGCATTTCAATGAGTGAAATAATAATAATTAATACTTGGTGGCAAATCCCTTGTTTGCAGCACAGAGGTCAGACATTTCTTAGTAGTAGTAGTTGATGACCAGGTTTTTCGCACATATCAGAAGGATTTTATTCCACTCTTCTTGGCAGATCATCTCTAAATCATTACACACACACACATACACACACATACACACACACACACACACACACACACACACACACACACATACACACACACACACACACACACACACACACACACACACACACACACACACACACACACACACACACACATATACACACACACACACACACACACACACATATACACACACACACACACACACACACACATACACACACATACACACACATACACCTACATACACACACATACGTCAAGTTGATGTAAACCTAAAATAACTCTGATGTGATTATCTCATGAACCTGTGCCTCTGGGCTCCATATACTGAGAATGAGACACTTGCATGTGTCGTCTGTATGTGTCGTCTGTATGTGTCGTCTGTATGTGTCGTCTGTATGTGTCGTCTGTATGTGTCGTCTGTATGTGTCGTCTGTATGTGTCGTCTGTATGTGTCGTCTGTATGTGTCGTCTGTATGTGTCGTCTGCATGTGTCGTCTGTATGTGTCGTCTGTATGTGTCGTCTGCATGTGTCGTCTGCATGTGTCGTCTGCATGTGTCGTCTGTATGTGTCGTCTGTATGTGTCGTCTGTAGGCACTGGCAACACAGGTTCAGTTGTGATTGTATTAGTTTGAACTGTAACTATACATTTCCTTTAATAATGTCTTACACTTCTTATGTGACCAAATGTGTTGCCCAAGGACACAGCCATTAAAGCCACTGCAGCTATATAAGGTATAGTTATTTTTGTTTTGTGCTGCATTCATTAAACCCAAAGGTAAAGGCTTTCAGACATAAAGTGCAGCATGTTGACCATAGCTGTGCTGCTGATCTGTCTTTTCAGAACACTACACTTTCTAAATGAGCAGTAAAGGTCAACCGATCCGTTTCTGCCCAACTGAAATATCTCTTGTCTAAAGAGGAATACATTTTCAGCAGAAGAAATCAATGGAAATGTTAAAGATGACATATCGTGCATTTGTCAGCTATATATACTTATATAATGTACAATACTCGTGGATCTGTGTTGTATCTGGACATTGGACATTTTGATCTAAAATTATTTGATAAAAGTGCGCTGACTTCCAGGTTGTAAAATATCAGAGCCAAACAGGAGCCACTCACCACCTGAACGCACAGATGGACAGTCGGCCATCAGTAGTTGAGAGATCATTTTTCACTTGTCTGAAGGTTGGCAGTTTGAATCCCGCCTTGGACATAAACGTCGTTGGTAGAGCAGTAAGATCAAACTTTATTTATAGAGCCCTTTTACAACACTCAAGGTGACCAAAGTGCTTTCCAATAAAACCAACGCAATATAAAACATTCAAAACATTGGCAATGAAACAAAACAAATTGTGCGAAGTGTCACTGCATTACTAAGTGTTAGAAGCCAGTCTGGATAGATGAGTTCTGAGGACTTCCAGAGCCAGAAAGTGTCCTGTCCTTGGGCAAGACACTTAATCCACCTCGCCCGCACTGCCTGTGTAGACCGCTGCAGAGTCCTGCACGGGTTCGGGTGCCACAAACTGCAAATTTGAGTGAAACGGGTGAAAAAAGTTGTTGTGTCGGATGCGAGTTCGTGTCGGACGCAGAAGAGCGTGTTCTGATTTGCGGTGCGAACAAAAAACAGGGCTGTATTTTTATGAAATGCAAAAATGCCATTGTTTTTACAAGAGGATTAAATGTAAAATGCATTTGTTTTTGCCTGCGCACATTCCCAGAAATCTGCCACTTTCTTTTTCAAACCTCACTGCAGTTCAAAATGACTCTTGAGGAACTGAAAAGAAAATTAGCGAGTGGAGAGTGTAGCACAGTTGTGGCTCTTTTTTCGCTCTCAGACTGATTTTCATTCAGGTGCAGTTTGAGTGTCTATATGTATTTATCGTGAGTGGAATCAGTTGGGGAATTTTATTTCAATTCTGTCGGAAAACGGGTCGGGTGCGGACTGGGGTAAGACACGTAGGGGCGGGTGTGATTTGTCCAAATCAGACCCCTGCAGGGCTTTGGGTCGTTGATAAATATGTGTTCACACCTCTAAAAAAGTCGATTTTGCATAATAGCTGTTTAACTTTCTTGTGAGGGTTCAGCCACCTGCTTTCCACCACGGAGGTGCTATTGTTTTCCACAGTGCTGTCAAAAGATTAAGATCACAAACCAGTGAAATATCTTACAGTTTTTACATTAAACCAGTCTCTTCCTATTGAGATTGAATCACCTGAGTCAGCCTTTCATTTCTTTTACGTGCGCACGGGGAGAACCAGGTGTCTGCTGCTACTACAGCCATTCACTGTACTACAGCCATTCACACCAGACCCTCCTGGCTCCTCCCCCTCTCACACGGGTTTTTATTTCCTTTAAACAAATCCATCATGTCAGTACAAAGCATAGTCAGAGAATACATAGTTTACAACATAGTGAAGTATATCATGGCTTTGGTTTACATTTGATCAGATAAGTACAAATTTACGATCTGGGAACAGCACCGCAAGAGGGAAAAGGTCATAAGAGGTCATGCATCTGGTTTCTTAGAGCAGATAGTGCATTCCTCTTTAACAAAGAACCCTCTGCAAACTGAAATCACCTTTTAACCACATGTACATTTTTAATAACTTCGTCATTATAAGCATTTTATTCTAACAAGTGCACAGTTCACAATACGGTTTTAAACTTTCTGCATATATTCCGTTACGAGAAACAACACTGATCACATATTTTCCTTAAAGCGTCCCACTCCTCTTCCAGACCTCGCTCATACTAAACCTATATTGAACAATAAGTTATTACTCGAGTCTCCTTTTTGCACTGCGCATTTTTCAGATCATAAAGTGCAGTGCTGGCCCCTCTCCTCCCGTTTCCCCTCTGCAGAATCCTGACGTGCCAACGCCATAGAAACCAGGGTCAATATCATTTAGTTATGGTCCATTCCTTTCCTGCCCTCTCTTCCTCTCCCTCTTCTCTCCATCCGTCCTGTTTGAATGCATGTGCTGGTCTTGTTAGCTGCCATAGAGACCGTAGACATCTCGTTTCTATGGCTATCCTCCCATCAATCCCACGAAGCCCACAGGCTCCTCCCTCTCCTGTCAGACCTCTTTAATTTGTCCATTTATCTAAAGCGATGCCCTCACACAGAGATTCTCCAGTGATGGTCATATCCTCCTCGCGATCAATAACGTTTTCTGATTCTGGAGTCAGGCCTCTCACTCAAACTAAGATTTCCTCCATTCTGTGATGTTCTGGGAGCGTCGACGTAGGAAAACAAATCTGTGATCTTGTGTTGCTGCAAATTACTTTTCTACAGTCGGTCAATTAAAAATGAAGCTTTAAGCCATGTTAGAATGACAAGAGCCAATTTACAGGTCAGATCTGTGCAGACGTGACTTCGTTAGAATGCATGTTTTCAAGTTTTTTACTAATTAGATATATGCAAGGAAGACAAGTTTGAAGCTCGTATATTAGGTGCAAAAAAATTGATTCTTGTGAACTTTTAGCCATGTTATAATTCTGTTATTATCTCAAAAACATATCTAGAGTTTTGTTTAATTCCCATATTTGAGTAATCCTTTATTATTAGTCTGTCTACATCAAGGTTCTTCAGCCTTTTTCCTCCGGTGAGCAACTTTTACAGAATGAAAACGCTGGAGAGCTCCTTGTTTTAGTGGTCACAAGAAATTAGTAAATGAGCTACAGTTAGATGCATCCATTGATTAGTGCACAGTTACACAAATTATACATGCACAGTGGTAAAAAGCATTAAAAGCCATAGGAGGGTGGTGGAGAACTACAGGGGGAAGATTCCTGGTCTACATCTTTAAAGCTCAAGTTGCTCTGTTGTCATGAGATTGTTTTCAAGTTAACCGCTGCCTTTTGCCCTTTGTTCGCTGGAGATTGGCAATTACAGGGCTGAAACAAGCCCCGGGGTCTCAAAATGGCCGCCCATTCAAGTCAAAGGGCCGAGGTCAATGGTGCATGACTCCAGATTAGCTTAGACTGGCTCGGTACATCCGGTGGCTCCTGCCCATTGAGCATGCTCAGTAGTGCTCTTTTCTTCCAAATGCGCACAAGGAGCTAGAGCAGAGCTGGAGCTAACGATTGAAAAGTGTTTTTTAAAACAACAGATGGATTTTGAGCTGAGAAAAAGTTTATGATCTGGGAAAATAGGTCAAAACAGGCACAAAATCTTGACTCTTTTTTTTAAATTGTAGATGCCGTGTCAGCCAAACATGAGCAGTTTGTGATTACATTACGCTCTTTGAGAAAAATCCTTTCTCGGCCGGGGGGATTTTTTCGCTGAAGTGCCACTGAGGGACCACTGCACTAACTGGAGACAGCTGTCAGCAGCAATGCCCTTTCCAGTTATTTTAATAGATCCAATCTACTGAAATCCTCCAAATGATTCTAATGAAGATGTATAGAGTTGAACAACAAGTATATTACCACTTGACATCACAAGGTGGAGCAGAGTGTTTTCTGGTTGAGAAAAGAACGCAGCCTAAATATGCAGATGTGCGTGTTAAACATGTGCGAATGAAACAAAACACAACTGCAGGTACGGTTGGGATGAGGAAACAACACAGATTATAACACACTTGGATCAGAAAATACCGTAATATAACCCCTTTAACACAACATAATACCCTAATGTCTTGATCCCATGGCTGTCTGAAAACCCTGGACAGATTTCAAGTCTGAGCAATCCGACCACTGTGCCCGCTGTTTATTTCGTGATTGTGAATGTGAAATGAATGAGATGAGCTGACAGCTGGGGCCGAGCCAGTTTCAGCCGGTCTGAATAGCCTCACCCTCAGCCCAGCGGGTGTGCGGCCGTGATGTGGTGATGCGGTGACGACTGGTGGGGTGAGTGTCATTTAGATGCATTTGGAGCCGCTTTTCCGTAGAGAATGTTCTTCCTGTTTTCAAACTGTGCCTGGACCCATCTCGACCCCCTTTTTTCTTCTTCTTCCTCCTCTTCTGCTCTTTGTCTCAGTGTCAGTCTCTTGGCTCCATGACAGACAGCTCCCTCTTCCCAAACATATTACAGTTTCATAAGGCTGCAGACTACACTACGATATGAGCCAGTGTGACTTGTGCTGTCTGTTCTTGGATGCCTATGTTCCACAAAATGGGCTCTTGTGAGCTTTAAGCTGTTATAATGTTGTTACCTCCTCACACACACATGTTTCAGTCCTCTTTAAAAAGCTCTAAATGCTCTGTGCCACCTTATGATGTCATAAAGCAGCAGTTTTCAAGTTAACAGCTCCTTTTACCTTTTGTTCAGGAGAGATGGGCAATTCCAGGTCTGAAATCATCCAACTGATTTTAGTGAAGGTGTATGGAGTTTAAAAACACAGTGGAGCACTCCCTATATTGCCACATGACACCACAAAGGTGGAACAGAGTTTTCTGTTTGAGAGAAGAGAGTGAATGAGTGTGAACATAACTGATCAGAATATAGTGTAATACGGCCTGTTTAAGGTTGAACAAACAACAAAACAACTGAACAATTAAGATAACCTGTGTTTAATTTTTTTTTCCTAAATATAACCGCTAACTGTAAGGAGGATTTGAGTTGGTCCCAGGAGAGATCGCTAAATTACTCAAATATGCATGGATGACATTTAAAACCTTTTCAGACATATCTTTGATGTGAAAAAAATAGATTTAGCTTAATGTCCGCTCCATAAGACAGTTTTACGTGTGAGAAAATGTCGTTTTTGTTTCCATCCAGGTTTTGTGCAGTGGCTGGTGGGCGGAAAGCCAGTGCGGCCGCTTCATTTGTATTGACAGTTGTTATTTTTGTGTCATACTCGTCTTATTTTGACGTAGGTTTTGCATTTAATTGTTTTGACATGACTTAATTGTCTTACTCTAAGCCAGTGAATGTAGAGGATCAAAAACGTTACTTTGAAAAGTTAAAACTCGCCGATAAAGGCATCAGTCTCCCCGACCCGTTTTCTCTGGACGATAGACAGATCGCTCTGGCCTGAGACAGATGCACAACAGATATTTGACATGTTCACTGCCGACCAACGCACCCCGGACGTGACGCCATCTCGTTTTCTCGCATGGTCCAAACTCTGAACCAGGACCTGACTCGTGTATGCATAAGTGATCTCGCTTGTAACTTTTCCATCTCCATAAATTAAATCTACAATTTATAACTGAAATAATTATAGCTACAAATAATAATAGTTTGCTCTTCCATTCCAAAAAAATGGGAACTATTAAAATGGGACGAAAACGGTGGTTCTGAACTCTAGAACATTTTAACTTCTCATACGTTTAGACACTTTTGTCCATGTCGAGAAGTTCGGGGGCTGTTGCTTTGGGCTTTTGGTGGTTGCCTGTAGTTGGGTCGGGGATTTCAGGTGCTTGTCTTGTTCCGTTTTGTCTGTTTCTTTGTGTCTTGTCTGTTGCACATGTCCTGTCTGTTCTGTCTGTCCGTGTTTGTGGCCGGCGCATTTTGTCGCACGTTTAAAAATCGTTTTAACCAAAAGTCCATGGTGTGTAGCGGAACCTTTACGCAGAACAGTCCATATTACCGCGTCTTCACAATGACGCACAGCCTGGCCCATGACGGACACAGGAGTACAATCGGCTGATGAGGTAATGGAGCGATCAGTCCTGATTGTCACGGGATAATTCGGTCAGGCACTTCCTCTGATGGTGCTGTAATTATAACTTTCTAGAGACTAACTTTCTCTCAGGATTGCGAAGTAGGTTCTTGGGTTTCGCTTTACTTACTGATACTACGTGCTGGGGGTGTTCTGCATGTGCGTCTGAAATATAATCACCTGAAAACTGAAAAGAATAAACACAAAATGGGTTTAAACGTCACATTTTCAGGACCCCGTGAGGCTATCCTGTTAGGGCTTTGGTTTTGAACAACTTTTCTGCTAACATTAGCATTACAAATCGGCTAAGCTTTTGTTTTTCCGGTTAAGTCAGTTGTTTCTAATTGGACTGTGTTAAAACAAAGCTCAGATTAGTCTAATAGAGCTTCTGACGGAGCAGTGCCTCCAGCTAACGTCACAATCCCAAGGAAAGTTCACGACATCAGCTGCAAATGATCAGTTTCTTCACATAAGATTGTTTGGGGGGTTCTGTAGATTTATATGTAGGTTTATGATAGTCTTCTGCTTTTGACCCTTCTAGAGTTCGTGATCCAGCGCCGGGATTTACTCACCTGAACACTCTGTTTGGAGCTTAGGGCCGTGTACCATTTGTTCTTTTGAATTTCAATTAAGAACGAAAAACGATAAAATTGGAAAACAGTTATAATAATAAATGCATCAGTTTTATATAGCGCTTTTCAGGACACTCAAAGACGCTTTACAGAGCATTATTCATTCAGTCCAGACCTGGTGGTGGTAAACTACTATTGTAGCCACAGCTGCCCTGGGGCAGACTGACTGAAGCGTAAAACACGCTAGCAAAAAAGCGCTAGCCAAAAAAGTCCTCCTGATTTGATGTGGTGCTTTCTGTGCATAAAGTGGTCCCCAAAGGTCTCACTATGTTTTATTTAGTACAGTTTATTTCAAGGCAATAGTGGAAAAACTGAGGAAGGTATTGCAAAATAAACACACAAAAAGTATAATTTTTACCTTTACTTTATTATTCTGTTTTAGTGTTGAACAAGAAAAATATTTCAATATTTAATTTTAAGTGTATTTCAAATAACTCTAAAAACCAGTCCCAGTGCCAATTTTACTTTTCATATTTTATTCTCTCTGTTTTATTTACCCTGGAAGCTTTGCTGCTTTAGACTGATGCATCGGATGTTTTCATTTTGTGGAAACTGTCTGACCTCGCAGCATTAGGATTTATTCGCTCGACTGTAGGCAGGTACTTTTTTATTTAACCAATCGCTGCTGTTTGGTCGTGTGTGCCTGGCCTGTGCAACTTCGTTCTGGACATCGCTTCGCTGATTGGCCCGTGCGCCAACTACAACTTCCGGGATTTTTGTGAACCGTATCATGGACTGTGATCTGTGACCTCGTCGCTGGAGAGAAATGAAATTGAGCGGCGGCTCTAGGTGGCGTCAGCCTGGCTAATGCTGTTTAGCGCAGCGTATGAATTCAGTGTCAACTAAACAAAGAGAGTCTATCGCTGCTTCCTGTTTGTGGTCATGGAGT